>VXBC01012122.1:2060220-2145375 GCA_013399945.1 Ploceus nigricollis
AGAACCCTCAGAATATTCAATAAATCGGAGCTTGCTTATCAATCATATTGATTGTGTGCTTGTCTTCCCTCACTGCCCGCGACAGTCAAGCATTGGAAGAGGCTGCCAAGGGAAGTTGTGTAATCACCATTCCTGGAAGCATTTAAAAGACATAGACTGGCACTTATGGATACGGTTTAGGGGAGGGCTTGTCAGTGCTAGGCTGATGACTGGACTTAATGATCTCAGGAGTATTGTCCATTGTAAATGATGCTCTGATTGTATAAGTCAAAATTAAACTTCACTGATATGAGTATCCTTTCTCTGGTAGAAGCCACTAGCAGGTGTCAAGGAAGAACATGAAAAAAGTATGATAAGAATGTATTTAGTTTTATGTGGTAGGCTGGTTTCAACAAATATGCAACTTAATGACTTTCAGAGCTGGAAGTTGCATCAACAACTGTTTTGGGATATTCCATTCAAAATTAAAGTATATTAAATACAATATTGCAGAATCTGATCTATTTTCAAAAATCACTTATATAACATTATGAATATAATTGCTATATACAGAGATCCTACCAAAATTGAAGAAGTTTCAAGTACTGAAAGATTTAGGAATAAAACTCAAAGTAATCTTAAAAGCTTAAAAAACATTCCTGAAAAACCAGGATTCATATTATAGGGAAAAGAAAAAAAGTTATGCATTTAGATTCCACTACACAGATAGAGGATAGAGAATGACAGATCTGCCCTGCTTTAAAGATCTGAGGATTAAAATGGATCAGATCAGAGCACGTGCCAATAACATTGCCAAAAGCAAACATAGTGCCTAAATGAAAGGCTGGCTGTAAGAGCTGGTGCAGCATACACTGGAGTAGGTTTTCAGTTACAAGCACTGCTCCTCAAGAATAGTCTAGGTCATCTGAAAGGAGTTAAGAGAGAGGAATGACTGATAAAATTCAATAAAATATTGTTCAAGATGGGTTGAATGGGTCATATAATCTAAATGAGAGACATTTGAAAGGAACTTTAACAGTTTTCAGATGTGAAAAAAGTAGCTGTAAGGAAGAGACTAAGCAATTGTCCATGAACACTACAGATAAACAAGAAGTTTCTCATGTATATACCAACAAGGAAAACTCAAGGCCAGGTCTTGGAAAAACTTTTGGACAACCAAAGTTATTCACAAAACAGCTCAGTCTCCATCACTGGAGTTTATCTAGCAAAAGATAGACAAACACCTATCAAAAAATGTTTAGGCGTAAATGACACAGCTTCATGTTAAGGAAGTTGCCATCCTGGGTCTTTTCCCATTTTCAAATTTTTTTTTGTGTCCTTTTAGTTGCTTTTCTCTCTGTTTTTGCAGAGGCAAATAACTACTTGAACAAATCACCAATGGATGTTGTAGAGTCTCAATTACTTCTAGTTGCATTTGAAAATACAAGTGTGTCCTATGAAATACACTGCCTTGCAAAAGTTAGTATATGTGGCTTTATGCAGAAATGACTGACAAGGTCTTTCCTTATTTTTTTTCTGAAGGAGATTATATTACATGCTTCTAGTGCTTTCTTCTGGCCTTACTATCTAGATGTTATGAATAGATTAACTGAATACTGTTGAGTACTGCAACACATTGCCTAGAGATGTTATAGAATCTTCAGCCCTGGGCAATATGTAATTGACCCTGGTTTGAGCACTGGTTTGGACTGCACAGTCTCCAGAGGCCCCTTCCAGCTTCAGCTCTTGTGATTCTATGAGATCCTGTGATTTCTAGATTGCAACTACATTAAGTGCATCTTATCACCATGAATCAAGTGAAAACTCTAAAGCATTCAAGGATGAAAAGAAAAATCTATGTGAAGAGCATTTTCTCTCCTGTCATGGTCCACATGGCTTTTTTTTTTCTGATGTATCCTAATTATTTTTGTTCCAACTGGATTGTTTTTCTAATAAAAATTAGGCTGTTTTCTGCTGTTACAAGTGTGGGAAATTAATCTGGTGAAAGTTACAGACTTCATGAGATGCCACCCTGTATGTATGTGATAAGCAGTGATACAAAAACGTAGAAGGCGGTTTGGTAAAATGGAGAACATGATGAGATGCTCTGTATGAATTGGGAATTATAAAGACCAATTTAGCACAATAGTTTAGAATGGATAATATGAAATTTTAAATGAGAAAAAGGCAAGTTTTCAATGGAATATGCTTAAAAGAAAAATAGACAAAATACTGGAAGATGTTCAGTGTGCAAAGAAAGGGAATGAAGGCAAACCAGGAGGAGTCAGCTTCCACAGTCCAGTGGAATCTGGAGTTGTGTCCTATGCAAGTCACATCTTTGACTGATATAAACCCAACCCTTCTGTGAATGAGGGTTTTTCAGTAATGGTTGTCTTTAAATGCTCACAAAGAAGGTTTACCTTTATCCCCAGGACAGCAGAAGCAGGACAACCTAACTAACCCACTTCTGTGTTAAGCCCATATTTCCAGAAGATTCACCTCCTTTGATTTATCTGATCCCTCAGCAGAAACCACAGACATAGATAGTGGAAACAAATCGTTCTCATGATGCAAGGAAGAGTTAGATGCTTCTAAATGGGAATGAGAATCACAAGTAAACACAGCAAGCACTATGCTAACCAGAGGTAGTAGTATGACATGAGGTCCCCTTACTGAAACTCTGAGCTAAAAGCTTGTGCAAGCCTGACAATTAGAGACTCAAACCATGTCCTGGATGTTGGCACTTACACCAAGTACTTTGGAAACAGAACACTCTTAATTCACTTAAATGGCTGAAAAATGGAAGTGGTGATTATAATTTATGTTATAGATTAGAAGTTAAGTGCTCTTACGCAGGAAATAGAAACTCTGAATATGAGACCTTCCCCAGCCTGGTGGTTCAAACTCAAAATTTCCATCTTCCATCAGCACAGCTTATCAATTTTAGAAGGAAGCTTTGGATGAGAATTGCTTTCCTGCAGAAGTTCTGTCATCAAGGAATAAAGAATTCACTGTTCCCATATACTAAGAAATTTACTACTCAAATTTACTAACAAATTGAGAATGTAATTTCATTTTAAAATGAAAAATAAAGGCAAAGTCACTGTTAAAGAGAATTCATCTGTGAATGGCAAATTGCCTCCCGAAGCAAATGCACTCATTATGCTCAAAGAAAGGATGAGATCTCCCACAGTTAAATAAAACTAGTAGGAAAAATAATTGCTTGATAAATCAGAGTAATTAAATTTTGCACATGTGAATGCTACTGCACCTCTGTCTTCAGTACAACAAGGCCAGCCCTGTAGCAGAGAAACAGCACATAAAGCTCAGCCTTAACTCCCTGAAAAATGTACTACTGAAAGAAATAGCCCACCTTTTCCCTTTTAGCTCTTCACTAATGAGGAATGGGAAATCTTGCCCCACAAAGCTATTGGGATCAGAACAGCAAAAACTGTGATGATGCTATCTAGTTCCAGTTCACCTCCTGCAAACATTCCACTGGTCATTAGTGTGTCTTCTAACATTTAAAAGACACAAAACAATAGACTCTGCTTTTCTTTGGGAACCTGTCTGATAGGTCATTTGTTAGTTGGTCTGTCTTATGTGTTAATTTTTGTGTACCAGGTAAATAACTGTTCCCCCTGATAAATTTCCATAGGAAAAATAAACTTCTGTCACTATCCTTTCAAATTCAAAAGTTACTTCTTGACCATTTAAACAATTTTTGTGTTTAGGGTATTTAAACACAGTTATCTACATCTAGGCATGCACACATTCATCAGTTGTTCATCTGCCTGCTGCAGTCAGCAGAAATCCAGCCAATGCAACCTAGAGCACAACTGAGTTCACCCCAACCAAGGGAACCAGCAGCTGCTGAGCTGAATCACTCGCTCAGCTCCAGTGACTCCAGCCTTGATCTTTACTGACTCTAACAATGGCTTTGATACTGAGGGCTCAATCCATTGCCCACACAGAAGGAGCCAGTGCCATTTGAGATAGACAGCATAACGAGCCTGTCCTTTGGCAATACATCTTGCAGAGCTGTCAAGGTGCCTTGCATACTCCAGGACATCTGAAATGCCAGCAGTTCCTGCGTGGGGGTGACTGAAGCAAGCCTTTAGGCCACAAACAGACTCCTGCAGGTAGGCATAACAAATTTAGGTATCTCAGTTGTCAGCTGAATCTCTGGAATTTAGGAATTTGAACAGCTTTATCTGCAAAGGCCATGGCACTGCCACAGGATATGTAGCACTCATAAGAAGTGGCTTATTATGGTTTCCCTCCTATTCAACAGGCTAACAGGAGGAAAGCACAGCACAAGCTCATTCATATCTGTTCCTCAGGAGTACAGGGATGCATTGCATACTCTGTCTTCAGAACCAGTCAAGCAGAAATCACCAGCAATTACTTTCACAAGAGTTACAGAAGAGTGATTTTGGGCTTAAGGGTCATTTTAAGGCATAGCTATATGATCAGATTTAGATGGTCAGAAGTTAACTCCACATTTTATGTCACCTCAGGTTTGCAATGCATTTAGACGCATTATTACAGGATAACATGTGAACTAAAATTCACACCTCTCAGTTTATTCATGCAGGCTCAGGAGATGGCAAACTGGGCTACGATCCAAGCTGGAACTGGCCTGTGCTGCAGAATATTGGGCAGAGAGGGCATCAGATACTAACCTTTGTGTATTTAGATATACTCAGACACTTTGGTGCTGACCCCCTCACTGCAAGGTTACCACGAATTTGGTACATTGGAACGTCAAGCAACAAAAGACTCATGAAGAACTGAGAGAGCATATCTATACAGAAACACATGTTAACCTTTTGGCAGTCCATTTTTGACAAAAGTTGCCTTTCATTAAGAGAATCGAAACAAAAAATAGTAATTTTCCCAACAGCTTAATGTTCTGTAAATATCAGTTCCCTGAGCAATTTCCTTTAAAAAAGTTCAGATAATCTTATTACTCATGTGATCTGTGCATTTAGTCTCCTTTTAACCTGTCCATTGCAGCATTTTTGTAGGAATTGAACATTGTAAATGTGATTATGGATGCAGTTTACACAGGTGTAGCTCCTGATATAAGTTGTCCATTTGGTGGTTAGCTATTCTTTTAGACTAGATATTGCCAGATGACTGAGCAAGTTCTTTGAGCTTCTTCCCAACGTGCCTCTTGTGTGTATGCGTCGTGTCTGGCAAAAACTGTAGTGTCCACTGAGAGAAAGAAGACATGTAGCAGATGCTCGACTGCACTTCTTTCCCTGCTTGACTGCAGTGACTGCTCTGAGAAGTAAACAATCCACTCGGTAAAACAAACTGCTGCAAATGCTCACTATGGGCTCTATCATTTGATTATTACCTTGCTTATTCTCTTTTCCTAAATGGGTTTATTGAAATTCCCCTAGCAATCTATGAATTTTTATCAGCTATATCTCTTCCCTCCAGGTAGAGCCCACACTTCCTTTTTGCTACAAGACTGTTTTATCTACATGGAGGATTGGATTTTTTGTTTGGTTTTGTAAGGTACTTATTCTTGGAATTAGTTCCTGCTTTTTTATTAAGGGATGGCATATGCTATAAAGTATTCAGTCTCTAAATCAGACAGTGAGAGAAAAAAATGTGATGTCTCCCATTTTCAGATTTAAAAGAGCAGCTGATGTCAGAAAGCAAGATAAAAAAGTTGACCTTAAAACAATCTGGTTCATGATGATGCTGCCTTTTAGTCTTAATGTCCAATTTATCTCAGAGCACATGCAGGGTGAAGACTGCAAAGTAAGACTAATGGGTATGGCAGAAACATGTGCAGTAATTCATCATCATAACAAAGCATAGCACAATTATCAGGAATTTCCTGTAGACTTGCCATGATTACATGGAAACAAATTGTTTTGTCTGCTCAGTTAGAAGTGCAAGAATACTGAACCAAAAACCAGAAAGGGATTGTTGCCACCTATATACACAAATTATCCTTTTAGGAAATGACAAATGTACAATTTGGCTTTCTTTTTGGGTTTGTACACTGAAATAGTATTCATTCAGTGTCTGGCCAAATGGGTCTCTATGTACTACAACAGGACACATCACAAAAAACATAGGAAGAAGAGGCAGTTCGCTGCAGGGTTTGAGGAGTTAATAGATGTAATCACAATACCTTTCTCATGCTTGCCCAAGACTTTATTGCAGCAAAAATTTCAAGTAAGAATGGAAGGAAGGGAAACCTTTTTAATTAGTTGGAATTTACTTATTTAAAAAAACCCCTTGTCTCTGCTTGGTGTATCTTCCTGAGAAAAGACTAACATCAGCATCAATTTGTGAGTAATTTGGTTTGGTCCTGTTCCTGGTGTTCAGCTACCTGGAGTACAGTTTAGGCTGCCGTTTATTTGACTCTCCTCCCTGAGGACCACTCTTCTGTAGGAAAATTAAAGCTATGCAATGCTTACACAGACATTTCTTGCACTTCTGCTGGAGAACAAGACCCATTCTGAGTAAGCACTAATAATAGACAACACTGCAAGTAGCTGCTTGGGGCTCATATGCCTGAGAGACATAATATTAAAGGAGAAGTCACTGCTGAAAGGAGCAGATAGATTGCATTTGCTATCACAGATCTCTACTGTGTTTCAGTGATCATGCCACTTAGGTAAAGTGGGACTTTGAGAGCTAAAGTCTAATTAAAATAAGTGGGCGTTATATAACCATGCTCAGAAGGCAAATTTTCTGCAATATTCCTTAGTGACTAGAAGCTGCCTTTCTTTAAAGCATTTACACAACTCAGCTCTAGCAATTTAATGGTTGGAAGATGATAATAAAGGAAATAAATTACATTTTGGTACACAGCAGTCAAATTAATTTCAGGGGCATATGTAAGGCTTAGCACTTAAGTCCCATAACCACATCATGACCCATATCAACTGGAAGGTCCCAGTATTTCAGGGAAGGCTGGATAGCACACATTACACAATTGCTTTTTAGAAGATGTCATCATGCATCATGACAAAAGTCATGTTTCAGGGAATGCCTTAACTCCACCATGATATCCATTATGGTTGGGGCTGCATTTCTGAAGTTCCAGGGATGCATCTGGCCCAGGAAGTGAATTTCACCTTCATGTCCTTTCTTTTGTTTTATTTTAATTGGTTTGCTGCTGTTGCTTTCATGATTTCCTTCCTCAAATAATTTCCTTTATTGATCTTATCTTTCCTCATTTTTCTGTCTTTGTGGTTACTTCCAGATTAGCACCAGGATGGAAGTCCCATGGGGAGCCCCACTTGGCCACTTTCTGCTAAGTCCAACAGCCAGTCTTGGCAAAGTGAATACATTCTTATCAGAAGCAATGGGGAACATTGGTGGGAGGTTGATGATAATCTGTCATGCTATGCAATCTAGGTAACAGTGCAGCCACTGTGCTCTGCCAGCACTTCTCTGAATTACAGCCATGAAGGAACCATGTAAGGTGCAGAGACACCTAAGTTCACTCACTCTGTCTGAGCCTGGTTTGCCAGCATTGCTTTTTTAAGGAATGCTGCACAGAACTCAGTCTCCAGGGAGGGGGAGCCTGCTGCAATCAACCTTATGAAGGAAAATATATCAGCCTTGAATTAATTTCACTGTATGGATGAATTCTGCCAAGTTCCTGGAATTTTCACAAACCAGTTTCATCTACCCTTAATTTATTGATCTACTTTTTAAAATGTAAACAACTTTCAAATAAGATTTTATTGCATTTGAATATAATTCTTGTCATGTTCTGTACTTTTCTGCTTCGTTTCCAAAGAATGTTGTGATGATTAACTCATGCATTATGTGATGCCATGTGTAATGCTCCCTTGTGACAATAACTCAAATTGCTATTTTCATGCTATCTTCCTGTCTCTCACTCTTGTTTTATTTTTACTCTATCCATTTGAATAGAAATATTTTGAAGAATATATTTCTGTCTCCTTTTGCCAACTGACTGCCAGCTCACAGAGTCTAGGAAAACGGGTAAGTGGAAACATCCAGCTCCCACAGCTTTGCTTCCAGTTGCTACCGTGCTCACTTTCCCAGGAGTTCTCCTGGACCTTCATCTGCAGAGCTCAGTCACTCATCAAAACATCAGCAAGTTGCACGTGAACTCTTTGAATGCCTGGTTAGCCAATGAGGCATACAGCAAGGGTTCAGCTCAAACAAGCAAGGAGCAAGCCAATAGCTTTACAACCTTGTTGTATTCAAAATGAGATTCAGTACTTTTAAATCCTCATTCTGGATATCAATAGAGAAAGAGAGCTTCTGGATGTTAACTGATCATGGATGAAATGGAAATGATTTTTTGAAATATTAATTATTCTTAACCTGAATAAAGATGCAGATAAATCCATTTCATTTTACCATTTGAATAGAAGAAATAGGACTAAAATTTAAAGTCCCATAATTCTTACAGTGATGTAGGAACTTGTATAACATGCATGGAGAACCTACAGTAATGGAAAATCCTGAAAAATCTAGGAGAGAAGAAAGTGACAGCAGAAGACATGCAATCAAGAGAAATTTGAGGTTTCTCTTGAATTCTAGTTATCCTTGATCACATCAGTAATAACCTGTTACAATTCACAAACTCCATATCCCAAACCTACCTAGAAAACGGTAAGAAAACTAAGGATAGGAAAATTCAGCTTTCAGGAGCAGGCATAGTTTAATCACGTATTTTTCACCAAGTGTTCTGTGCACAATTGTCCCAACAAAGGAGTAACCAGAATAAAACCAGGAAAGTCCATGGAAATAGATGTTTGAGGTCAAAAACTCTTGTGAGCCTATCCAGGGCTGGCAATAGGAAACTCTATCATCCCATAACAAGAAGTACAGTCTAAAAAGATTGATTTAGAGTTTTAAGTCCACCTCCTTGTGAGAGCAGGACTGTTCTCAAAATACTCTAAGCAGTAGTTTCTAGTATAGCTTTAAATACACAAGGCAATGGCTTTGCTCTGCCTTGTCTTGAAATCTATCCAACTTTGGAATTCAGTATCCACTCCTCAGTGGCTTTTGCTGTTCTCCACTTTCAGTTGCTATATATACAACAGAAAACTGCAATTTACATTAGGTGGCCATGTATGAGTGTGCTCAATCAGTAAAAATGTTTTCTGCATATAAGGGCTATATGGATGCAGCCTCAATAGCTGCCAGACATTAGGATGGAAAAGGCCTGTGTGTGTGTCTTTCACATCACAACCTGATCACCTGTTCTTTTATCCTATCACTCCCACAGAGAGAGCACCCCAAGGAACATCTCCAGCCAGACTGTTCCTCCTTGCTGTCAAGGTCACTTACAGACATTAGTAGATATTCATCTATCCTTAGCCAGTAAACTGAAAGACATTTCACTTTCTTTGTACATCCTCATCTAATAATGTTTCTCTCTGAATTGCCTCCAGTTCACTGCACTGTTAATTAATTTTTATGCACTACCAGAGATGAATGCATCTCAGCAGTGACTTAAGTGATTTCTCTACAGCTTGTGTTTCAGCTTCCATTCATAAAAGACTTCAACCTATATTAGTCAATATTGTCCCCTCTTGTAATATTTTTGCATTTCCATAGTATCTCTCATTGTAAAGTAAAAAAGGGCAGAGCAACAGAGGAAGTAAAAATTTAAATACCAATATTTGTCTCCGCCTGAAATACTCAATTTGGATAGGGGGAAAAAAACCCATTCTCTGAGTGTTTGTCAGCTCTGTACATTCTACATATCATTTGCATTATTAAACAACAATATCTGAGCCTTGCCTTAAATATCAATATAATAGGACCCTAGTTGTTTAGTAATATTGTTTTAAGCTGAAGTTTCATACAAAAAAACCCAACCCAAACCACGTAAGCACTACAAAATGTAGCAAGGATTTCTTTAACAGCTTGCAAACAGCACACAGCTTTTCCTGCACATTTTAAGGACATATCTAGAGTTCACAAGCACTTTCAATTTTATCACCTAATTATTAGAGAGACAATTTGCAAGAGTAAACAGTTCATACACTGTCTGAACCTCTTAGCATTACAATGAACATGGATATAAAATTATTTCATTACATAATAGCAGAACGTGTCTGACTTACACAAATGTTGAATCATTTAGAGTTTAAAGCTGAGGTTTCCCAAACTGGTGGTCTATAGATTTCTTTCAGTGGTCAGCAGCTGAAGGTTTATTGCTGTCTGGGTATACAGTATTCATTCCCTATGGATAGTGGGGAGAGAAGAGATTAATAACAAACAAACTGACCAAGAAAAAATATTTCAGTTTATCAACAGCAGTAAAATATTTTTTGCTAAAGACTGTAGCCCTACAATTGCTGTTAATAATTTTTGCATTTTATTATGATTTTGTCAAGCATATTGTTTATACTGAAATTTTCTTTTTCAGACTGTTTCCTCTTTTCCAATCTATCCATTTATGAGAAAAATACTACACAAGATGTTATTTATAGGATATTTTCAACAGACAAAACACCATGAACTCAAAAACAGGTAAAAAGAAAAGTGTTTGCTGGCTTAGGAAGCCTGATGTCACTGATAATGCCTAAAATGCAAAATATGAATGTACAAGGAATTTAAGCAAGAAAAGGGAGCAAAACAATTACAACTTAATATTTTGGGACGAAATCAGGAAAGACAAAACCATCTGATGCTCAAAGATTTCACAAAGAGGGATTTTACAAGTCCATGAGCCTGCAAAAGGATGATCAGTGAAAAACTACGTGTGCTGAAGGGAAGAACTAGCAGTGAAAAGGTTAAATGCCTTTTTTGCCTTTGTCTTCACAGTCAAAACCTGCTCCTGGACCTTTGTGTTTCTGCAAAGAAGAGGGGCAATCATCAGCAGGGGAGCAGTAGTCCAGGAGCTGCCTACAGCCTGGACATACTCAGTCTAAGGGGCTCCTTTGGTTGGTTGTCCGCAGAGGTGTCCAACAGGACTGTGAGGTTACTGCCTATCACCTATGAGAAACTGCAGCAGTCAGAGGGGAGCCCTAATGAGTAGAAACAAGGCTAACACCTGTCCATTTTAGGGGAATGATGGCTACAACAGATACCAAGCCACAACCCAATACATAGGGACCTTAACAAACTCATGAAATAGGACAGCAGAAACGTCATGAAGTTCATCAAAGTACCAACTTGGAGTTCTAAGCAAAACAAATGCATATTTTTTGGACCCATTTTGGGGGAAAATGCGATTTGTTTTAGGATAGGCCAAAGTATGTTTTTTAAATAAATAAAATGTTCAACAGTTTTGCTTTGTCCTGCTCCAGGTAAACCATATCATATTTCAGTATACATAATTTCCATAAACAGTTGCTGAATTTGGCACAGTAGTACATATATGTAGAAAACATTTGGCCGTGGTTTTGTTAGAACTGCCTCTGTGACTGTCACGGTTCCCACTTATTCTTCTGTCATTGTCTGCTCATTTTATTTAACATCATTTATTCTAATTTCCATGTTAATAAACTCAAACTAAAAACCACAGATAAAAAGAGGAACCAACACATACTACTACACAGAAAATATACCTTCAAATTGCTGTCCCAAAAACACATTTCAAATTACTTTTTCTTTCTTTCTTTTTTTNACAAAGTGGAGATTCAATTGCTCAACAATCACAACCAATTCCAAACTTTCTCAGGTCTAATGAAACCACTGCTTTAACTCTATTAGTTATCCAAGTAGTACAACTTGCACTGCAGGATATAAAAGATTCACGTCAGTAGAGATTTAAGCTCAGAAAAGTAGAACAATACTTAATGGTTAGTGAACTGCATTGGAATATTCCTTAAAGCAATTTCTCTTTTTCTATGTTTGTGTTACACTGGGTTTTATTTCATCCAAGAAAACTTCAAATACTTAAACAAGTTAGGGGTTTACTGCTACCCCAAAATTAAAGAAAAATGTGGTCATCCACATAGAGAAAGTGCTTTGAGAAAAGCAAGAAATTGTGAGACTTCCTGGTTAGCCCTAAGCTTATAAGCACTAATGAAAAAGAATAACTCTGATGAAAGCAGCAGATTAAGTAGGAAGAACCTTTCCAGAAGTGTAATTTTGGATGCTGAAATCCACTGTATTGAGAAGCAACCTGCATGAAAGATACACTGCAGTTCTTTCTAAAGCCTCTGTTTTGGTTTTCACCTAGTGAGACAACAGTGAACAATGGAACAGTGAAAACAATAATTATATTGGCATCCTATATTTCTGCTTTTTTAATAGTATTTCCTCTCAAATATGTAATTCCACAGCTGCATTCTCTGAATATTTTAAGCTTGATTATAGAGTTCCTGCAACCTGTTTTATACTGTTTTTGCCAGGCAATAACCCAAAAGAATGAAAACAAGCTAATACTTGGAGAGGTCCATACTCACATGCCACATAGCCTAGCCACATGTACCCAACAGAATTCACAGTGCCTTCTATGAAATCTAATGCTTAGGAAAGTACAAAAAACTGATTTAGCCATCAGTCTTTTGTCTGAGTTCACCACAAATTTTCAATTTCCTCCAGTTACTTTAATATCCACAGGAAAAAAATCTTGTATTCAATTCACCCCTTTCATTTTTTGGGCTCAGATTGTTGTGCAGCTCTTGATTTACATGCAGTGGGGTCAGGTAGCTCAAACCTGGAAAAATTGGGGGTTTCTGCCAGATTTGATGGACAACATCATTCCTTTCAGAGCAAACAATTCTGTCTCCTCTAGCCTGTGGATTTCATTTCGTTGTCTATCATTTTGCTTTTCACACACATCACACTTATCCATGTATGTTTTCACCTAAGCATACTTGCATGGGCTACAAGCACATGTCCTGCTTCAACCTCACTTTACTTTTATCCCTATTCCATGTTGTCAGCAGCTGCCCATTGGGACTACTGCTCCCAGTGTAACTCCAAACCTGTTTTGATGCATACAGCTCCCTGTCTCTGCCCTCTTCAAAGATCCAGCATGTTCCTGTGCTAGTTTATGCTGCCACAGGGATTTAAGCAACCCCACGCCAAACCATGTCAGGGAACCAATGTAGATGAAACTTTAACAAGCAGAAAAGCAGTGAGCCTCTTTCTTCAACAGTGCTGGATTATGTCATCTTCAGGTACTTATATTACTATGGGGCCAGCATTAAGAACTCCAGCTTCAGGAATTCTGACCAGCCCTGAAGTATGAACAATAAATGCTCTAAATATCCCTTAACACACCAATCTTGTTAGAGATCACAGTGTCTGGAACAGGAAAGCTCAATCCTCCCCAGCTCCAGTTTATCTGCATGCAGTCCAATTTTTTATTCCCAGGACATGTCCTGGAAGCACCACAGCATAGCTCAGAGATAGCAATATCTCTGTCAGTGCCTTCTCCAGTGGGGAGTGTGATGTGTCCAAGACTTGGGATCCCTGGTTCAGCTTAACCTGAAACACCTCAGGAGCTTCTCCCATGGGTTCTCGTCTTTCTTATGCATCCCTTATGCTCTCTGTTTTCCTTCTGTGAGCTGCAATTTTTAACCGTTGTTGAGACAGACAAGAATCACAGGCCATTTTATTTTTGATACTGGTGTGAATGGACAGAAGAGAGACATATTTTAATCTTTCTCTAGACTTCATTTTTGTTCTTTAACAGTTTAGTCTCCTAGTTTAAATAGACAGACAGGCAATTTGAACTTGAAGGATCTGTTTTCTCAGGAAAAACATGATCATCACCTCTCTAAGTATTCTGCTCATGTGTAGTGATTCATACCAGGCCTTATACTGTGGAAGGTTTGCAGTTCAAAATGTTAATTAACATATAGTCCATTTCCATATGTCTTCCTCTAAAGGTTACTGCAACAACATTTCCTGAATATACTTTAACAATTTAATGGCAGCCTGGCAGTAGTATCATGACAAATAAATTTAAGTGACGTACAGGTTGCAGTGGAGAATACAAAGTATAATAAAGCAATGTACTTTTTATAGAGATGTGACATGAAAAACATTGACCTGTGGTCCCAAGTAATTTTCATAAGACAAAAGCTTTCATGGTAATAAAAACAAATCAGTCAATGTTCTGAAAGACTAATATAATAAACCATCAGGGAAGCTATTCAGCTGTGGTAACTCTATTTAACAAAAGAGGAGTCATTATTATTCAAACTTTGTACTTAAAGTTTGGTGACAACTTTAGCTGCACTATGACAAAGTGATTCTTGATTAATGAGAGATACCTCCAGAATTAGCAGTGGGACTCAATGTGGAAACATATGCTACCTCGCTGGTCATATTGAACAAAACTAGTTTGACATTAGGAACACAGGACTGGACTTAAATGACAGGACAGAATTGCAGAGAAGCTGAAGACAGTGCATGAAATATTGCCATACCCAAGAATTTATATACTGACAAGTTACTAGAACATGAGGAAGATGGAAGAGGGGTCTGGAGTGCAAATATTTTTTTATGGGAAGGAGAAAAAGAAAGGAAGAGGAAAAAAGTACTTTCAGTCTAAACTGATTCTCAACAAATGGATACTACACTGTTTTTCAAGAGAAACAAAATTGTGCTTTATAATTTTATTTTCAAGGTTGTATTGCCATAGCCACTGAGAAAGGGAGAAATTAAGTGAATTACAAGCAATTTGAGGTACAGGTAGAAAAGAATCACAGGTTATGATTACAAACTGTGCTTTCTAACTGTAAGTTCATCCTTACACACTCACTCAGCAGACATCATTTTTTGAGGACCTGAAATGTTGTAATGATTCTTTTCTTTATAAGCCTTGCTCATTTGCAAGCGTCTTTGCAGTTCTGGTTTATAAATGAGACAAAGGTACCAAATAACTAGCTGGAAGTTTTTCAAAATACTAAGAAGATCTCATTTTTATCCACTCCTTTCCTTATCCTGCTCTGAATTTTGGAGACTTTACACACCTAACAAACCAGTTTGGTCTTTATCTATAGCACAAGTAACTCCACCTAAACCCAGTTGGGATTTCTTTCCAATTGCACAAGGTCCACTCATTTATGCCAAATACAAACTGTCAGCTGGGACTCTGTGGAATATACCACAAAAAGTTGTGAACTATTTATTTGAAAAGGGATAAATGGATATGCAGAGCAGAATAGAAAGGCAGAAAAAAAGGAAGATAAACAAAAGGAATGGGTTGTACACGCAGAGCTGAAAAAGGCATTACAGATAAAGATATGCAACATAGAGATGTTAACCTGATTAAAAAAATATAAGATAGTCAGTATATGACTGAAAGAGCTGCAAGAGACAGAAGTGCTTGAAAGTTGTTCAGAAGACTTGTTCCTGCTGATGCAACATGAATGGCTAATTATGATGAATATAATACTGAGGGATTCCACTTGAATTCAGGTCTACCAGGTACCACACAAAAAAAAATTGGTAGACAATTTAATGCCCTGTCATCTTAAGATATGAAATTTTAGGGGTAAACAATGAAACAGATCTGAGAAAAAAAAATTAGACAATACCCCTGTTATTTGATCTGTGTTTACAACTAGATTGTGAATAAGTCTTCCAAGACTTCCAAGAACAGCAGGAGGTGCCACATTAAAATACATCACAGTAAGAAATAAAGGACTTCACCCTCACAAAAGACAAAGCACTCAAGTATTCTGGACTGCAGGGAAAAATCCAATCTCAGCAAAGATGAAAAACTACTATCCATCTTTAACCAAGTGTAATATTTAATAGTGACTGTTCTTTAAAATCTGAATGGCTTTTCAAGGGGAAATTTTAAATACTCCATCATTTTTTCATATCAGATGCCTTCAAAAACTAAAATTAAACCTCCATTGCAAAATTGAATTTACATAATGTAGATAAAAACAGTAGTTTCAATTCCCTATCAAGAATTAATATAAAAAAGCACTGTCTGATTGCAAAAGAAGTTCATTTTAAGAACTAGTTATTCATGTTATTTATTAAAGCATTTTACATACTTATATCAGTTACTATTACTTGGATACTATTAGGAGATCCTGTACTTGTTTATGGCCATTATTCAACTTTTCATGGAAAAGGTACGTCATTTACAAGCTTAGGATAAATTAACTTTCAAAGAGATTCTTCAGACTTACAAAAATAGCATATCATCCTTATTTTTGAGCCTCAACTTTTGCACCTGATATGAAATTAAAACAAAACACAAAAAAACTCCAAACCCAAACAATCCAAGATGATATTTTGTCATAGGCTAGTTGAATGTTTTTTTTTCTCTTACCATCACCTTTGGATCATCTCCTTGTTACAGATTTGAACACAGTGAACAGAGAACAGCAGTGCAGCATCTGCCATTCCTCAGCCTACATCCCATGCTGTGCTTTGTAAGTTCAGCAGAGAAGCTCCAGTTAAGAAAGAGAGAATGCAATGATATTGTTATGTTTCTTTGAGGCCAATTGGCTGAGTTGCTCAGAATTATCGTGCCTGTATAAACCCCTGAGGGCTGGTTCTTGTGGCTTCTCTTGCTAAAGAAAAGAGGTGGTGTGCCTCCTTCCCAAAGGTCAGCCCTGCACCCTGTTCCTTCTGCAGAAGCAAAACCAGCAAGCCTGGCTCTCCAATGCTCATTATCTCACTGTGCAACATCTTCTCCCATATCTTTTCTGCTATCTCTTTCTGCCCCAGAACATAAACAAGCCCAAGCTCAATCTTTTGGGCAGGAAAATCAGGTTTTTTACAGCCCTAATAAACCTTGAATCAGCTTAATTTAGAAATATTACTCTGCGCCTTTCTCCAAAGTGAACAAAGGAAGTGTGTGATCAGACACACTCTTTCTCTACTCCCCAAAATGAAAAACAAATACATAGAAGGATGAAAGAGATCTCTTTATCAGTACTGCTGTAGTAATTTAGGGAAATTATATAGACAAACAGAATGTAGACTAACAGTGAATTGCTCTGCTCTAGAAGGAATTATTCTCTCTTGATACCACCTGAATTTGCCTTGAATGGAAGAAGAGGCAAAAAGGTCTCATAAAGTTAGATAATCAAAAATAAACTTAATGAGAAAAAGCAGATGGATATTTGTCTTGCCATTTTATTGATTTAGCTTTTAATTTCTGCACGAAGACCTCTGCAAAACCTCAGAAAGTTCAGCCAAGGATGGTATGGCTGTTGACCCCATTAAAGGAGTAAAAGGATTGTAACGCATTGAAGAATTTCAAATCCCCAGTCTCCTAGATGATTTGCAGCTAGGGAGAGCAGCAGTGGGACATCCTCTCTCCAGGCAGTAGCTCCTAGAAGGAGGATCACAGTACCATGACCCCAGTCACAGTCATTCTGCAAAGATGACTTCCACTGCTTTTCCAAAACCACTTCTCCAAAAAAACCATTCTTCTTTGCCATAGCATAAGTCTTTGTAAGAACACACAAGTGACTTAATCAAAACTACCCCCAGTTACAGCATAGGCCCTCTGCACCTTTGTGAAGTGCAACAGGAAAGAAGTAGCCACTGTTGTAATTAATATAGTCATCTAATGTAATATGGCCCAACAGCATCGTCCCAACTTTACTTTTTCCACCAGAATATTCTCCATGACTAGGACAAAGCAGTGGTCTCCTTGTGGCATATAACTTCTTCAGCCCAGCCTACTTTATGCCCAAATTCAAAATATAATATTTTTTTTCCAGTTCAAACACTATGAAAACTTAAAACAAACAAACAAACAAACCTTTTCCAAATCAATCGTAGCTATTCTACTGAATAATTTGACCTAATACCAGCCTGATTGATTCCTGTACCAGGGTGTCTGTGACATTAAGATGTTTTGAATTACCCTTATAGAGGGGATAACTGTTTACAGGATATTATGTCTATAAGCAGTTTTTCTCTTTTAGTCTTAGCTCTGTGAACAGGGCTAGCCCTAAGGCAAAGCCTAAGGCAGAAAGTGAAATACATTTTTTAAAGGCTGTTTGTTAATTGAGCCCTAAACTGCTTTGCTGTTCCTTGCCAGTTTTATCCTAACATAAGAACAAATCAATGTTAAGGCAGTCTGCCAGATGCTGGCCAACTCAGACTACTTTGAGCGTCCTCTCTCTTCCTTGGCAGCTGAAATCTCTCAGCACTATTCAAATTTTGCTCAGCATCTAGCAGCATTCAGCCCTAAATGGGCTGCAATCTGCATATGAATATTTTAATTACATGCTGCTAGGCAGAAAGAAAACAACCAGCTATGCACAGGCAAGTCAACTAAGAACTTGTAAGCTCTGTGACAGCAATGGATTTATAATTTCAGCCTGTTTATTATGCTTTGGGCATCTTTCTCTAAAAGGTTGTGTTCAAGGCACCGCCAGCTAGGTGCCTTGTTTGAAAAAGAGAAGTGGAGTTGTTTTGTTGCCCTCCTGCAGTCAGTGCAGAAACTGAAGAAGGAGTTTCTCAGACCACATGCCTGAAATTCACTGTTTTCCTGAAGGCCATTGGACTGAAGAAGGATGATCAGTAGCTTTCAAGAAAGAAAAAGACTGCATTTGGCAGCAAGAGGAAGAGGAGGGCAGAAAAGAGGTTGAGTGCCAGCCAGGTTCTTGTTTCAGATCTGGATCAAATGTACTGGACTGACATGAAGCACCCAACTCCTGCCTATTTTCCACGGTGAGACTGCACAAAAACAGTCTCTGATGGGGCTGAAGCCATTCCCAAAAGCATCAACTAACCAGGCACCCTAGTTTTGCATTTCACTTCCCCCTTAGGACTCTGATTCACTGTCTAGGGACAGTGACAACCAGAAGATAAAAGAGGAAGAGCCAGCAGTGAAATAGCAGGGAGGACCTTTGTTGAACAGACAAAACCTGAAGGGATAAAGGTGAGAGAGAGCCAGTTATGGGGATTTGAGCTGCAGTAGGATACAGGGGGATGGTGAAACTGCTAGGACGAATGTGAAAATGGAGTGAGGTGACCCGGGCAGAGACATCCCTAAACTGTTGTCAAATGGCCTCTAAGAAAGAGCTGTCCAAATACCTGAACTGAAAAGAAAGAAGTTCAGTAATCCAAGAGGCCTAAATAGCCTAAAAGATATTTTCAGTGTTTTCTCCTTGAGTCTCACTCTGCAGAAGTAATTTTTTAAAACATCCTTCATCTCTTTACCAGCCTACCAAACAGCCAGGCAAAGCTGGAAAATAAGCCTGTTTGGAACAACAAACATCAAGCTGAATTAGGAGAGAGAGAATTGCTTGTCTAGTTTTTTTGTCTTTATTTTTATCTTAGCAGTGAAAGGGAGGGAAATTTTCTTGATAACAAAAATAAAAACATTAATGCCTTTCAGAGCCATCAGCATCTCATGCAAAGGGCTAGGCCAGAGTGTAGGTAAAAGCTGTGAGACACCTCAAAAGAGAACGGATTTGACACTTGCATGACATTTCCAGTTTAGTGCTGAACTTCTACTTCCCCACTAGAGAATGAAAGGTTCATCAGCTACCAGATGCTTTTAAGAGCTTGGGGGAATGAAAAGAAATATTCTTTTTCCTGTCTAGATGCTCTATTTTAAACTGTCTACAATCACTTTTTTTCTGTTAAAAGCCATTGTACTTTGCTTTAAAAAATTTCAGGATTGCAAAAAAAAAAAAAAATACAAACCCAAAATTCAGTATCATCCTGCAGTCCTAATCTGCTTTTCATCAAAAAGCTTCTGTATCTCCTAAAAGCTTTGATGAACCTGATAAGAGACAAAGGTTGAGACAGAGACCAAGTGAATCTCAAGCACCTAGTAAAGTTTTGTTCTCACACCAAATAAACTGTGAGAGAATTGCACTGAAGTTTGTTGTAAGTTCGATGCTTGTTCATGTCCCTAAATCAAAGAAAATTTCAGAATGTTTGGTCACAGACTTTATGGGGCCTTTAGTTTTAATAGACTTTATTGCATGCACTCTATAAAAATACCTAACAAGACTGAAAGAACTTCCACATTTAACATAAATGTGGTCAAATACAGGAAAACAAAATAGACCTGAATATTAGGATTTCTAATCCAATGGACAATTCATGAGCTTGGACTGTGTCCCCACAGTCTCAGTAAACCTATGCCTGATAATCTTTACAATGAACAATAATATCATTATCAATTCAAATCTTCCCATCTTTGGATAATACATTCCTCCTAGCAATGTCTTGGATGTCTTTATATAAATATGAACAACAATGTTTACATAGATCCTCTATACTGCTCAAGACAAAACTTATTAAAATATTTGGTAACAACAACCCCCTGCAGCTCTACAGGGAGCAGGGTGGTTGGAAAGCTGCCTGGTGGAAAAGGACCTGGGGGTGCTGGTCAAGAGCAGCTGAACACGAGCCAGTGTGTGCTTAGGTGGCCAAGAAGGCCAACGGCATCCTGGCCTGTGTTAGCCATAATGTGGCCAGCAGGACCAGGGCAGGGATTGTCCCCCTGTAGTCAGCACTGGTGAGGCCACACCTCAAATCCTGTGTTCAGTTCTGGGCTCCTCATGACAAGAGAGTCATTGAGGTGTTGGAACATTTCCAGAGAAGGGCAACGGAGCTGGGGAAGGGTCCAGAACACAAGACTTGTGAGGAGCAGCTGAGGGAGATGGGGATGTTTAGACTGGAGAAGAGGAGGCTCAGGGGGGACTTTATATTCTCTCCACAGCCACCTGAAAAGACATTGTAGAAAGGTGGGGGTCAGTCTTTTCTGACACGTATCAAGTGAAGAGACAAGAATAAATAGCCTTAAATTGTGCTTAGGGGAGGTTCAGATTAGATACTATATTTTATTTTTTTCCACTGAGAGGGCTTAGGCATTGAAATTAGTTGTCCAGGGAGCTGCTGGAGTCACCGTCCCTGGAAGGTTTTAAAGAGGCAGCTGGATGTGGCGCATGGGGATATTGTTTATGGGTGGTTATGGTGGTGCTGGGTCGACAGTTGGGCAAGATAGTTTTGAAGGTCTCTTTCAACACTGATGATTCTGTGATTTAAAGAGGTGGGGTTTTGAAGTTATAGTAAATAGCAATAGATGGCCCTGACATGAGTATATGGCTGAATTCATTCCAAGGATTCTCTTTTCAAGATGTCAGTGTTAAACCCCTTGAGCAAATTATCACTTTTATCCTCACTCTATGGCCATTAGTTAAACCCTTATATTTATCAGCACTAGTAATCAAAAATCATTAAGTACAGTCAGAGACAAGCAGACTTAATCTCTGGATTCAGAAGTGTTTGAAATCCTTGCCAAGAAAGGCCTCTCCCTCCTGATTTACCATTAAGTTGCAAAATAATCCCACTAAATTGCATTTCTCAGCTTGAGCACCACAAACAAAACCCAAGTAAATGAGTGTTTATTAGAATGAGCTTGACAAATAATGACTTCCCACCAACAGGCTACCCATGATATATCCATAGATTGCTATCTATGACATCTCCATAATAATGTATCTTGTTACATGGAGATTGTTGACAGGTGATGATATGGGTTTTCATCGGAAAGGACTTGAAAATTAAAACTGTGATGCACATATTCATTTTCCAAAAAGTCCAAATTGTAAGACTGAATTAGGCACAAGAGTTATTTTGGTTTTGTTTGAGGGGTTTTTGGCAGAACTACCTGGATACGGAACAGTTTCTGTTTCTTGAAAATTGGCCCAGACCTGAAGAAAAGCAACCTAAAGCTATGTAGCAATAGGCATGCAGGGCTGAAATCCATCTATCAGCACACACATTCATAACTTTTTGATGATACAGTCAGCATCTTCCAGCATTTGAAGTGAAGCTTGATCAGCTCAAAGTTTCCTCTTTGGCACAACTTGTCAACTAGTTTATTTCTTTATATTTGATGTTTATTTTGTAAATGTTATGGGTTTCCAAGACATCCAGCATCTTGCAATGTATCATTGCATTTTTCCATTAAGAATGCTGAAAAATAAAACTGCCAGCTCAAATATGCTTTAGAGTCAAATTAACTGGGCACATCTCACTGATCAGTGTCAAGGTCAATTAACTGTGAGTTCACTAGGTCCAAGGAACAAGTCCCAAAACCCAGAACATTCAGAATGCAGATGAACAGTGGGTGTGGAGAAGCAAAAAAAGAAAGAATTACGTGAATATCAGTTTCTCTGTGATTATACTATACTCAGAGTTTACAAGGGGGAATCTGTTCCAAACAAAAACAATATCAGAATGAACTTCAGAAAAGGGGAATAGGAAAAACACATAAAAATCTTCCCAAAAAAGCTGATCTAACTCCAACTGACTTAGAATGATTCATTGTCTTCATTGAGCCCTTTTAGAAAAGCAAAATAGAAGACATGCAGGCTTCCAGACTGATCCTTACAAAAAAGTCAGTAACAAAACATAACTCATTTTCTGGTTATCTCAATAGGACAACTGATAATAATTGAATATAATTTCTGTAAATTTTAAAGAAGACTAAAAGAGAGAAGTAGGAGACAGGAAGCAGTGTCTATTTCTCACCCTCTCTTACCTCCTTCAATGACTTTTAGATGTGGGAGACCTTGAAATCTAGAGAGGGATTTATCTTATATGGATGCCACTGATATGCATGCTTCTCTCTAGAACTGTATTTTGAGCTAGTCACCTGAAGCTCTCCAGAGGAAATAAATATGTATTTTTAGGTAGGACTCATCCAACCTATTTTGCACATCTGCTTTACAATACAATAAGACTTTGTTCAAGAGAGTCCTGTTCCTTATTGTCTAAAACAGGAAATCTCAGTGATTCACTCAGAAGCTGAAGTTTACACTAGAGATCTCTAAGATTAGATATGCCAAAGCTTACTTACCCCTAGGGTCTATAGAAAAGCATACAAACTTGTCTGGTGTAGAGGAAAGTGAAATCTTTGCCAGAGGAGATGGCAGGAGTGTGTCAGAAAAAGAACTATGAAGTTTTCTGTTTGATGCCTGCAATCAAGGTGACATCTGGCTCACATTGTGCAATTTGCCTGTTTGACCTGAAGAACAGAGATCTACTTCTTGCAAAGCCCAGGTATTTGGCCTGTAAGGTATAAATGTGAAAAATAAATTTTTGGAAGGCTGAGAAGGGCAAATCTCACTTTCCAGACCAGTCACAACCTCTAAATAATCCCTTAAGGTGGTCATGACAGGGACAGCACTCTTGGTCATGTAAATGGGATACTGCCATCAGCACTGACAGGATAGTTTTCAGAATGTCCCTGCAGCTACTATTACTACTGAGAGCTCCTCTTTCTGTATTTCATTTTGGATTGCCATGCCTCCCCAGAAAAGCCACTATGAATCACACTCTGCAAGCCATTCACTTCACCAGGTATGTCCTGTTTTGGAAATAAGATGTCTATAGATTTTTCAAAATTGCGTCTTTATACACATTATGAAGCTTGGAATTTCTATCAGTGGGTAAACAAAGAAATTGTTACAATCAAATTTTTATTCCCATGCTCTTTACTCCCACACAGTATATTTAAATATTCCCTCAAGTACATTATCAAACACACAATAAAACCCTTGCCAGTGATAATGATGAGTGATGAGAGAAAAGTGTCCTGGCAGGTGTCTAATAGAACACAGTCACTCAACAGGAAGTCTGGTACCATTTAGTATCAATATCTCTCAAGCTCATTAATTTTTTTTCAGATTTCAATATCCAGAAGCCATCAATTCCATTTTTTTCCAGTTAATAAAATTTTTCTTCCTTTTGTCCACAATTATTGACAAGACTATTATCTAAATGAGTATTAGCTCTTTCTTAATTAGCAGGCAATTCAGCTGTGACTTGCACACAAAACCTTGTCTATTTTAATAAATGGTTACACCGCTTTACCAGTGCTGAGCAATTAATTAACTCAGAAACTGCATTTCGTTTTTTATGCATTTTTCTGGCATTTGTATTGTGTACTAACCCCTGCCATTGTCACATTGACTAAGAGTTTTATTCCAAATCTAGATTGCTTATGAAATATCAAAAAAAAAAAAAAGTCAGTTATTGGCTCGGAACAGGAATTCTTCTGAGACACCTGTTTTTCCTACTCTTCAAGAGCAGCCAGCTGACTTCTATCTGCCTACGTGGACTCCAGTCACCTGCTCACATGTCTAGAAACTTGTACAACTCAAAATAATATTTTGCTTTCAGATCATTCCACCCCCCATTTCCTATGTTTATTTAGTATGTATAAACTAGGTCTGGGACCTCAGACCTGATTCCTTACAGTCATTCACTGCAGTGAATATAATGCAGGTCTAAGCCTTCACAGAAGCTGCCCGTGATATTTGTCAACTTCAACACGGCTGTACTAACTTACACCAGCTTCAAACCTTGCTTAGGGTATTTTACATTCACTTTGCCATAGCATGCATGATTACACAAGCTGCAGGGCAGAAAAGTGAATAATTCAGCCCTCTTTCCTCCTCCGCCCACATCTTTTATTTGTATGTAAAGCACCTACTCCATTCCCAGAGATATATAGCTAGGCAACATAAGCAAACTAATGAGGTATAGCCTTGGGGCGTGTCAGCTCTATGTGCCTTAAAAGTGCCTACCTTTCCAAACATAGAATTGCTATTCAAATATTGTTCCTGGCTTTGTTAACTAATAATAAAACCACATGAAAATATAGCACCATGTCACCCACTGTTTATAAGCTCCATACAAGATGAATAGGTAGCTCGGATGGGCAGCCTGCACACTCTGTCCTGCCTATTAAGGTTCTTTAAGATCAGTTTTTTATCATGCATCTCAGGAAATGTTTGTCTTATCAATGAGCACTGTGCATAAGCTGTCAGAGCATATTGCAGTCCCTTCTGTGGGGTTGTTTTGACTTGTCAACTCAAGTAGAAGAACGCAAGTAATTTATATGAGCATTTTGCATTAGAGTATTGAATGCATTCTGGTTTTAATTAGGAGGAATAAGAATTGGGTGCAAAAAGATCTAAATGCCTGTTGCAGCTCAAAGGATATCAAAAGTTCTCACATTAAAAGTGACACATTGCAGCTGATTCTGATTCATGGTTGTCTACTCTTCAGTGGACGCTTCAGATGTTTCATCTGTGAACTTTTATCACTGTGGGCCCATCTTTCTCCTCTCTACATCCATATACATTCTGTTGGCCTTGAAGCTTGTTTTGAATCATTCTGCTCTGTGATTCTAAGGAAATTCACACTGCTCTTCAAAAGACACAAAGTGCTTACCTCTATTCCAAACTCTGAGCATCAAAAAGAAAGATTTAACATGGGACGTACCCATGACAATGCCAGCATTGTCCCAGCAGTAAGGGCTGTCTTGTAATGGCAGCTGCTCTGCTTATGTCAATGTCACACCACAAACCAGTAACAAGCCTTCAAAGAGTGTCTTTCCATTAGGCATTTAAGGGGGCTTCATAAATCACAGGTGATTCACAGATGCAAAGACATGCCTGTGATAGTTATCAATTTTCAGATAACAATTCCATGAGTTAAGAGGTTTAGTGAGATATTTAAAGTTACATAGTAAGATAGCTGGAAATAGAGTGCATACATTCAACTCCTGGCATGGTGTTTGCTACTTAACAATCTTGTCTTACACCTAGAACCTGACTGGAACAGCAGCAGGATGCAATTTCAGTGCACAGACCCAGTTTTGCTATATTCCATGCTCCCTTTTACTAATAAGTAAATTGCTGAGAAATCTAGGAAAAAAAAAAATTGGGGCTAGATCCTCAGCAGGGATAAACCACCTGAGCTCCATTACAAGCAGTCGCTACCTTGGTCTTCAGCATAAGTAAAAGATTATTATTAAATTTTTCTATCAAGTACATAAATATAATTTAGCTCCTTTGTAGAATTCTTTCTTTTAGTAGGATGACAAGGACTCCATGTAGATGAAATCTTTTTCACTAAACTCTCAGTTTATTAGTTAACAGGCATTCTTATCTGACTGTTAAAAGGTTGAACAAATGTTTTTTTCACTTAACCATGCTATTTTTATTAATATGTTAAATACTGTTTCAATGATCATTTATTTTCAAAATCTCTGAATATTTTGAGTTGGAAGGGACTCACATGGATCATCCAAGTCCAACTCCTCATCCTGGTTCTATTTTACACACAGAGAAACCACTATTTAGTGTCAGAACAAGCTTTTCTAGAAGACTGATCTATCATACTTCCTGAACTGGTAGGTTTGATGGCTGATAAAGTGAATAACCTTAGAAATTTGATGACATTCCCCACTAAGCCTCACTAAAGTTCTAGTACTATCATGCAGGCACATGTGTGCCTTAACCCCACAGCTGCCACTCAAAGGCAATCCTGCTGAAATAATGATAGCTGAGATGTTTCATCAAAATGTAAATTCCACGGCAAAAGACTGCTGTGATAAATGGCACGAGCCAAAGAGGAAAGTCCTCATGCGACCAGGCTAAGGACTTTCATTTGTAGCTGTTGTCAGTGCCCAAGGAACAGTGCTGGGGTTCCTTGGCCCTGTTGTTGGCATGGATAACAGAGACTCAGGAGTCACTTGTCTCACCCAAGCTAGAGAGGCACTGGGGGTTCAGATTAGCACCTTCAGCTCCTGGGCCTGCACTGAAATAAACACTGATCTAAATTCGGAGACACGACGCGAAGCCTCCCCGTTTCTGAAGCGGTCACGTCGCTTCAGTGCCAGCCGCTATTTTCAGCCCTGGTTTTGGCTGCTGTAGTNCGGCCGCCCCAAGTGCTACAGGACAAGGGGATTTCTGGCCTGGCTGCACAGGTGTCCCTCATGAACTGGGTCCCATGCACGGATGAACGGGCACATGAATTACTTTCTCCAGAAATGGTTTTATTTAAAAGCGAGACGTATCAGAAATAGCCCTGTGGATTTCATGCCTCAGGTGCTCGGGGAAGCAAGCGTGTGTGCTGGTGCTGAGGCTGAGGCTGACAGGACAGGACAGGTTTATTTGCTTGCCCTTCTTGATATGGTAAGTGGCATTTGATAAATCGTTGTCAGACCACTGGAATCTAATAACATGGATCACTACAAGATGATTACAGCCCCTGAACATTACTGGCACTATATGAGTGAATAATAACCTTGCAGTTTTTGACAAGGGGATACGTAATCGTCAGGGTATTCAGGGACAAGGTGTGATTTCCAAAAGTTGGTCAGGAAAGGCATTAAAAATTACAACATCATTGGCTGAGAAGCCTTCCCTGTGGATTTTAAAGATTTGTGACTATGATAAATAAAATCACTCTCTTAATCAACCCTTTCCAATATAATTTATGAATGCTCTGTTCAAAACAGCATATCATAACAATGTGGAAGAAGGTTGGTGTAGACACATACATACATACTAAAATACAGATATTGCCAGTACAAGGATAAGATAAAAGCAAACTGACATAAATAAAATCCTCGTAAGGACATTTTAAAAATATGGTTTCTTAACACAATGTACCTGCCAAAGTATTCAACTGATTTTACATCATGTCAGGTAATAGCTAGCAACGCTTTCAGTTGCCCAGGAAAGCTAGTAATCAATGGGTAGAAACACAATTCACCATGCTTGATAGGTAAGCTAGCAAGGCAGTAATACCTCTGAGAAAATGTCAAGAGTGATATGTACACACTCTTTCTGTCTTTAGTGCTGAAGCCAGGCCTGCTTTCAAAGGCAAACTGACAGTATAATTACAAGTTTTTTCTATTGACATCAGGCAGAAATTATCAAGCACAGTCCAGCAGAAGGCAGGTAAGATTGACCAATAAATATACATTTCCTCATATTTTGCACTGCAAAAAAAGCATCTTAAAGTTAGACTGCTTTTCACACCTCAAAAACCTTTTCATCAATTGCAAAGAAGAGAAGACATACACATACACAGAGATCTCCTTCAAAAGAAGCATACTGAAAGTAGCTACTAGATCCAACTTAAAATCCTGTTATTTTTAAATAATCTTCATAGCAGAAGTAGTGTAACCACAACACATTTAAGACCTGGAATAATCACTAATATGTACAAGTTCAAGTGCAGAAGTTCGTGATGCACAAACTCAGCTGTGAGGGTTAGTTTTTGCCTGGAGCAATACCTGCCAGTAGTCCCACTGAAAGCAGAGCATACTCTCAGTGAAATGCTGTTAGGGGGAATGACAGGGGAAGAAGAAAAGCTTAAAGCATTCAGTTTAAAATTCTCATAATGCCTTTCACAGATAGCCTGACTGCTGCCCGACGTTCCCACCACATGTGCCAGCACCTTATGCCCTTGTTAGCAATGCCACTTCTCTTCGCCGGGATCAAAGACCTGCCCGAGTTTTTGCTCCCGTCCAATATCAGCACCCACCCTGAATCCTCACACCATTCCCTCTAGAACCAGCCTCAGCACCAGCTCCACAGGCTGAGCTCTAATCGGGCTCAGCAGAACACAGCATCAGGTCGCAGTCAGTGCTCTGCCTGGGACACTGCTTGGCTCTCCTATCATGCCCACGCAGGCTGTCCAAATTAGGCGCTCTACTTTTGTTCCAATTGCACTGTTAACACAAAAAAGCCCATGACTGCAACAAGGGAACCATCATTTTGACCCGTTCTTGTGTGTCTCAGTAGCACCACAGAGTAGCTCAATGTGACTCTAGGGAGAGGTCTCGCCATAATGCAAAGCCTTTGGCCTGCTGGCTGAGAAACTGAGAAACTCCTCAAGACACAAAGTCCTCCACAATGCCTGAGAAAGAGGAGACAAAAATGCATTTCTCAGCAGCAAGCTGTGAGGACACAACTGTACTGTCCTCCAGGTGTGTCCTATTACAAACCTTATCCCCTACCAAGACAGATGTTCCTGTAGCAAAGTTTGGCCACCAGATGCCTGCAGATGGCCAGTACAATATGGTGGCCATTCACACAGAGAAGGGAGGGAGGCAGGTGCAGGGGGAAGTAGAGGGAAGGCAGTCCAGGAGGGAGACCTGGCAGGACAGACAGTGAGGAGACAGGGACCAGGCAGTGGCTTCCCCCACATGCTTCCCAGCACCTCTTCTGAGAAGAAAGAGCCAGGGTGAAGGCATTCATGAGGTTCCTGTCCAGATTCAAACTGGACCTGAGGAGAAAAGCTCTGGGAACTGGTGGAGAGGCAGCAGATCCTTCCTGGCAGTGTTTTCAGGCACTGGGAGGAAGCAGGTGCAACCCTGGGCAGCCTCTGAAACTCCAGTGGTGCTTCCTGTCAGGGAGAATGCCCTAATGGCTTGTTGGGCATTTGCCTACTAACTGAGGCAGAAAAAATGTCTCTGTCTGTTCAAATGAGGTGCACCCATACTTCTGCCACTCTACTGTGGATGTATCTGAACCCCTTCATATAAAAATACCTTGGGTGCTGAAAAAACCTCACCTCAGAACACCTCTGTTTTCAGACAGGAGAACAAACTGAGTGACAGTCAGCTGCTCATAGTCAGACGTTTGTGGCAGGAGGGCAGAAAGACACTATTCTCATAACAAAGTCAAAAATCTAAAAAGAAAAAGGCAGCCACATACTGCACTTCTGCAAAGTGATATCTGAAATGCACCCAATTTCTCTGTAACTATTAACATGGGGCAATTATAGCAGAGGAATTTATCCAGAGCTGCCAAGACTGTGATAAAATCGGTAACGAAGACAATACAAGTAAATGGTGAGATCCCCCAGGACAGGAGTAGAGGTGCTTAGTAATGTCATGGAAAAAGGTCAGAAGCTAAAGTTGCAAGAGCAGGATAAACATAGCTATCTACATTTTGCTTTTATGTTTTCCTAGATAAACATATCTGTAGGTATGTGTCAAAAATCACCTGCAAACTCATGGCAGGTACGTCCTTGTCGTACCCACATGACACAAACAGATTTGTAAGGTTTGCCTTTCATTTTCACTGGCATTGAGACAAAAGCTGCAACCTGCCTTATTGTGGAGTTAATCATAACCAGGCCTAGAGAGACACCTTCTGCATTGCCAGTGACTGACAGGTATCTAATACATCATGAAAGGGAAGGAATGCTGGCTGAAGAGCTCAATGTGACCCGACAACCTTCCCCTTCACCCCAGAAAAATCAAACGTATCCCTGGCTGCATCAAAAGAAGACCCCACCTGGAGTGCTACATCCAGGGCTGGGAGCCTGATAGAGACATGGACCTGTTAGAGCAAGTTAATGGCTTCCAGAAAAGGGGCAGGTTTAGCTCAGATAGGGGGAAACGCATTTCTGTGAGGGTGGTGAGACGCTGGCACAGGCTGACCAGAAAAGCTGGGGCTTCTCTGCCCCAAGTGTTCAAGTGCCCCCAGGCTGCACCCCAAGTGTTCAAGTTCAAGGCCAGGTTGGATGGGGCTTGGAGCAACCTGGTCTAGTGGAAGGTGTCCATGTCCATGGCAGGGGGTGGAACTAGATGATCTCAAGGCTAAGATTAGCTTTGGTGTAGCCAGTGGCTTTAAATTGCACAAGTGAAGACTGCTGCTGTGTTGGCTACATCCAGCTAGTGATTTACAATGGTAATTCTGAGTACTTTAAAGGAGAAAGAAGATGAGAAAAAAGGAAAAATAAATATTCCTACAGAAATTTTGGTTGTCTGCAGCATCAGAAGAAGTCATTTAAGTGGAAGCAATAAAAGAACAAAGTCATTAATGGGAAAGAGGCAACATGCATAACCATCTCAGAAATTTGGCCTTCAAAACTGCTTCCCCCACATGGAACTTCTTCCCTTCAGCACCTATATGGGAAACATGATGTGGCTAACTCTGCTATTCAAAACTGCACTGCAGTTTAATGCCTAATAAAAGCAGTGTAAAATTTCCATAGAGAGCTGAACAGATTCTTGCAGACTGCAGAGGATGGGGGTCTATCCACTGGGGCCACTCTAGCTGAGTTACTGAGGAATTTTTAGATTTGTTGCAACTGCTGCTCATCCTAGAGACAGCAGAATAGCATCCTCAAGAGAAAATTATTCCATTTTTCTTTCAGAGGATTTTGCCTTAAAGACCTGCTGCTGTATATTCTAGGTGTGAAATGAGAGAACCCACAGTGTTCTCTGAAGTTTAATTTGAAGAGTATAAGGGGAAAAGAGAACAGCTTTATGTCTGACTTGAAAAACATTCATCCACACTGTAGCCCAGTTCAGCACAGCCGGAACATTTTATTCAGGGACTAAACTAAAGAAGCTGATTTCTTGCCCAGGGAAAAAAAAAACAGAAGAGTTTCTGGAGATAAGCATGGAACAACAACAACAACAACAACAACAACAACAACAAATTTAAAGTCCTTTTGGTTTGAGTCATAGATGAAGTGCTTTTGATAACAAAGACAGATGTGCGGGGTGTGTGTCCTGATCCCTTATCACACCCCGTCTTGGATGGTAGCTGATGGGAGCCCTACTCCTACAGCTGGTTTGTGTCAGCCTGAGGCTGTCCCAGGGTGGGGTTACTCATGTACAGATAGCTGGGCCACAGCAAGTCAGAGCTGTATAGATCAGAGCAGGATAAAACCCTTCAACAGTGCTCTGAATCTCAAAGAAAAATCTCTTCCATTCAACAGACACTGGGAAACAGCACGGGAAGTGTGAGTTTCATGTCTTTATTCTAGCTATATCCACTTTGACAAAAAAGGCAAGGAGCTGATTTGCGAACAGACTACCTAATTTCATTCATATAATAATATAATAAATTCTCCATTTTTGTTTGACCCAGACAGTTACTTCAGCTTAAAAAAGAGACAGAGAGAGTTCTCAGAGTTATTAAATTTTATATCTGTGTCAAGCAAGCTGTAGTTTCTGGTTTTCCTTATATTTTTTACTAGTTCTTGAAAGCACTTTAAAACAAAATAGGGTCATACATGTGGAAGGAGGCAATATGCCATGAAGAGGATGGAGTAGTGCTTATGCACAGTAGTGCTGTTTACAGTGTTTTTTGTTTTCATTGAACAATGCACAAGGACCTCTTATATCTCGGTGAGTCAGAGCACATAAGTGTTGCCTGCCTGTTCTATCATTTCACTTTTCCTTTGTTTCCCATCAAGTCTCATGCTTCTGGAGGTAAATCCATGGCACAGAAATCCAACCAAGGTTCAGCCCACCTCAGCAATACAGCTGGGGTTGCACGTGTCCTCAGTTGCAGTCTCTGGGTCCACATTCTTCATGTTTGACCAGAAAAAAAGGACTTTTCTCTTAAAGTATATTAACCATACCAGACCAGTCATTATTTCTCTAAGCTTGCCTGTAGTTTAAGTAGCAGCATCTAGGCTGTGTGAAGTATGACATTTGTTTCCTCAGAGAATATATTGCACTGATCTCAACTCCACTTTTAAGATCCCTTTAACCAGCTTTCTGTGTCCTTTTGCACAGTGCATAACCAGGTCTGACAAGCTATATGAGGAGGTTTCCATTCACAAATCTGACTTTGGCACAGAAATTATGTGTTCAGGCAGGCTGTTCCATTTGTCCACAGCTTTTTTCAGAAGTTTTTGTATCTGTTTTGCAGAATAATTCATTAAATGTGATGCTAAGCAGCAAACAGGAAAAAAACCCAAATAAACTAAAAAATTAAAACATTATGGACATATTAGTTCTCAACACGATGCTTTAGCTTGTGCTATGAAACATAAATTCTACCATGGAGATGTGGTGGTACCAGCCACATAGCAAGCATGTTCTCTAAGTCTATTAAAATATTATGAAAGGCAGACATATTTAAAGAAGCTTTTAGCACACTAGGTGCTATACATTGCAGGCAACATTTGTAAAATATTAACTGCTTTATTGCTAATTTTGTTTTGAGTCATATATTGTTTAATTAGGATTTTACTCAGGAGCAGATGGTTTTCTTCATTAAATCATAACATATTCTACCCAAATGGAAGCAGCTGGTTTTTTGAATACGCTATAATTTATTTCCTACATGCCAGAAACCACTCTGAAGGGAATCCAGACTATAATCATTCAGTTTGTTTTCATTGGAGCTTATTTACAATAAACTTGGAAAGTTTTTAGAAAACAGAAGTCAAGTGTAGGGGACATTTGTCAGCAATAGAAATTTTCTATTATTGAACTTGGTACTAAATCTATATTCATGGAAGTACTTCCAGATATGCATAAATGATAGTCATAGCATGCTGTGTGTTGTATACAGATATTGGTACAAGAAAACAGCATGCAAAGGGTTTCCAAAATATATAACAAAACAGGCAAAAGACAAGAAAAAATGTTGGGTTTTGTTTTCCCATTTGATGATGAAAAACAGAAAAAGAAACTTGGATGATAAAAAACATCATCAGAGTCCCAAAGACTCACTCTGGCAGCCAGAATGAATCCCTTACAATTTTTCTGAACTGAGCTGCAAATGCCACATGCCCTAAAATACTTTACAATTTTTTTCAGTGCGTTTCACAAAAAGTTTTTCTTAGGAAGGCTTTTTCTTCAGCTACTGGGTTCCAGTCTTCCCTCCCAGAGCAGAGTTGAAGATCCCAGATTACATTCTTATTGCTTCACGTACCATGCACTGAAATGCAGAATCATCAGAGAGCTCGATTGTAAGGTAAGGATCAAAAGCTCCTGCTCTCCTATGGTGACATTTCTGATAGGTTCACTCATAGAACCTATGATCTCTCTATGCATCTAAAATTTTAGATGTTCCTCAAAGCCTCTGGAATTACTGAGGGAGAGCAAGACTCCAGATGATAAGTTCCAAAAATATACGGTTTAAATGTGGGTTGACAATTAGGCAGTTATCTTACATTCTTTGTAAAGTATTACACCTTTTGGATCATTGTTCATCCCCTTCCCTTTCCCCTACCTCCACTGCTCAGCTTTTCTGCTCTCTATTTCACGTCTCTTGATTTTTCCTCCCTCCTTTTTTGACTGAGACTTTTTTGACCTTTTTGTCTGAGTTCAAACAAAATTTTCTACATACCATTTCATATTAAGTTTTATATTATAAAGACAGAAACTACTCAGTAAACATCTAAGCAGGCATTGTGCATGTATATGTGTGTGCATTAAATTAAAAAATTAGAAAGTTACAGTATTTGTAAATATACAACACTTGTTAAGAGAGTGATAGAAGGTCTGGTTTTACTAATGACAAATTCCATATAGCTTCCACATTCCTGCTTTAGATTTGAAAAGAAAGTAACAGTAGATAAGCCTTATCATAATTTGTCTAATTTTCCAGAAATATAACTACCTCACTATAAAAGTCCAGTTTTATGTAGATGAAGCCAGGGTATCTATACAAAAGAGCATGTCAGAACAATATATTACTATGATTCAATGTAGAGACAACCTCTGAAACTAGGAGAGGCATATCAAGATATATTTATCCATCAAAAGTTTTCCCCATAGAACCCACTACTGACTTGCCTTAGTGTGCTAGTATTTTCTATTTTCAACTCAAATTCAGTTTAGAGAGAAAATATTGTTTCAGCTCATGTTCTTGTTCGCAAATTGCCTAAGCCAAGAGCTAGAAATTCAGTGACTGACATCTAAGTCAACATTCAGAAAAGGGCTTTCAAAAGAATTAGATTTTCTTTTGGAAACAAATTTGATTTAGAAAAAGTTATAGGACAGGAAAGCCTATTAATCTAAATTAAAGGACAGTAATTATTTTGAGGAAAAAAAAAAAGTGTCGTTCTCAAAACACTGTACCACCATGCTAGAAGTTCACTGAGCCTTTCCTCACTTTGTCACTGATTCTATTAATGTGTACATTTTACCATTCCTTTTCTACCAAAATCTGAGAACAACGTTTTTCACACTTGTGTACAAAGCAGGTTTCTATACCATCCCTTGGATGGAAGGGAACAGCAAAGATAGATCATGGCACCTCATTTTGGTATGGATGGGAATAACAGAAAGCAAGAGTGAGGCCAGAGGATTATGACTGAGAAATACTTCTGGGAACAGGAGACATACTGAGTATTCAGCAAATGAGCAAGCATCCTATTACACCCTCCTGGTTATCTGCACCAGGTCTCTGCACGAGCCTTCTCACCTAGTAAGAAAATCATACTTTCCTCCATTCCTGTCTAAACAGCAGAATTGTCTTTCTCTACCTTGCTTTTAAAACAGTTCTTAAAGAAAAGTATTACCTCAGGAAAGGCACCAAGCTCTGGAAATTTCTGTTCCCAAGATGACAGTTTTATATATTTACAAACAACTTAAAAGCAGAGGGCTGTTCTGTGCAACTGTAACCATAGGAACAGAGACCAGCACCTGCATTAATATAGGACTGGGATTCCACTCTGCATAAATTACCTCAGCCAAAAAATGCTTACCTACTGAGGCTGTGCAATTAAATAAACATTATTCCAGTATCTCTTTACATCAGTGATTTGGAACAATCTCTTTCTGTCAGGGACAGAACTGCAGCCTCACAAACTTGTGGCTGTTAAAGCCCCCAGATTTGTTTAGCTTAACAGAGAAGCCACCTCCCAGCTGTTCTTCCCATTTTATTTTCACTTGTCTTTCTCTTTTTGATGCTCTTCATCTTTTACAGCCATATTCTCCACAGTCCCCTTTCCTGCACTTCTCCTGCCTCTCTGCAAGTAATGCTGAGGAGGAACCAACCTTAAGGTCACTGATTGTGGGGAGGGGTCTTTTAAGGTGACATCCCTACTCAGAATTGCTGCAGTTCATGTGCACTATCGTGTGTTAGAAAACAAAGGATGATACAGTGTGTTATGTCCTGACATTTATCCCCCAAACTTTAGAGTTTTCCATCTCCACTACTGTCTGAGACACCAGACTGCCAGTTTTCATCCCTAACAGTGAAATGGCACCACATGCCCTAAAGCTAAGGGCTCTATTAATGAAAAATATGCACTATGTGGTATCTGCAGCACACAGAACAACATTTTGCTCACTAGAAAAAGTGTTTATTTTTGATTACTCTTTTTAATGGAGGATAGATGTGAAAATAAATAAGCCCCACTGACTTCTTTCAGAGATAAATTTTCTTGTACTTCATAGTAATAAAGATGTAACTGCATTTTTGAATGCATCTGGCAAACACAGATAGAGTGATAGTAAAACTGACATGCTGAAGTAGCAGTGATATGCTAAATTGGACATCTTATTCTTGCTAATGCATCAGGACACCAGAACCAATCATTCATAAAGTCTCCTTTGAGATTTGTGGAGATCAGTTGAAGCAAGTCAATGGTTGTTGTTTTACATCTATTGGAATGTAAAGCCAAAAAAAATCTAAGTATACAAGTACAAAGAATCTACTAAGCAAATTGTGTTGCAGTGTTAGGCCAACAAAAGCAAAAAACAATTTAAAATATCATTCATACAATCCTATGTTCAAATAATCAGAACATTCACAAAACATTCATCTTTTGAGCTATTTTTCATGGAGCCTAATATAATTTTCAGTTATTGGTCATGAAATCATTAGCAGATGTAACTCCTTGTATTTTACATTTTATCTTAGTTCTTACTGCTGGAAAGTTAGAGAGCGGTAGATAAATGCTGCTAAACAGCATCTACTTTCTCAAATAAAAGGAGTTCAGTCTTCAGTCCCAAGTCTCTGCCTGATCACCTTGCTGCAATTATATTAATTTATTCCAGGACTTTCTTTTGACGTGAACCAACTACTTCCATCTAGGAGAAAACTGGAACATAATTTGGAGACTCTTTCACTCCAGGGACTGGTTGCTTCAGGCAGGAGGAGCAGAACTGTGCCCAGCTGGGGTCCCTCCATCCTAAAGAGTCATTCAGCCATTTCCCACCAGGCTTTGAATCCCCTGTACTTTCCTGCCACCTCCAAGGGCAGGCAACATACACTTTGATCTTAAAACTACAGGAACATGCCTCTGGCACACTGTGACACTCCTTGGAGTATTTGAGGAACTGCAGAAAAATTACCTCCAACACCCTTCTTTCCATCTTCCCTCAAAAAGAAAAAGAAATTTTGGAACAACAAAGAACATAAAGAAAACTGCTATGGAAGGAACTGCAGCTATTCATAGTGAACATACAGTGTCAGGTGCCATTCACTCCCAACACCTCCTCTCTAGCTGTCAAATATGCTTGTGAAAAGACATTTTGAAGTGTGTGTGTATATTACTGGGAACAGCAGGAGGATGCAGACTGTGCATTATGCTTGCACAGTGCTCAGAAAAACAGAGGCTTAGTTCTCCCATGATTTCTAAAAGTTGTGTTCATTAACCCATTCTTCAAGTCTCACAACAGCAACCACAGACCCACTGCACAGCAGATGCCCATTTTTCTCTGTATCAGGGGCAAATTCTTCTCCCCATGCTGAACACATGGCACACTTATAAAATCTGTTCTTCCAGATGGAAGCTTCAGACCTTGTGCTTTTGTAGTGGCTTTAAATAGGTCTTTATGAGAAGGTGTTTTTTTAGGACTTTTTTTTTTTCTGAGAAATGGTAATTTTCTAGTTACTATTGGTTACCTTCTATTCTTGTGGTATGACAATTCTTGGAAAGGGATGGTTATGATTACCCCCTAGTGTCTCCCACAAGCTCTTGATCCAGATTTAATATAGATTCATAGAATGTTATGGGTTGGAAAGGACCTTAAAGATCATCTTAGACCCACCCTCCCCTGCCATGGGCAGGCAGACCTTCCACTAGACCAGGTTGTTCAAGGATTTATCCAACCTGGCCTTGAATACCACAGGATTGGGGCATCCAAAACCTCCCTGTGCAAGCTGTCCCAGTGTCTCACCACCCTCTTGGTAAAGAATTTCTTCCTAATATCTAATCTAAACATCCCCTCTTTCAGTTTGTACCCATTGCTCTTTGTCCTGTCAGTACAGTTCCTGACAAAGAACCCCTCTTTGGCTTCCCTGTAGGCCCCCTTCTGGTACTGGAAGGTTGCTGTGAGTTTTCCATGCAACCTTCTCTTCTCCAGGCTGACCAGCCCCCAATTTTCTCAGCCTCTCTTTGGAGGGGAGGTGCTCCAGTCCTCTTATCAACTTCATGGCCTCCTCCGGACTTGCTCCAACAGTTCCATGTCCTTCTTATATTGGGGACACCAGAACTGTGAACAGAACTCCAGGTGGGGTCTCACAAGAGCAGGGTAGAGGGGACAAGTCCCCTCCCTTGACCTGCTGCCCACACTCCTTTGGCTGCAACCCAGGGCACGTTTGGCTTTCTGGGCTGTGAGCACTCAACTCATGTTGAGTTTTTCATCAACCACTGCCCCCAAGTCTTTCTTCTCAGGGCTGCTCTCAGTCACTTCTCTGCCCAGCCTGTGGGTGTGCCTGGGTTTGCCACAACCCAGCCACAGGACCTTGCAGTCGCTCTATTGAACTTCAAGAGGTTGCATTGACCCACCTGTCCAGCCTGTCCAGGTCCCTCTGGATGGCATCCCGTCCCTCCAGTGTGTCAGCTGCACCACACAGCCTGGTGTTGTCAGCACATTTGCTGGTGGTTCATTTGATCCCACTGTCCATGTCACCAACAAAGATGTTGAATAGCACTGGCCCAAGTACTAGTCCCTGAGGGACACCACTCATCACTGGTCTTCATGGGGACAATGACCCATTGACCAGAGCTCTTTGCATGTGACCATCCAGCCAGTTCTTTATCTACTGAGTGATGCATCCACCAAATCCATGTGTCTCCTATTTAGAGACAAGGACATCATAAGGAACAGTGTCAAATACTTTGCATGTGAAAGACCACATGCAGGGGCAAACAAAGCAAAAAAAAAAAAAAAAAATCAACTCTGTCTTTATGTTCAACCACTTGCATAGCTAGAGGAAAATTACCAGAAAAAGACTAGACCAAAAAGATCTCCAGAGCTGACACCATTCTGTTCTTTGGACACATACTGATCTAACTCATATTAAGCAAACTAAAGTAATAGGGAATGACCCCAGTGGGACAGCGCGATCAGATCAGTAGCAAGAATTTGGGTTTTTTTTAAAAAATTACTATATTTATTACGTTGGTTGTCTGATCTGTCTCCAAGCTAATGATGCAAATGCATTGCAGTTCAATGCAACACAGGGACTATCCCAATTGGAAAGGCCTAATTTAAAATACGCTGGCTAAGATCTTGTAGCCCTTGGTTGCATTGGGAATGCACATCTTCAAATTAGCTCCGAAAATGCTGTACAAGAAACCAGAGTCATCATGTTTACCATACTTTGCTGAGGCTTGGAGTGACTTTGTGCTTGCTGTTGCATTTCAAAGCATACCTTGTGGTTTTAAGTCCTGCTCCTGAACTGACTTTCAGGTATTTTCCATGCTGTTGGCAAGCTCAAGGATATGAGAATTAAGAGATATTTATTATCTTGTGAAACACCTAACTTTACCTCAGGCTTCTACAGAAAGAAGATGAGAGCTGAGTTCCTACATAACCTTTCCAAAGGTGCTGAAAATTTGTTTCATATTTCTGAATTGACTTTTAAAAGGCAGTCCTTGAAAGTAATATTTTATTTTCCTTGAAATCTCAGCAAAAGTTCATAAGAGCAGCAATAACAAAAGAAATGACTGAGCAGGATACTGCTTGATGTCTTATCTCCCTGCATCACAATCAAATTTTTAATAAGTGCAAGTTTATTTTGGTACAGAAAGAAGCCACTGCCCTTGCTGATCAGGGTTGCAGACTGAGGATCAATGGTGATATACTTTACTGTTTGAAATTAAGGGCAGTGGCCACAAGTAATCACCTTACCACTTCCTAACCACTTAATGCATCAGCTAAACCTTGGTAACCACCCAGGTTACCAAGGTGCCTGGTGCCTCAGGTGCAAATAAAATGCATTGTGAAGGATTAATTGCATACCACTTGTCACACGAGCTGGTATCTGACTTTGCATATGATCTTATGTGGACATTAATTGTGAATCAAATCACCACATCACCTTAACCCACCACATATCTTCTGACTGCATCAGGCCACGTTGAGGACCATGGTGGATTATGTAGCTCAGCTGATGTGGGGTAAATCATCAAGTAATGGCAACACAAAGTCATTTTTGTCAATACTTTTAGAATCTATGAAGGCCCTGTCAGAATAATTTATCCTACATGGAACATTTCATATAATACTCAAGCTGTGTTTCAGCTCAAATTCTGCAAATGAAAATAGTTGCGTAAGAGGCATTGCCAATACAATCTGCTCAAATTTCATGGACCAGGCTCAAAATAAATTAAAAGATTGCCAAAAAGTTCTGAGTTTTCTTACTTGCCTCCTGGATTGGTTTAGCTTTTGGGTTTTTTTTCTAAATCTTCCTAAAATATTTTCACTTTTTTTTCCTCAAACTCTACATACTGAAGTCATGCTCTTTAATGTAAGAACACCGAGATGCTTGAATTTTCATTCAAGAACAGTGATTAGCAAAAAGCTATTCATTATCATGAGGCTTTAGGTGAAAGTGTAGAAACTATAAATGCAACAAACAAGGCAATGTTTTAGTAGCATGTAATTCACCAAAGTCATATGTGAATTCTACTATAGAAATAGTAGCACTTTAGAACAACAGCAGAGGACTAAAATCCACAACTAAGCATGACATCTTGCCTGGGTTTAAGGGATTAAGAAAGTAAAAGCAAGGCTGGTTTTAAAAAGCTGAGATTCTAGTTCACAGAAAGTCTATGAAAAAACTTTGAGTGAACATTATCAATTTGTATTTCAACAGAAATAGATGGCAAATCAGTGATAAAAGACAAATTGCAGTTACCCAAGGAGAAGAGACAGTCTCAGACTCTGGGACAGAACCTGAATTTGCATCCATGAACATTCACAAGGGCCAGATTTAGCATCATGAACTTGACTTCCCAGGCAAGAAGACACAGAGGCAGGTTCCACCAGCATGATCTAACTAAGCAACTCTTTTCAGGCCCTTAGAAATCTTTTTCTTTCAGGAAGGAAGTCTTAAATTACACTTACAAGAGAATTAATGACCATCAACTTCTGCGTGGCCCGAGATAACCTTGTTAAAAAACATCGGCTATTCAACATTGTTGCTTTAATGGTGTCACTGATTATACGTCAGCATAATCAATGTTCTGTCACTTTAACTTAATAAATAGTGTAATTGATGCATTATTACTTTAATTCTTCTTCATTATAAGTTAGAGTAATTGGACATTTCAATTGAATGGCTAAGGAGTTTGGAAATAAATAGCTTTAGGATCTAGCACTGATGCTTACCTTTGAAATGTGCACCACATTTATATGCATAAAAATGGATTGGCTTTGTCAGGGGTGGAGAGGTGTGGAGAGGTGAAAAAATATGAAAATAAGATGGTGTTTAACTTTTTGGATTCTATTTCATTTAAGTTTGCAATCCATCTCATTTGTTCTTTTGTAAACCTGCAGGAGTTTCTAAGCACTGTAGAGATCCTGCATGTCTGAAAGACTGTGACATAGGGATGTACTTTTCCATTTTTCACAGATGGCTCTGCACTGCAAGAACTAAGTATTGCAGAGATAAGGATCTGCCTCCCTTTGCCCTGCAAGTAAAGATGACTTTGTCCTGTCTGTACTCTGCCTGACCAAAAGCAGAGTGACCATGGGTGCCACCCCCAAGGCGCCTCACTAATGCAGTTAAAACTAGCTGCCTCCAGAGCTGGTCACTTGTAACTCCACAACTTACCTACACTGCACTATGGTCTCAAATATTTACCATCCTCTGCAACATGTGGAAGACCAGATCGGTCGTGCATTTGAAATTACATCCTGAAAAAAGCAGGAGTCTCTGGTGGGAGCAGAATGAGTGAGTGCTGCACAAACCTGACTGAGTGCCACGCATGGGTCCAGCCATAAGGACACCAGCTGCATATTGAAGCCCCAGGTTTCCAAGACTAATTGTAACAACTTTTATGCAGACCAGAGTGAAGCAGCAGTTGTAGTATGGGAGACTGTCAGCAACAGTATTCTTACTGAAAACTTTCATGCTTAATCCCATTTCATTTGGAAAAGGAGATTTTACAGGTTGATTCTTATTTGAAGAGACAACCCTGCCATGGGGGATTTCAGTGGCAGCATTGAAGAAGTGAAAGACAGGAAACAAAGAAAGAATCTTCTTGATTGAGAGATGAAAGACTTTCAAATTAATCATCTTCTGTTGCTAACATTGAACTGGAAGGACTTTCCTGGCTTCTGTGGGGAAGAAAAGCAGTGTCTTTTCACTGCCCTCTGATTTTTTAATGCCCCACTAGTCTTCCTAGACTTTAAGAAAGAACACAGAAGACAGCTTATGCAGCTAAAGGGCACTGGTCATTGTACTGAGAGAAGGCTGCCTCTCAAGATGATCTCAAAAAATGGTTTGGAACAAATAAATAATAGGGTTTGATCCCACTGGTAAGACTCTTTGTAAGTTACTTTACAATACTAAACAATCTATCTCCATCTATTGCTCTGTGGCAAGACAATGAGGAAGTGGCACAACCATATTATCCAAGGATGCAGTGTGACTGGATGGGATAAATTAGTCTATATCATAATGCTAATGAAGTCACTGGTGAGTCAGGAATTAAGCTGAACAAATGATTATTTTTTATTCTTCATGCTAAAGTAATTGGCATGTTAAATCACATATGCAGAGAAAATATTGCAGACAATGTTCACAGTCATAAATGTGGTTCTTGGTAACTAAACTGTCATAAATGTTATTTTTGTACATGGCTGGACTCACAATTTTGCAAAATTTGAGTCAGGCCATCCAACAATCTTAGAACTATCATATAGTAAATAAGAAGAGTATATATTGTACAGTATTTCTGTATACTGCAAGATTAATATTCCTGGTGAAGCAGTAATTCATAGGAGGGTACAACACAATGGGGACAGCACACCATAAGTGCAGAAGATTGGCTACATGTAGGATAACCAGGTCTTCCCCTGAAGCTTGCTCATCATTGCTACAAAAGGTTCCATTATTCTTTTATGTGCTTTTTACTATGATTGTTAATTCTTTACAGACTATAAATATAACTTTTCGTCTGCATAGCTTACAGGAACACATCTACCTCTTTAAAATAAACTCCTTGCAAGGTCTTTTATCAACATGTACTTCATCCTTTGCAATTGTGAATTTGCATTAACACACACTAGCAAATACATTTTAAGACTGATTGACACCAGTTCTTAAGCCACTTTTTAGATGTGCCCCATGTACCTATTTTTCTGACAGCCAAAAGAGCTTTCCCTATTCCTACCCTCTCAGAAACTAATTCCCAATCACCCCTTGGTGCAAGCAGGGAGGTTGAGGAATACTCCAGCTCAGTTACAAATAACTTGGATCACATCCTTGTATCACAGGTCCCTGAGCTTGCCAGAAGACTATTTAGTCTAATTGACAAATGGCAGAGATAACTAGCTCTCTGTGGCAATGGCTTACTTTCACGGACGGATTTATTTGAAGTGCGTGAAACAGCCTAACTCAATCTGTGCTGGATGGCCAAGCAGATTGCAATAGCTTTCAATTCCCCAATAGACATGGCTGAATCTGAAAACTGCTTCAACAGAAAAGATCCTTTTTCAAATGTCTTGGCTTAATATTCAGCTTGCATGATCTAGGTCTCTGCAGCCATCATAGCTGGGGATACAAAGGAACATTCCTATTGCTGAGATGAAGAGATCCCCTTTTCCATCTTGGTTCTCTTGTCAAGGCTATCTCAGTACATCTGATTTTGTGACTTTATATGGGCAATGGACATTGGTGACAGATATTTTTTTCCAGTGATGACTGTGGAAGACTATATTTCAGGAAAACTGTAGGGTGTGGCTTAAAGAGATATCTGCAGTACTACCACCAAATCACATTCAGATGATCAAACAGACCTGAAAGTATGTGTGACTTTCTGAATATTTTGGTGCTTAATTTCTACAAAAGTAGAAAGTAGCTATTGGCCACATCCTGTCAATCTGCTAAGGAATTCAGAGAGGTTGAAATGCCTCTTCCAGCAATGCATGGAGCAATCATAGGTTATAATCATACTTGCATAGATTGCATAAAACCAAGAATATATTAACATTGTGAGAGTCTAAATCAGATCAAAAACTTACTCATTCTATTCTAGTCAGACTTGTTCCAAGGGCTTTCGAAAACAAGGATATGATGCTACTTTTTGTTCCCCCAAGACAAAGCACACCAAGGGGCTATATAACTAATTCATTTCATTCTAGAATTAACATCTCCCACTAAGCATTTTGGGAAGAATCCTACCACAAAAACTAGCACAACAGTAATAAGAACTGGTGGCTGACTTCAGCTTTTTGTAGTCGCATTGTTCTACTTACTGAATCATCTTACATCTTCCGTATGCCACAGGAATATTGAGTGAGTGAAAAAAAAAATCAAATTTCCAGGAACAGTGATTTACTATGTGCATATATTATAGGATCTGAACCACTGAATTTACACCATGGGATATTATTAACCCTAGAGCTGTATAAAGCTGGGGTTAGGGAGCTGCCCACTCACAACAAGAAGGATGCAGCTGGAGGTATCCTCCCCAGTAAGAGCCTCTTGACTTGTTTGGATCATCCAGGAAAGGTTCTTCAAAATACTGTTTCTTACATTACTCTGCAGGTAGTTGTATAAGTAAAGAAGGACATAAAAGCTGTTAACTGTTTATGTCTAAACCAGACTAATACATCATAACTGTTAGAGGGGAAAAAAAATCAGATGGTGGTCAAGAGAGTACATAACAGGACAGTAAAAATATTTCCATCTGTGAAATTATAGTGCTACAAGAGCTTTTAACTTTAGTGTGGTGGCATTTTCCTCCAATATTTCTATAGCATGTTGCAGATTTTCCCTGAAAACTACATTTGTAAGTTAAACATAATTTTGGTTTATAGTTAATTTGCCTGGAGTTTGTTTTACTTCATGCCTCAGACAGGCTTTGGGAACAGTGGAATCTAAGCACAGACCCAAGCCCTCAGCAAGGACCGGGCCAGTGTAGGAGGGAGTGGGGAGCACTGGGAGAAGCATTCTCAGAAAAACATTCTGCCTTACTTTTACAGGGTTTTAAATTTTCTCTTGATGAGGATTTGAAACCACTCAAGTTTTCCAGCATGCACATATAAGCATAACCCTGTGGTTCAAGATAAAATGCTTCAAACAGGACTTCATGTCATTTCCCGCTGAAGGGTAAAGGACCAGCAAAACCTTCCAGCATGAGTCAAGTCTGGTTTCATAAACACAGCTAACAAAGGAGTGAATCCCCTCTGACAAGTGCGTGAGGTGTTTGTGCTAGACAAATTAGAGGTACAAAGGCGTGTGTTTAATTCTGACTGAAAGCAATTGAGAGGTAAAAATTGTACCAGAGGAACTTCCTAAATTGAAGGGAACGCAGGAAAGAGACTCAAAAAAACAACACTAAAATGACCTCCACACAATGACAGTTGAGAGATGACAAAAACTTAGCAATTTGGAAGGGGGAAAAGGAACAAGGCAGGCAGGAGGACAGGCAGAGAAGTAGTCTGGAAGTTTTTAATGGATAACTTGGTTTTTAGAACACAAAAGCCCTGCTGCCATGCCTTCTTGGATTATTTCCAGTGTTACAGATGAACCTACAGCTTTGTAAACACAAAAGCCAGGACTCTTTTTTTTTTCTGGTTCCCCTTCTTCTTTTTAGTACAAAGAAAGACAGCAATCATGTCAGGAAAGATTTGGTGGCTTTAACTGAGCTGCAGTTGTATCCTTTTCTGTGTTTTCTATCATGTCAATTTTCCAAGTGGCCATCAAGTTTTTGTCAGCTGAAACAACCCAAGTATACAAGGGTGACATTTAGAATAGCTCCAGGATTTGCCTCCCTCCTGGCAGCACTATCAAGAAAGGCCTTTAAGCATGCTTAAGTTGACTTTAAATCAAGATGTCAGTTTTGAGATCAGGCTGTCTTTGGTGTTCTTGTCAATAATGGTGACTCTGACTTAAGCCCCATACACCTTCATGCATTAACCAGCCAGTATTTGAAGCTATGTTTCTCTAATATATAGGACAATCTTTTGCCCTTTATTCAGGATTTGGGACATTTACAGTTTGATATGGTGAAATTTTTTTCCCCTTCTCTTGTAATGGGAAAGCCAAATGCTTTCCCTTGCAAGGGCAAGCAGTGGTAGGACAATGGGAATAGCTGTATGATGAAAGAGGTTAGATTTAGATTTAGACTGGATATTAGGAAGAAATTATTTAGAGTGAGAGTGCTGAACAACCTGTCTGGAACAGGTTGCTCAGAGAAGTTGTGGATGCCCCATCCCTGCAATTTTTCAAGGCCAGGCTGCATGAGGCTCTGAGCAACCTGGTCTAGTGGAATGTGTCCCTGTGCATGGCAGGAGAATCTGAATGAAATTATTTTTACAGTCCCTTCCAACCCAAGTCATTCTATGATTCTAGGAAACATTTTTGAGCTTGAATTTCGGGGGGAAGGAGGGGGCACAGACAGGGGGGAAGATGTTGCATCAGAACAAAGTCATAACAAAAAGTGAAGATATATGAGTCTGCATAACTGTGTTTATGTATCTTTGTGTCTATTTTGTGGCAGAGTTGAATGCAAAATGGCTTCTCATGATCAAACACCTTTGGACATTTTATGTGTCTATTGTGAGATGCTCACAATGCATAAAGGCCAAAAAAAAAATGACTCCAGGAGTTCTCTGTAGCAAATAGCTGCCAGCTGGACAGAGAACGCAAAGGTACAGGATTATTCCTCTTTCCTTTTTAATTAGTTCAGGGCTATTGCATTATAGAATCACCAAAGTAGTTTGTTATCACAGGAGTTTTGGGAGAAAGTCCAAAACACAACATTAAGATTTAGCTTTGTAGGTCATAGCGAAAGCCATGACCAGAACTCCCCTTTGGGGGTTCTGCTTCAACCCATAAGGAATATAGCAGCACCTGTGAGATGTGGTTTCTGAGTTACATTTCAGAAGTCAGACATGTGAAGATATCAGCTATCCAGCTGAGGATTTTGGCTTACATTAAACACTATGAAGAAATATTTCAAAGCTTCTCAGTTGTCATAAGCTGCGACTGAAGTCAATGAAACCAAGACAATTCAGCCTGAATACACAAACTGCATTTTGGACTCATGTATAAGAGACAATTAATCCAGATTAAGGAAGAATAAAGGGGGACAACCAGTAGCTATTGCAGAATCTCTCCCACATGGAGACAGGAACAGCCTCTACAGGGGAGCTGCTCTAGAACAGTCATCACTCAGTACATTTATACTGCAACAACTTCTACAGTTAATCATATGGTACAGACAAACTTCTAAAGCCAGAAATTAGCAATCATTGTGAACAGAACTTGAACATTGATTCTGTTCTTTATTGAAAACAATGAACTAAGAATATTTGCTTTTCTACACACTTGTCATATTCCAGATTACCCAGGAATATTTCAGAATATATGGAACCTTAGGTACAGACATGCACTCTGAAAAAATTTCCTTAGAAAGCAAAGAACACCCCACAAAAGCATCAAGAGGTAAATTTCATAGAACTAAAATCTAATTATTGATTAGATTTATTCAAATTTATAAAAGCACTATTTTACCCTCATTTGTAAAAGGAAGAGAAGCTTTAGTCTTTCTCTAGCATAAAGCAGGATATGAATAGGAAGAACCTTTGTCAAATGGAAGCAATTGGGTAATAATACACAAGATAATACTTTTAAATAGCAAACAGCATAGCTGTGACCAAAAAAAAAAAATCATCACAGCTTCATGGAAATATTAGATGATGTCTCCAGTCACTTTATTTAGCAAATTCACATTAATGTCAGTTTTCTCATCACAATTGTTTATGGCAGCTTCTTCCAAAATGACCTCTCAGTATTCTTCAGTAGTTCTTATCTAAATATAATGCCAAATGAGCCCTGAAATAAGTCATGAGACCCAAAGTGACATTATTATTCGGAAAATGCATTTTAAAAAATATTAGTTTTCCAACATCCTAAGAGGACAAAAGCTAAGGCAAAGGAATGAAAGATTAAACCATTAATTAACACCATGCAGCACAAGTCAGCACATCAGCCTGAACTGAGCCCTTCAATAGACTCATGTGTATAATTAGCAGAGGGTTAAATTGTCCCAGTTCAGTTCCTTGCTGAAGCGGGACCACAAAAAAAAAAAAAAAAGAAAATAAAGATTTGTTGAACAACTCTCAAAATTGGTGCTTGGAGATAGGCAGATTCAGAGTAATGATTGTAATGTAGTGCTCTATGTACAGAAACAGTCTTAGGATGGAAATTTGTACCCAAGGCAGAGTCAAACTGAAGGATTTATTTTTTTGTTGCTTTACTGTGTTCTTGTGATTTACTTAAGAACTTCAAGTTGTCTCTAACGAAGTTCAGTGGAGATGGGAGCTGGGTGAAATGGAGAATGGTTGAATCTCTGGGGAGGCAGAAATGCAGTTGATGCAAGCAATGTTTTTACTTGCCAACAGGTGTAAAGGAAATTCTTCTGTGTCTGTGGCTGCACAGAAACTTCTCCTTTGTAATAGAATAAGGTTTGACAGTAAAGAGTAGCTTGTGCCAGGGTAGAGTTTGTGTTCTCCTTGCATCTATCACTCACATGGCAAAGAGCACACACAGAAAGATGGGTTTTGTTTGGTGGTATAATACCATGAAACTTCACTAAACCAGCCCTACGTTCCATATTTAAAGCAAAATATCTTTCATTTTACTGAAATGAGGTTTTTTTTGGTGGTCAGATACTGTGTTTAACACTCCACTAAGTAAACTGAAATTTTAGTATGTATACAAATCTGAAAGTTGTCTCTAGCAGTGTGAGACAGCACAAAGTCTTCACCAAATCAGAGGCAATTATAGCCCAAAGAAGAACACATAAAGTGGGCATTCACATTTCATAAATCTTTAAAAAGTGGCAGGCAAAGACCTCCAGAGATTGCTAAGCATGCACAAGGATGGGATATAAACTATCACTTACACTAAAACAAAACAGAAGTTTGTTTACTTTGTACCTAAAGTTCTCCAGAGATGGAGATTCTGCTGTACTCAGCTACCTACTTCACTACCCTGCATTAGCAGGCAGTCAAACTTAGAAGGAACTTAAATATCTCATTGTATCTCATCATCAAAACCCACTCAATTTTTTTTAACCGTCATACATAAAGCCTTCTGAAATCTTTAAAGCTCATTTCTATTGTGAGGCAGTCCTCTGCCCACCTTCCAAAGAGAAGGCATCTCTCCTCACTATGAACTGATGTCCCATCTCACATTCTCTCAAGGGCAGGAGTTTGGCTTTTTTTGCTAATTGCAAGGCATCATGTGAGCTGGTGGCTCTTTTCCAAGTAATAATAATGTGTTCTCTTGCCATTCTCTTTAGCCATTTAACAGACTTTGAAAATGTCTGCTGTCCTTCTGAGCCATGTCAGGTACAGCAGAGTGAAAATTTCCTGCCAGAATATAAAGCTGTGTGCTTTTCTATGGTAAAATACTGATCCTGCAAATGCCTCCACATTCTGCCTCACTACTGGGAAAAGTATATATATTGCTAATGTGTTTCATTTGGACCATGTGAGCAGCATTTTGTAATCTCTTGCATGCATATGAGTCCTTTTAAGTGCATTAACTTGATTTATAATAAGCAATAACATAATAGGGATATGAGATTCTGAAGTTAAATCAAGGTTTCTTAATAAAGTAAATATTAACTCTGATCATAGACAGGGAGAACTGAAGCACAAGATACCTCATCTGAAATGACATAATCAATGCAAGCACTAGAAAAATGTGTAATTCTCCAGACTCCTGTTTACACATTTCCCCGGTGTGGCGTCTGCCCTTTTAAATTAAGACAATAAGTCTTTTTAAAACATTGGATTAAGGATTCCTAGCATGCATTTTCATGAGGTAAGAGAAAAATTTGGACTTTAAATTTCAAATGCACTTAAAAAATAGCTGAAGTGCTTTCATAGTTTTGCAAAAAAAAAAAAAAAAGTTTTAAAACATCCGTTTTCATTAGTTGAGATCCATTTTGACTGGAAATTAAATATAGCACTACTACTTGTTTCCTAAGGATTTTTATATGACCCTTCAAAATGCAAAAAGCTCCAAGATCAAGCTATCATTTAATCTCATGATTGTACAGCTGGGACAAAAATATCAGTGTATTCCCACATAAAGATAGAGTAAGGAAAAAGCATAGCACAGAATTATGTATGGGTAAACAGAAGTTATATTACTTCTCCAAAGCAGTCAAAAAATCCCAAGAACAAACACAAGAGCAAAGCAGTGCAGTCCTTAGGGCATAATTGTATTTATTGGTTCACACTGGAAGGTACTGCATCCCCTCCCTGCCCCTTCCTGAGGGGCTTGCAAGGCTGACCCATGCAAGAGGAGGCCATGCAGGCTTCTGCACACCTCGAGGTGAATGATCTCCCTGCACAGTAGGCAGACAGCAACCAGCATTCCTGCTAAACTAGTCCCACAAGGGGCCAACAGGACATCATACAGCATGAATCAACCACTTATTACTCCTCCCCAAATCCCTATTTATCGTAAGCCAGAAATATCTGAATTGAAATCTTGGTTAGTATGAGATGAAGTGAACAATACAGAATGGGATTGTTAGGAGAGAAACAAGCTGATGGACAGCTCAAATGAGTCAAACCAGTACGGCAAATTAATTCATTCAGAACTAGAACACAGAGCAGAAGCCATTGCCAGAGGAGGGAGAAATAGTTAAAGGATGCTTACAAAAAATGCCTGACTATAATACCATGTTTTGGAAAATGTTACTGCCCCAGGGGAATTATGAAAGTGGACTGTCACAGGACCAGTTGACACTCAAGTCAGAGAAACCTAGAAAAAAATTAATGAAGGCCTTGGTTGCAATTAATGGCAGAGGACAGTCTGATCGAGAGGAATTCAACTGAAAGAATGGAATATTAGGACTGATCATTTAACTCAAAAATATTGAAAAAAAAACCAAAACAAAACCAAACATTTTCACTGTGCAAAAATAAAACTTCATTCAAAACTGAGATCATCTAGAAGACCAGATTGCTTCTCACCCACATAGTGGCAAACAGCAAAATATCTTGGGGACCTTTCTCAAGAAGCAGACAAAATCCCTGCCCAGGGACAGTTCACCTGGCAACACCAAAAGGCATGTAACAGACAGTTACTACAAGAAACAGAAAATCTGCCAAATGGCCCCTGCCAGTAACATGTGCCAGGGCTGGGGCAGACATATGCATGTCAGTGCAACTATAATGGTGTAAAGCAACTCATGGCTCCAGGAGCTGGGGAAGGAGCAGATGACCAGTGCTGGCCACAGGTGCTGTGGTCTAAAATGGATGGTGAATGAAAGCTGCTTTTGCTTTCTGCAAGATTAGATTCTGTAAATCTCAGGGGGATGCTAATGAGGATCTAGTTTATGCAAATCACAAAAAGCAAATTCCTTGTTCAAATCCCAACCCAGGATCCTTGTTGAAGGTGGAACTGCCACAGAGGCTCTTTGGGCTGTTGTCTGTCTGCAAACAACAATGTCAAGAAAGCTGGTTTGACCAAAAACCTTGGTTATATCCAAAGCTGTTCCCATCAGGAATGCAAAGGCTAGAAACACTTTGCTCCTTATACAGCCTGGTTTGGGAAGGAACTTTGTAAATTCTAGGTGTTAATGAGCATTAAAGGCAGGATATGGTTATCTGTTTTCACAGATTTGCAGCAGCAAGTCTCTAGTGATGTATGAAATGAGAAATTCCCGACTCGTGCACAGGGAGAATTATACAGAAATTTCTATTCAGTCAGTGGTGTGCCACACTCAGACTAGCTTCACACATACTGTTCAACTCATAGAAATGTAGAGACACACAAATACATTGGGCCTAGAAATACATTGGGCCCAGATGTCTCTGAAAGTTTTAAAAAAAAGTAATTAGAAGACTTTAAAAATAATTTATAAAATAATAAATAATAATAAAATAATTTATAAGAATAAATATAAATTTTAAACCAAGCCTTATATTCTTTAACATCCATATGACCCTGTCAGACCATTTTGTTTCTGCCCTTCTAGGATACCCATACGGCCTTTAAAAGCTCAAGAAAGACATTGGCTCAGGGTAGATTTTGAGAAAAAAATATAAGATGGTAAGTTACTTAAAAAAGAAAATTGGTGTTAGAATGAAGAAGAATGTTAGAATGTTCCAACTTCATGTTGGAAAGAAATTATTATCACTTTCTGCTACTGTATTTTTTCCAGACCCACATGGTCTTTTTTAATGAGAAAGCAGTGGCAGATCGAACTCTGATGCTCTCAGTGTCTGGCTGCTGCACTGGAGCCCAAAAGCCACACATTGTGAGGGCACAGCAAACCTTCCTCCACAGGCTGGTTCCAAGCACACAGGAAACCACATGGGAGTTACTAGCTAATTCCTGGCCGAGGTTTTCATACGGTTTTAATTCTTTTGCTGAAACCTTGAAACAAAGAAGGCAGCTTTGTGAGGGCATTAGAAGACTTTCTCTAGGATAAACCATTTATCCTCCAAATCCTTGTACATTACTCATATTTGCCCTACAAACAGATATGTTGGCTCTTCTCCCCTTGAGGGTCTGAGTCTCAATTTTCAGTTAATTGTAATCCTTTACATCAGAACAAAGTGGGCGGAAAAAAATTAGAATAACTGTTTCCCTTGGCCTGCATTTTTCAGTATTAGCAGTTAGCCCACACCTGACACTGTTTTTTACTCAGGCTGCCTGGTCTTAATTTTTCCTCTTCTTATATCTGTATCATGTACCAGAAAGACATTTGTTTGTAATGACAGTCCTTTGTTATGCCAATATTTTTCTTTCTTTTTACATATCCAAACAGAACTGGATGATATTTTTCACATCCACATTTTCCCCACCCAAAGCACAAATTTAGTAACATCCATAAAACCTTTAAATTCAAGTTGTCTCCTCCTTATGCTCCATAAAAATAAATTACAGAAATTTTAAAAGTCATCACAGTTTATTTTGACATTTTCAAACTTCCTTGCTACAGCTACTGCTCATTTCAGCATGTCCTTCCATTTTGAACATGCTAAAACCCCTTTTCCAATGTTCCCATTCAAATTCAAATGCTCCATCCACCTCACACACACAGACAAACACACACACACACACCCCTTCTGACAACTCCCAGTGAATTGAAAAATCAATTACTCTGCCCCCAGTCCTGTGCAGGACTTGGCACCATCACGCTAACACAAAAGGGGTCTAAGGAAGAGCGTCTGCTGAAGGCAGGCAGGGTGACAGCAGTGCCAGGGGAGTGGAGCAGAGGTTCCTGAGCTAGCAGAGATCTGATCACCACAGCCTCATGGTGCCCTGCTGAGCTACCCAGCCCTGGGTTTGGGCAAGGCTTATCAGCACAGGCAGACCCTGCTGCAGCTGTGGCTGTGCCATTTCCCACCCCTGCATGGCAAGTGGTCTGTGATGACTGGAAATCTCAGCTTATTAAGGCAAAACCTCCGAGCATGGCGTAGAGCTCTGGTGGCTCTGATGAAGTGAGCGCTGACTGAGCTTTGCTCACCGGGCAGGGCTCACCACTCTGCATGTACCACCCTTATCTGCCTCGAGCCCTTTCGTACACAGTCTTTTTGCAGGTGGAAATCCCAGAAGGCCAGACGTTGATGGTTTGAATTATACAACCAGTCTCTCTGCCTTGCACAGCGAGGGGTCAGCTCCCTGCCAGCAAACTCATTTGTAACATTGCTGCACTTGTAAACTCCCGATAAAAGGCTCTGATGGAACCACGCTTCGCTGGGTAGTGCCAATAAAACTGCACGGCCTCCTTTACATCATAAAAAGCTTTCAAAACCTTACCATTTCAGACTGAAGCTTCAGTGAGGCAATGGATATAAACTCACAGAGGGGAGATTTACTATAAAACCTGAACTATTTTTAGGTGTTATCAGCCTAAAGGAAAATGTCTTCAGAAGTAAATCTACAGGAGAACCTCAGTGATAGAATGAAATGTTAAGTTCATGTTTCTTTCCATGTTTTTCGTGGGATTTCAATGCATTGATTCTGACCACAGGGGTCAAGAATATCAAAAGAACAGTATGAGGGGAAAGAAAAAAAGTTGTCTTATTCCAGGGGCTTGCCTTAAACACATGACAGAAGTTATCACAAATAATTAGGATGATATTTGCTTCGAGTTACAATTGCCTTTTTAAAATTTCTAGTCTTGTTGTAGACTGTTTAATGGGGTGACATATACCACAAAACTGCCTCTGGGACATGTGAGATTGTTTACATTCAGGTGCCAATGCCACCCTGGTAGCAATCAAATAGATAGTAGATAAAGACTGATTTTCTAAAGAAAAGCAAAAAAATACAAAAAAAAACCAAACCTGAACCAGTAAAGTAATTCTTACAAAATTTAAAACAAATCACTGAGTGGGTGAAGAATCAATGATTTTGGAGCACTTCTCTTGAAATCAGTAGGATTGGCCACACCGAGTCTCTATGCTGAGTGCCAAGGGAGACCCTTGATACAATCATTGAGATTGAACACCCCAGATCTGTGATCAGCACAGCCTTGGGTACTGCAGGAGCAGGGCTCCCAGACACAGCCAGCAGCACCAGAAATGCCCAGAGTTTCTAAGTCAGCTCACAGCAGGTGCCTGCCAGCAGGGCCAGCCCACGCCCAAGAGTGAACATAGTGCTTGGATTTGCACTTAGTGATCGTGAAGGCAGATCTTGGCTTAAGCTTTTACTTCCTATTTCTCCTAAAAAATAGATTTGGTAATTGTATAGATAGAAGAACATACCCTTCCTTCTAGACACTGTCATCATTTCCCCACCAGACAGTCTGTCTCTCCTGAGTAGTCAAATAATTTTCAGGCAGATCATTGTCCCCTGAGTGCAGGAAACTGGTACAACTGTACACAAAGAAGAAAAAGATGAAAAAAGCATAGCAACACAGCCAGAAGACATTTATAATGCATATATTTTGCTTCAAGAAATGTGTTTTATGGAAGAGAAGGGGTAAGAGACAGGCCCTAGAGACAATGTCTCCCTATTCCTTATTTGTAGGCACACACTCTTAAACAGACCCTGAGAAATCTCAGGGTTTGCCTACATGGAATTCTGCACTGCATGATCAGACCAAGTGTTTATCTTGTCCTCGAAGCAATATCCCAATGGGAGGACTCCTGCTCCAGCCTGACAAAAGGGTTTCCTCCTATTTCCAGAACCCTGTTAGGAGCACTGGCACTCAGATGCTCGCACACTGGCCCAGCTGGCTGCAGGGTAACCCTGGATCCACAAGCCAAATTCCCACACATGCACAAAAAGAAAGCAGCTCAGCAGCACACTCAGGTTTATCCTCTGGCTGCCCAGCTCCCATGGCAAGCCCAGGGCAGCTCCTTGCTAAGCCCTGCACACCCATGGGTGCAATCCAGACTGCCAACATGGCACAGGGATGCCCATCTGTCTCACCCAGGATGGCAACGAAACTGCATCACACAAGCAGCTTTCCCATTCAGCTCCAGGTAGCACACAAAGGTCTAGTCTGTGTCAGTGCATTGGGATACATAAAACATTTATAAACACCAGATGCCTCAAGATCTGCTAAAGATCATTCTTTTAGGGGTATTCCTGTGTGTCTGCATTTACAACTTGTACATTTTTAAAAGATCAGGACTGGTTTGGAAGATGCCAGCAGGAGAGCCTTGTATTTACACAGGGCATACTGGCACACAGCAATGGCTGTGAATATAGCAGAAAGTCCTCAAAGCCCTATTTCCTGGGGGTGAACCTGCATCTTGCAGTGTGAAACTCAAGAATGGTTCTCATGGTTCTCTAGGAAAACTTAGTAGCAGATGATCCATGCATCTCCAGAGACAATATCACCATAGTATAAACTTGCACAAGCACTGCTTGTGCTGCCTATATCCCAAATGTCCTTTTGGGGAACCTGCTTTTGAGTCTGTTTGGGCCATGGAAATTTCCTGCTGGACATCTGCCTCAGGGTGAATTTTGGAAAATTCCCAACAAATTTGTACTTTTTTATTGTCTGTAAAAAAACCCAACAAAACAAAACACCAAAAATCAACAAAATAAAAACTAACAAACAAAAAAACCACAAACATACAAAAAGAAAGAAGAAAATAAAAACCAAAAAAAAAAAGAAAACCCAACCAACCAAAACCTCAAACTCTTTCATGGTGACACAGTCATAACTTTTGCTCTCTAAAAAGAATTTAAAAATAAAGCTGCCCACTTTTAAGAAGGAGCTTGGTTTGGTTTTGGAAGGGTATTGAATTTTCCCGTTTCCAGGAAAATATGCCAAAGTTTACACAATCTCAGAACAGAGAAAAATCCTGTTTTACATATGACCACTAAAGGCTTATTTGAGTTTGGCATCTGAATGGTTTGCAGATTCCATCTGGACTGAGCATCCCCAGCCCAGAGCTGCAAAGGTTGAGCAAAGCTTCTGCTGAAATCTCTCTCACCAGCTGCTCAGGGTCACTTCTAACACTGGCAAAGATCCTGTAGGCATTCAATATGCAGCCTTTTGCCTAAAAAGGGAAGGTATTTGATCTAAAAAATTGGCAATATGACACACCACTCTTTGTCATGCCTCCAACAGTGACTTTAAAGCTGAGCGGAAAAAACAAGTTTGTGCCTGGCTATTAGAGCTATTTATTAACACCCCACAAGGCCTTTGTGATATCCGGATAGCAAAAATAGGAATCTAGACCTAGATTAGACATGGAAATGAAGAGGAATTAAAGGAAATGTGGCACAACTTTAGCCTATGACACTGTATTAATATAGATATACACCTGCTTAAAAGGATTACTTTAATTGGGCCAAATTACTAAGCTGAATCCAAATAAAAGACTTTCCAAATAAAGGCTGAAAATCTGAGTGGGACAGGCATGACAGACATGTGGAGAACTTCAACAGCCAAGGATGGGAAACAGGTAGTGCTAGAACACAGCACATCCCACCTGAGGGCAGGCATGTGAAGCAGAACAGGTAAGGAAGGGTCTGTTCCCATGGACTCTGCAGAAAGCTTTGGGTGAGCAGCTAAGTGACAGCTTGTAATACACACATCTGAATATAGTGAAAAATTCACCAAAGCAGACGAAAGAAATGGGGTAAAATTAGCAGAAATTTTTAAGATAACTGAGGTAGGAATATTTACTCACCTTCAATCAAAAGAAAAATATTGCATTGAGTTTCTCAAGCACTCAAGACTTTCCCACTTCTGTCCTCTACCCTTTAGGCTTCTCAGTTCAAGTCCCCTTGGAAACTTCTCCATCTGCGCTGTTCAGTAAATGCTGAGGAGTTTTGACTGAGGGAAGATACTTGTGTTATGTTGTGTGATATTTTTTGGGGGTGGGGGTTTGTGTGTTTGTACATAAGCACCTAGATGAAAGAGCTTGCTCAGGAGCCTGTAAACATCTAGTTCCCTCAGGGCATGCTTGGAAGCTCAGCAAGGTATCAACATAATCATTCATCATTCTGGTAATTTGATACGTTTCTCCTTCCCAATTTCTTTAATTCCCTTCAAAAGCATTTGCAGCTTTACAACTTAAACTGTAATCAATCAAGTGATTATTTTAAAACTTTTCAGTTACTATTTTTTCATGTTTGTGTACATGTCTGGCTTTCACCATGATTCACTACTCCATGCCTGACCATCACCAGGGTTCAACTGATTGATTAACAGATACACCATGGTGCTGCCTGGCAGGGAGCGCTCCAGCACTTAGGTTTGGCAAATGGTCATGATGGAATCTATGGAAAGTACCAAATCCTAAGGAAACTATGAAATTCCTGTTCCACCTTCAGCATTTTCCAAGTTCCTAGAGAGGGTGGTCAAAGAGAAGCCAAAGAGAGAGTGGTCCCTATCACCACTCTCACAGAAAGGTTGAGTCTGCTACCACACCATATATGTAAATTAAACTCCTGTTAGTGCCCTGGGAAAATTCAGAGTAGGCATCACATTTGTAAAACTGGTCTATTCCAATTTCATCAGCTGACATTCTCACCTTAGACAAACATCTTTAGCAATCCAGCTAAGAGTAGCATAAAGATTTCTTAAAAAAAAAAAAAAGAAAGTGTCAGTGTAAGCACCAGGCATTCTGCCTCTTGAACTTATCCTAGTCTATAAGAGAAAACTTACTGGAGTATACTGTCAGTACAGCACGTTCACTGCATCTCAAAATGTGTGAATTTGTCACTGAATTTTTTTCTTTTTAATAGTCTTTCCTTCACACATAAATGTTCTTATCGTAGGAGAACGTTACATAGCTTATCACACGTATTTTCTAGACCTTTTTTTAAGTTTCAATAAGGATAAACTAAAAGAACGATATCTATACAAGATTTCTCACTGAAGCCAGATAAGTATTTCAGAGATGTCTTAGATTCATAGGTCAGGAAGAGTACAGATACATAAAAAGACTGTGAACCCATTTTCTAATAACCTCTATCAAAATCTGATCACAGAGGTAAACAGGCAAGAGCTGGAAGTCCTACTTAACTGATTTGTTTTCCGACTTGTCAGTGTGGAAGAAAGTGTAGGACATGAAAGCAGGGGCAATAGCAGAGACAGTATCTTATCTAAACCCTATTAGCAGGAAAGAAAGATACACTGAGAACAAATTCCCCTTATCTATGGGAAAAAAAAATTACCAGGAGATAAGAAAGAGGGGCTTGGATAAGGTTCTGAAAGAAAAAATAACCAAATGCAAAGCTTACTTGATGTTGATCTCTTCATACTGTGAACACAGAAATGAAAAATTAGAACTTCAAGTTCTTGGGGCTGCTTCATCTATGACCCTGAGCAAGAGTTACAATATCTGTGCTTTCCCTTTACAATTGATAAAATACAACAGTAATGAAAAAAATTCCTTCTTGGATAAGGATAGTATAAAATTTTAAATTTTAAGGTTTTTAAGTCACATGCATTATTTGATACGACTAAACATGAATAATTATCCCAGCTCTAAATCTCTCAGGATTCATGTATACCAGTCACTAAAAGGCTTGGAAAAAAATTATTAATCTACAACATTTCCAGGTAGGGGAAAATTTATATCTTAGGAAAATTTTTTTTTTTCCTAAGAATTTTATTATTGGAAGGGCACTGAAACACAGATTTAAGTTAGAACCCTCCCCCACACTGGATATATTCAAACTTGATACTCCACTTCTACTAGAAATCAACATATAGTGGCGTAAGTGGCATAATAGCTGAGATACTTGCATATTCCCTGGACCTGATGAGATTAGACATGCATTAAAGCCCCAGAGCAATATTCTTTAGAAGAAAAGCAATTTCAGACATACCATATCAATCCACCCATGTATATTTGTACTATGACAAGCTCAGCACCAGCAAGGTAGTCATATCAAGAGCTGGTTGTATTCAACAGGTGACTCGATTTATTTGACTCGCTGGGTCTCTTCTTACAAAAAGGACTTGGATGTTAAATTTGCACTTCATGAAAAATTCAGGAGTGTAAGACAAGCTATAACAACATGCTTACTAACAATAGGCCTCTGAGTAACCATAGATCCTTATGCAAAGTGGAGTATAAAACAAATATCTAGAATATTACCTAGAAATTAATCTAAAAGATTTCCACATTTCCTCTGCAGAAGCTCTCAGAGAACATCAACAAATCGAAAGAATTGTGAAAAAAAATTTGGATGTGAGACTTGATTGCTAAGCAAATCTCAGAGGGATATGAAGACAAAAGTTAGAAGCAGAGATCTGCTGGAGATGAGAAAACTGTCACAAGGATAAAGAGTCACCTTGTTCTTGTCAGATCCCAGATCCCAGACCAAGCTCAGTGCACTGGTACAGAAAGGTATAATAACACAGAACAATTCAGTGAGGATTTAGTATCTGTCAGGGTCTTGCTTGTTCATCATAGATATGAATACTCCGTGTAATAGGGAAGTTACCTACCACACACAGGTAAAGCATCCCAGACAAGCTACATCCACTGATATATCCCAAACTAGTGAATATAGCCCTTTATTGATCTGACTAAAAGAAGTTATGATATGATTCATCTTTGCAATTCAAGGTTAAGTCACTAAATAAAAATAAAAGATTTTTCTATAATTTGCCTACCGATTTAGCTGGTACATCTTCAAAATGAAGGTGTAGATCTTATTACAGGACACAACAGATGAGGAAGAACAGGGCCAACACACACCTTAGAACTTAGTAGTTTAGTAAGAACAGGGAGAAGACAAAAATGCTCTCAAGCTCAATTTGTAAATCCATGTTTCTACCTTGCAGGTAAGAGTTTCCCAGCTAATAACTGGCAGCTTCTATCCTTCCTTACTTGGGTCAGCTGGATACTGGCAGCTTGGTTTTACCTGGAAAATTTCTACAAGAACACATGATGGATCAAAGAAAGTATTTTGCAGTCAGGAAAGCACAAGCATCGGATTCAAGGGTTTGGGGAGTGGGAGATTCTGTGGACACACCAGCAATTTTTTTTCCCGATTATATTGCATCATGCCTCAGAGCCTGGCCAGAATATCATTTAGTAATTCCACTGAACACTAGAAGAACCTTTCTTAGATGCAATTTTCACAGAATTTCCTAGACTTCAAATGCCACATGCTTCACTGGACCCCATATCACAAGTTAACTCAGTGGGCTCTAACGGGCACCAAAAATACTCTGCCCACGCCTGAGCAAGAAGCATACAGCTTACCAACATAGCTCAGTTATTATTAACACACATCCCATCAGAACAGATCCATCAAACTCTCTGCTATACTGACTGTACTTGCATTTATTCAAAAGTGAGCTCAATTTCCACCCACCCCATATTAAGTATTGGTGGGTTGGAATCTGCCTACTTTGTACAGCTGAAGCTGGAATTCTTCCCCAGTTGCATTCAAAACAAGCCACATCAGTGTTAATGGACCTTCTCTACTACTTGGTCCTTCAGAAGGTTCTTTTATACATCTGTGAACTTCATTTTTGCATTGAGATTGCAAACACTTCTCTCCAGCCACTGAAATTCAGTTAGACTTGTCTTTGCAGATGCAGCATGTATATTAAAGTAGAAAAAAATTAATAGACTAACTGGATTCTGTCTTGCCAGATTAATTCCACTAATGTCCACATGTGCTGCCGGCCTATTGTGGTAAATTAGGTCAATAATTGGTTTTGTAATCCATTTGTCCCAATTTATCCAACCTTTTGGGTCATTCTCCTTTCTACTGCAGTCACTGCTGTATCCCCCTTCAAATAGCAAACTTAGGACCCCTGAACACCACTTGTTAAACATAGATATTCTAGGATATTCTTTTTAAAAGAAGTTCAGTGTCTAGCTACTATTTCTAAGTGGGAATGTAAGACAGCATTTGACTACACTTAACATACACTTAAACGAAGTGGTTTAGGCATGGAAAAGATCCCTGCCATTTTTATTTGAGTTATAGCTAGAAGAAAACCCCTGGCTATTGCACGTATGAAGGTTATTCCCTTAGCGATTATTGAACAAGGAAATAAATACTTGAGAACACTTTAGTCTTTTCCTGGCACAGGCTATGCTTCAAACAGAAATCCATTTGTACCATTTTTCCTTTTGGTGCCTGTTTTCATTAGTCTGTGTCGGCTTTTCAGAGAATAAACTCAGTAGAGATCATTGTCTGTTCTGTATTTCTGCATTGCCTAATGTAACATCAGCCTTGAGAGAAGCCCTTAGCTATATAATAACTTTAAATTATTAACTGCCATGACAAGCATTTTGGGAGAAAAATATTTACTGAGAACAGAAAAGATGACCACAAAAACTGCAAATCATTATCTGGCACTTACATTTATGGGCTTATGTGTCTTCTTTATTTTTTAAGGATTGCATCTGTCAACAGCACATAGCTGGAAGTACAGAAGCAGGAGGCTTCCTTAATAGACTAGCTTGTTCTTAATAAAGCTATTTTAACAACTTTATCTCTTGCTTCACCCACCTACTTCAGAATGGGGATCCTTGAAGTTAATTTTTCATTTTTCCTGTGCTGAAGATTGTCAAGATGGGTTCGTCTAAAGTTTAAGAACATAAATGAAACTGTGTACTTTTTTTCTACTGTTTTTAACCACTCCTTGGTCTCTTGTGAGTGAAGCCTGGAAACATGTTTGTGATTGGAGTTGCACTCATGCACAATAGATGAAGAACTGTGTCCGGGGGGGGTCAGGCCCAGCATCACCAGCCGGGCAAGGGAGGGGATTGTCCTGCTCTGCTCTGCACTGAGGCAGCCTCACCTCAAGTCCTGGGGCCAGTTTTGGGTGCCACAATATAAGAAAGAAATTAAACTATTAGAGAGTGTCCAAAGGAGGCCACAAGGATGGTGAAGGGCCTTGAGGGGAGGCCATGTGAGGAGGGGCTGAGCTCACTTGGTCTGTTCAGCCTGGAGAAGAGGAGACTGAGGGGAGACCCCAGTGCAGTTACAGTTTCCCCCTGAGGGGAAGAGGAGGGGCAGGCACTGATTTGCTCTCTGTGGTGCCTAGTGACAGGGCTGGGGGAATGACCTGAAGTTGTGTCAGGGGCAGTTTAGGTTGGATATTAGAGAAAGATTTTTCACCCAGAGGGTTGTTGGGCACTGGAACAGGCTCCCCAGGGCAGTGGTCACAGCACCAGCCTGACAGAGTTCAAGAAGAGTTTGAATGATGCTCTCGGGCACATGGTGTGATTCTTTGTGGGTCCCTTGAAGGGCCAGGGGTTGGACTTCCATGATTCTTGTGGGTCCCTTCCAACACCAGATATTCTGATTTTTTGTTAAGAAACCCTTTGAGGTTCTACTGTCCTTGGGTTTGTAATTCCAAACAGTGGTAGGGCGTTAACCACTCTATTCAGAGCCACCTGTGCAGACCAGAACAAAGGCCCTATACGTCTTAGGGGTTCAGGCATACAAAGAAACTTTGCATTTAGCCCAATGTTAATATGAACAAAACATGTATGATATTCACTCAGAAGCAGAGATCTGTGTTCATTCTTCCATACCTAAAAACAGCAAAGGATTTGAGGAGACCACGGGGACCAAAGTCCTAACACGACTGCTCACGAGCACAAGAACTGGTCCATTTTAAAAAACAGAAGCAGGCATTATCATCCAAAGGATCAGCCTCCTTCCTCCAGCACCACAACGTCCCAGAACAACCATCCCTAAGGGGAATTTCCAGAAACAGGGGAACTTATTCAAAAATGGAAAGCATAGAAGATTAAAGATCTTTCATCCAAATTTGGTGTTAGGACTTTAACAAACAAACATAAAACCCCAAAGCTGAACAAAACCAAAATAAAACCAACCCAAAGCCTAAGAAAATAAGTAGGCAGTTCATGTTCTGACTGAGAAGGACTGCAGGAAGTCAAGACCCACACAGCAAAATGATGAATGACCAGAAAACACATTCTGATAAGTTTGACCCCATATCACTGTAACGCAGGATAGTTTCCAAATCAAAATTGAACTCTTAGGTAGAAAACAGGGGAAAAAAGTAATTGGCTTTTGTGAAAGTGGCAATTTTAGCAGACAGCAATTGTTTCTGGTATGTAAATCTGTTTCTCTCTCCAGATAACAACGAAAACAATTACTCACAGAGAGAATGCTTTTAAACATGTATCTTTGGCAGGATAGCTCTCAAGAATAGCTTATTGCATTGAGTCTTGGCGGTGAGAGAAGCTAATTATTTCCATCAGGAATCTGTAGGATAATAAACCAACTTCTCATCTAGCAACAACCTTTAGAAATTCAATTGAGTATTAAAAATAGAAAGCAATTTATGTTTTATTCAATTGCACACAATAATCTTGAGATAATTCTGACTGTAAGGTTATTTTGCACATAGCTTCTCTGGTTAAAGAAGCTGTGCAAAGATACTTGGAGACTGACTTCCACAAGGGAAAAGCTTGGCAAGTACAGAACAGGTTGGAGCAGAGGCAGACTCCCCTTCAGTTCATCTTGCTGCTTACAGACAGAAAAATGCATAAGCTCATATCTCAGCTTATCCAATATTCAAGGTATATTTGGGCAAAGGAAAGTCTACTGGGCACTTATTTCAGCTGCTCTGGGAAGCTGTTAAGCTCAAAGACAACTGTGAAAGAGTTGCACACAAACTCCAGAGTGCAGCTCTCAAGAAGTTTCATGAGGAATAAATTTCATTGCACAAGTACAATGTGCTCTGTGTTATAATGGAAATGGAAAACCTTTTGTTTCACCACTTACTTTAAGGATGCTGGCCATCTTTGATGCAGTGAGGTGTGCTATGTGTCCTTAACTTTCACTGCATGATCACATAAGGATTTTTGCCCTTTGCTTTCTTTTTTTAAGCTTTACTAATAGAGAAAGAAAAAAAAGCCACAGCCAAAGACTACAGAGTCAAACAAACACAGACACAGGCAGGCAGGCAAGATTTACATCTCAGAAAGCATCATTGAAACATGGTTATACTGAGTCCCTGCAGCACTCACCACCGTTGTTGTCACTGTGTTGACCAAAACACAATGTATTTCTTGCCTTGTGGTCTACTATCCCACATTCCATAATGCATTTATTTGCAGATCAGGACTTTTCACTATCATAGCACCTCAGAGGCAAAGTGTGAAATAGCTGCTACATATCAGTGTCCTCAAGTTTCCTTGTTGACTTTTCTTGACTATGTAGTTGGTTTTCCTGTACGAAAAATGCATTGAAGAGCCTGAAAACACAGCCACACCATCTGGTTTTAAATTAATTCCTTCCCTATATTCATCCACGGTTCTTCAGCACCTTAGGAAAGGGTTATTGAGACACTTCACTGCAGGAAAGGAGGGCTCATGCTGCAGCCAGACATTGTTCAATGTGGGCTAATGTAGCATAAGGAACAGCTTGCTATATACCAGAAAAAACCTTGTGTTGTTAAGTTCCTAATCTTAGGTTTTCAGGAAAAGAGAATCCCTCATGGGTGTCGTGGAAGAACAAATCTATGAAGGCACTAGAAAACTTTGTGTCGTGGGTTTGGGTTTTTAGTTTTTGTTGTTGTTTAATTGTTTTGTTTTAAAAGGCACAAAAGCTGTTCCATTACGATTTGTTTTAAGCAGCATTTCACTAGATAGTTGGCTGATAAAAAAGCTTTGCACCAGCTGCAAATGCTTCTTCTTTTCCTTTCAGTTCCAATTTCTTGTGTGGTTAAGAGCAAGTGGTGGTGGAGTGAAGAACATATGAGAACCTGGAGACACCTTAAGACATTTTAGACACCTTCTGCCAGCAGATTCAGTCCAAGGACAGAAGAGGATTTAAGGGGCAACTTGTTTTTCCTCACCTTTCTAGTAGAGTTTCTGCTGATCTGTATGCCCTGTTACAGGGCATTTAATAAAAATAAGCCTTGAGTAATTTCACAGAACTTATTCAAATTACTCTAGAAAGTATCCCTTAACACCAGGAGGTTATTAAAGCAATGCTTGATTTCAGATTCTGTCACATGGCTGAATCCCAGCTTCAATACAGTTACACACTTAATATGCAATTTAAATAAACATTGAGGACTCAAAAATCCCACAGCATCCACTTAGCTCATTTAGCCCACCCTTCATGCTTATCCATCAGCAATTAAAGACAAGATATCACGGTGACTAAAAGAGGTTTCACAGGTTTTATAAGCAACTGCATTTTCTTTCAGTACTTCTGTGTTTTATCATGTATTTTCATTTCAAATGAGGGAAATTTGAGACCAAATGTGTTTCAAGTCCATTCTACTGTACTGGAGCATTTTGTTCTGCTCCTTAAGTAGTATCAACGGACCCTGCAGTTATCTCAGTTCCTGTCTATCAATTAAATAATTGCAAAAGTCCAGAATTTGCTGTACATGCTTTGGATTGCAGCCAACACAAGATCCATTCGTTTCTGATGAGCAGTGCACATTAGATCTAGAAGAAAAATATTCTGTGATGAAAAGGGGAGCAACATTTTCTTGCATTGCTTAGTCTGATTTCTTTTTTTGTACTGCAGATAGAAATAAGTCTTTGGAGCTGGAGGAGAATAAATGTGGATGTAAAGAACAGCCCTCAAAGTAACTAGAAAGCAAATAACATTCCAGATGCAATTGGGGATGCAAGATGCACAAAACTAGAGGCAGGGTGATACCACCCAAGAGAAAGTTTAAGAAAGGATGTTTCAGCATAGCTGGAAAGATTAAGTGGAAAAAAAGAGAAGAGAAGAGAAGAGAAGAGAAGAGAAGAGAAGAGAAGAAGAAAAGAAATGACTTTACTAAAAACTATCCCCGATAATGCCTCCAATCATGCATATAAAGATGCTTTTAATTTGTAACACTATAGCATTTCAAACATTTCATGAGTTGTGAAATTTAACAAGAGCTATCATGCTTTAGGCTGAATCTGTTTTGTTTTTGCCTAGCTTACTGAGCCAAACACAATGAGTTTCAACTCAATGCAGCATTCATGTGCTAACATTTTCCTTGGTTAATGTTTTCTTTATGTATGGACAGACAATCAATAGGAAGTGATTAAAAAAACAATTATTTATCTGCTACATTTGACTGCTTCTCCTCACCCTTCAGGAAATACACCAAGTCTGATGCAACATCTCCCTTGTGAAATATCTCAATCATTTCTGCATGCACACTTCTCCCAGGTGGCTCAGTCAAAGAAGAGTGAACGCCACCAAACTGCTGTCTTCATGTATGGACTTGATATCTGGTGTCTCAAAACCATTTAAGACTTCAGGAGGTGGTATCACAATATCTTTGGATTTTACTCAACAGAAGCAACAAGCTTTGCAACGGGAAATCACACCATGTCAAAGTATTTATATGCCTGAATATAAATAATTAGAGTTGGAAAAGACCCTTAAGATCACCAAGTCCAACTGCCAACCCAGCGTCACCACCATGATCACAATTAAACCATGGCTCAAGTGCCAAATCCACACTTCTTTTGAACACTTCCAAGAATGGTGACTCTACCACTTCCATGGGCTGCCTGTTACATGCTTGACAATCCTTCCTGTGGAAAAAAAAATAAAACCTAAAAATTGCTAGTGAAAAATATATTTAAATCCCTTTCTGTGTATTTTGTCACACACTGGAACATGAAACATATAAGAAGAGGGAGTCCTGATAAGTTCAGTTTTACAGCTGAGGCTTTAGACTAATGGCTATTATCAGGCAACTGATACGACCTTCAACTCTTATACAAGATGCTGCTGAAACAAACCATTCTTGCTTAGGCAGTCAGAGGAGAAGCCTGCCTGGAATCCGAAACAATTCTAGAAATATATGCTGGTAAAGCAATATTCTTAACAGATTGGTATAAATATAGTAACACATCACTCTTCCAGAGAGCAAGCTGGGGACCATAAAATTGCAGACCAGCATCCCTGCCAGAAAGATCAGGGAATTGCTCCCATGTTGTCCTGTTGGTAACTCTCACTCCTGGCATATTTTAAATCATGTCTGAATGTTATTCTAACATTAGTGTTACTACTAAAGCCACAGAGATTTAATTTACTGGCAGCAGGGAGGAGAAAATAAAAAAAGGCTAAAAATATTAAGACAACATAAGGCCAGATTCTGATTGGAGCTATACTGAACACATGCATTAACCCCAGTGACTTCAGAGTAATTACACAAGGTTGCTAAAATTAGCATCTTGCCCATAGCACCGAGCAAATTAGAAATGCAGACACAGATGAAAGGAGAGACAGCAAATGAGAGCAGCAAGACACTGCCCCCATGAAGTCTTTGCTGTGTTGCTGACAAGCAAAAGGAATTTGGGAGAAAAACCCATCCCATCCCAACTTCTCCCCGGGAACCCGAGCAGGAGGGTGCTGGGCTGGAAGGTACTTAACAAGAGAGGGAGGCATAATGGAGAGCTCAGGAAGCCTTTCAAAAGGAAAGACAGGGAGTTTGCCTGCCAGGCAGGTTTTTGCAAGATCTCATCGTTCTATTTATAACACCACATGCCATGTTACATTACATCACCACGGCAGATGCACACCACATGCAACAAAACGCATTAGAAACACCGTGGGTTCTCTCCAGAATAAATGCCCACAGCTCACAGCAGCAGCTTAAAGGCAAGTTTTCCAGGAAGGATTTGAAATTCCTTGGCAAAAATTTGTAACCTACGGAGTTAACTTTCACATTCTGCCAGCTCAGCACCTAAGAACTCAACACCCCCCTGTTTTACATCCTCACGATTTTAATTTGTTCAGCAGTTATTCTTGCCTTTTTCTCCAAGAACAAACTGCAGTGTAGTTTTTCTTACATTTAACTGAGTTTTATTCCTCTATCTATTCAGAAGCTCATCCAGGCATCCTGTTTCACACCATTAAAGCAAACTGGTAACACTGCAGCAAATCTGGGATGTCCCAGATGTTCTGAGGCAATCTATAGGCTTCACTGCACTCAGGATGGTGATTGGACATAACTCTGGACAGCCTTATGTAGTCAGACCTCTTTTGAAGTGAGGGTTATATTGGAGTGGATGACCTCTGGAGGTCCCTTCCAGACTGAATTAAGGTTTTATGATTCTCAATATATTTCCTAGTGATGTAGTGACTATTTGCCACTAAAATAAAAACCACGTGTATCACCTAAATTATTTACAGTATTTGCTTTGCTTTGATTTATTGGGTTCAGAGTTCTCTTAAAGTAGAACAGGCAGCACTAGCTGATTGACTTGAACAAGTGTTTGCTCTTCACAGGAGCACATTGATAAAAATGAATTTCAACTTCTGAAACCCGCAAATATCAATTGTAAAACAGCAAGATGAGAAATTTTATGGAGGCAGGGAACAATTGCAAAAAAATGCATCCCACTGGGATAGAAGTGAGATGAGATCAGAAGCAACAACTGAAGGAGAGTGGTGCCATCTCCTTCTAGGGCCTATCCAGATATAGACAGCTTTGCACTGATGCCAAGTGTCCTTGTCCTTAGACAAAATGGAAGATAAACATGCAGTTAAAAAAAATTATCACTTTGAAATCCCTAGAAGATATGCATGAAAATCCTTATTAAATGCATATTATCATGTTTTGAGAAAAGGACTATGTGAACACAAAATTAATTGAAGACTGCATCACAGCAAATGTGCACAGTAGCACTGAGGAAAGATTGCAAAGGACACTCTCAGTTGTTATTCCTCACATTCTGTAAGCTTGATGTTGTAAATGTGCTGGTGTTTGTTTACTACAGCATTTTTTTACAGAAATATTATTTTCTGTAGCATGTCAGAGCTCATCCCTAAGCAGGTTCTCCATTTCACTTAAGAGATGAAAAACATGGAAGAAGTAGGTTTGGCATGAATTTAGCAAGTGACATAAGGTTGCTAATACAGCAACATTGTCCTGGTTTGGGACAAATTTGGAAGGGAACTTCCAAAGGATTGATTCCCTAAATGGCAAAATTCAGTGGCCCTTTCCTCCACCTGTCTGGGAGAAAAATCTCCTTTGAAAGAAGTGGAAAAAACTGTTTGTTTAACAAGCAAACTACTCACAAACATGAAAAAAAATGAGTGACATTAAAAAATGAAACCTCCCATTGTTCTGAAGAGATGGCAAAGCAAATTCTGTGGGCCGGGGAGAGAGAGAGAGAGACAGACAGACAGACAGACAGAGAGAGTCCTTTTCATGGGTGTGTCCTCCTCAGAGCAGCTCAGAGAGCCCCTGGACTATAGTCCTGGTGTTCCCAAACCGAACAATAGCTGGACAGTTCCAAAAAACTTCTGGCCTCAGCTAGCTAAAAACTAACTAAAAGCACAGGAGAGTTCTCTCCCACTGTCCACGCTACAGACAAGACAGTCCAGGAGCAGGAATGTGCAGGAGTGCAGCTTCTGCAAATAAACTGTGTGCTTCTCCTGCCCCTTCGCTCTCGGAACCAGCCTTAAAGGTGGAGAACTTAATACCCAGCATAAACAGAACATAGAATTGGGAATACAACCATCATAAGGTCACCCCAGGACAAACATGAAGAAAATTTTAATGAGAATTAAGTGAAAGCAAGTAAGCCAGAAGTTATGCAAGGAAAAACAAACAAACAGGTTTTAGAGATATTTTGGAAAAAGCAGGCAGCATGATTTCATTCTGGTATTTTCAGAACATGTGGTATTATCTGTATTTGCTCTGGTGAGTCAGGGAGCCAACCACCAGCCTCAGTTCTCGGTGCCTATTTAGTGTCTGAGATAAGCAGTGTTTAGTGTGCAATGTTTGTTGATTCTAAGCATAAAAGGATCTCATCCCTCCACTCCAGTTAATAGGATTATATATGCCAGGCAATTTGTGGTGTGTCAAATGCCACATTGAAATCTTTACTGAAGTAATTGTTTAGTCTCCAGATTTTGAGTCACAATCATAGATAGTTTTTGCCCAGAGCTTGTCTTATGGAAAAATAATATCTTAGGCTACAAGCAGAGCAAGTGAAAGTAGGTTTTTAATTAGTTTTAAATTTAAACCATCTAAAGCTATACTTGATTACATTTCATCTTGCCCAAAAGTGTATCCAAAGAAAATAAGTGGTGTCCCGTGACAACAGACAGGATCATGACAGCTTTTGTGAAGAACTGCCCTGGCTCAGTGCCAATTGCCTGGACCTCTCCATCATATCAGGCCTAATACTACAAGTTCACTGGAGTGGAAGAGCCTCAAGGAAGCGATGATTCATCTCTGGGAAAGCATTAGACAATAGTGGAAATTCAGAAAAGGGTATTGGGTCAAGACTGATGCTTTCCTTTTCTCCAGTTCTCCACACCTTACAAGCATTTTGGAAGAAGACATGGGGTGTTCTGGACTAAAGGCTGGTGCTTGAATCTTACTGTATCTCCCCTGTTGTTTGTGCAGTAAATGTTACAGCAATTTGCTGCCATTTAAAGAGGGTATTCAGGATCCTAAATTACTGCCTGTGTTTGCATTCACAACAGTACTTAAACTTGATGAAGACTCTTCCAAAAAAATAAATCTGTAATCTTCAAGCAGGGATGAAGGAGATTGCATATGTGCCTGCTGCATTTTCAGAGCTCCACTCTTACTTCACTGATAGGTGGATGAATGAAGATGCCTCCTGCTTCTCCCAATACCAATTTCACCCAAAGCACACACTTCACCCTGCGAGCATGGACCAGTGACAGAGTGGACTCCAGCAAGACTTCTCATCCCTCTTGCTTTCTGTGCACGTCTCTCTGAAACAGGGTCCTGCAGACAGAGCACTGAGCATCCCTGACCTGCTTCCTGCAGGCTGACCCACTGCCACACTAACTCACTGCTGAAATTTGTAACCAGCTAAAGAGACCACGAGCAACACTAGAGCACTACTTCTTGGCTCACAAAGCTGGGTTTCCTGAAGGACAGTGAAATTCACCTGTAAATGGTTGGGGGGTTCTTGGTTTCAGTGTTCAAGGGAAAGGGAAGTGTCCAGCAAAACACAATACTGGCTATATTTTTTCTTAGTTAAAAAAATTAAGTAGGATTGCTTCTCTTTAATCACATCACCATCAACAAAAACTTGCTTTCAGCAAAATGCCCTACAAATTCACATGTATTTCTCTGTTTACAGAGAAATTATTTCTGTATATTCCTCTTATTCAGCCACATGTAGTCCTTCCACTGAGACTTGTCTGGAGGTAAATCAGAAGTTTGTTTGCTTCTAAAACACTGGCTGAAGCCTCTATCCAGAGACTCCATTTTAAAAAGACAAGTAATTAACTCCCCAATTACTATTTTAAAAAGAAGTACCACTAGCAGTGTAGATAAGCTGAATGACATACAATATTTCCTTCTCAAACTATAATATTAATTTCACAACCCTTTCATCTCAATAGTTAAGAGATCCACCAACTAAATTCAATTTTTCATTTCATAACCCCTCTTAAAATAACACTGCACTCATAATTTTAGGTTCTGAGTCTTGCAGTGTGGAGATGCTTGAAGTGGATGGCCACCAGTCTGGTGAGAGGAGCCTCTTCAGCCCCAGGAGCCATTCCTGGTTCACCAGCAGCCTCTGCTCTGGCACAGACAGTACAGCCCTAAGGTATGGAGGAAATTCCTGAAGGGCCTCCACAACACAAGATCTCTGCAGAAAGCCTCCTATCTCCAACTTCCTTCAGGTTCTAACTATTTTGTCCTGATAAAGGCTGCTACTGCTGTATGTTTAAATAACAACTGACCTCACACACGTGAGCTCAGCCAGTCTAGACTTCACATGTTCACAGCTCCTCACTCTGTAGCTCACTGCTTTCAGCCAGGCAGAGCTGCTTCTCAAGCACAATAAAACAGCATACTTAAAATGCACATTTCCACTCCCTGTCTCTTCCCTTGCCCCTTCTCCATCACATCCCTTAGACCACCTCCCACACAGGCTTCTGTTCCATGGGGGGACCTGACAGAGGGAATATTGCACTTGCTTTTAGCCTGAATCACCAGGTTTGAACAGGGCTCTGAGACCTTGTACTGCTTGCTTTCATACTCTTCCTGCACACATCTGAAAAGAAGACAACATACAGCATGCTGTCCAGATGGAGGGAGGGAGTGACAAACCCAGTCTCTGCAGTGAAGATCACCAGCAAAACTCTCACATCAGAGTAAGGAGCTGGAAGGTGTCTCGTGTACAGCTCTCAGAAAGCATCCTCCTACTAGGAAAGCCTAAAGCAACCTCCTACTTCACTCTCATATATGATATGGCAAGAGCCTAATAAATCTGTTGTTGCTGAGGTCAGTAACTGCATGAGCTCTCTCCCTCTCATGGGATGCTTGTACAACGGGTGGAAGCCTTCTTACCATTGCCATGTCTGTCTCAGCAGATGTTATCAGGAGAAATCATTGGACTGTTTATTTTGATGGAAATCCAGTTTGCTACTGCTTATGTTTAACAGGTGCCAAGATTTGCATTTCTGTCAGACAGCTTGAAGTGACAATGAGTCAGAAATACACAAAAGAAGTCAAAGAATCAACACAGCCTTTATCTACATCCACAAGGTCCTGAAGTGGAAATGAAAAACTTCTGTGCAGATTATTACTCTTGCACAACAGAATCTGCTGAGCTGATTCTCACTGGCCAAAAAATAATTTATAATATATGTAAGTGAACGCCTACGTTATTTTTAGTTATTGCAAATGCCACGGAAATTTTAATGGCAATAACTCTTTGGGGAAAATGATGAGACAAATAGGATTTCATTTTTATTTCAGGTATCATCCACAGCTGGAGAAAGAATATACCAAATGTTTTAACACATCTTTGCCAGTCAATGAATAAGCTGTGACAAGTTAAGAGAACAGGCCATTTGAGTTGTTGAAATGCTTTTTCCTGTGATCAAACCCAGCTACATCTCTGTCAGTGGCAATATTTTTCCCCAGCAGCACCTGCAGGTACACATGTAATTTAATCCTGAGTCTCCCCTTCACAGTAATTCCTTTTCAATAACTTTCTAACAACTGTGCCCCTGTCTCATGTGCAGCAGAACCAGCAGAGAGCCAGGGCTGGGCGTTCAGTGGGAACACCCTGCAAAGGCAGAGCTGAGGGAGAGCTTCGCCTGCTGCCGCCACGACGTGTTTTGCCTCTGGTCAGGGAGATGTGGCCACAGGCACAAACCCAGTGAACTGCATGGAGCAGTGACTAATGGCAAGCTGAACTCAAGCTAGAAAATATCTCGCATGACTAAGTACTACTTCAGTAGGAAAATAAACCTTTATCCAGAACCACCCAAAACCACTTGTCTTTGGTATAACGTGGCTACTATCTTCAGTACAAAGAGAGAAAGGAATATTATCCCCATTTTGGGACCCAGTCAAGCTGTCAGTACTTGACAAAGTCCTGTTTGCCAGTGAAGCTGCGTGCACTTGTCACACATGTAAAATGAAAAATACGTAAGGTCTGATCTTTTTAATTGAAGCTGATACTATTAACCTCGTGCAAGTGTGAAATAAAAAGCCTGCACACACTTGGTTGACAGATGGTAACCTCAGGAAGCAGCAGTTCAGCTGGAACTCTGAGCCAGCATTCACAGGGACAGACCATTGGTCACATGGAAAATCCACAGGCAAGGAGAGGAACCAGCATAAATTTCTCACATCTTCAGTCATTACTCTAACTATATGGTCTCAGCTTCAGGTTTGAAGGCACTTTTTAAACAATTATGGCACTGGTAGGTTTTATTACATTGTTTATTACTCTGAGGGGTTTATGTTGCACATTTTACTGAATCAGTGTTTCCAATATTGTTCTTCTGGACAGCAACTTATGTTTTCATAATCAACAATAGCTCTCAAGGTCTTTTAAAAGCATAAGTATTTATTGACGCATAAAGTTATAGTTACCTAGTATTTTTTACTATTTCATGATCCAAATATTCCACAAGCTTTTTCTTATTTGCTAAAATACATAACCACAATATAAACATCAGATATATTTGCAGAATTTTGGGAACGAAGACCTTTTCCTTACTTTTATGTTGACTAATTTCAGTGCATTTGTTTTAGATTTAATCCTATTGTAAACATACATGATGTGTACTTGTTCCCCGTTACAAATTGTGTCTGGGACTTGGAACAGTCTAGCCCTGCAATCTCTGGCAAAACACTTGCCATTTTTTCAGAAGTTCCACTCAAACCTCCTTTTATAAATTATCAACGCCTGAAGGCAAAAAAGTTCATAAACTAGGGAAAAAGTATCCTGGATGATTTTCTGCCCTGAAACATTGACGTGAACTCAGATAGTACAGAAAATATTCAGTGTCACAAAATAAACCTCCCAGAGTAGGGTTAGAGATGCAGGTTCCAAATACTAAACCCATGGGCATTTATGTATGTAGATCAAAAAGATATATTGATAAGCATTTGAGATGGACCATCTACTACTGGCTGTGAAAAACCTTATAACCCATACATGTAGAGATAACAACTTTCCACTCAGCAAACCTGCTTTGGCATTTTCACTGTTTGATGTCTTTCCTGTTTAAGCTTTGACCCAGGCCCCTGGGTATTCAGCCCAATGATCTACCACAGGAGAAATTCCAACTTGCAAAAGGGTAAACAGGCATTTAAGATGGTACATGTCAGGCATTTTCAGAAATGCTCCAAATCACTCTGGATATATTTTTAACATTAAAGTCACTATGTAATCCCACACTGACATTCTCCTCTCTGATATTTTTAGATCTGGAGCTTTTCAGGTGAAAACAGAGGTTGCATAAGGGCTGGCAAAAGGGGATTCTTGGCTCAGTTTAAACTGCAATGTAGATTTCTTTGCAAGTGCCAAGATTACCTCTAACCTCTCACACTCTACATTTCTCAGAAGTCATAATCCTTGCTGCAATTTCTGCAGGTAACAGTACATCAGAGGAATAGTCAAAGGCCGCATGCTGGTGTGTCCCAGACATACACATTGTCCCAAGTCTTTGGATCATTAAAGCAATAGCACAAGTTAGACAAAAAAGATGGCTAAAGACATGAAAGGGAGATCTAAGAACACTGCAGCCTTTTGCTGAGATGCCAAACACATGGATGCTGCCAAGCAGAAAGATGTGGAGGGAGCAATGTTGGGGCAGTGCCATTTCCCCCTTGGCATGCCTTTTGTAGTTGCAGTGTCCCTGGAGCCCTGGGCTTTGTGGCTTTTTCAAGCCTAACCCTAAGCAGAGCAGTAAAAGCAGCTTTTTGCTGAGGTGCCCAGCACATGGGTGGTGCTGAGCAGAAAGGTGTGGAGGGAGCAATCTTTGGGCAGTGAGGTGTTCTTTTTTTGCAGTGAAATGGACCAAACCTTGCCAAATCAATGCTCATTGAAATCACAAGATTTCCTTTCCTTGCATGAAATGAAGAATTTCATTTCATGAAAGGAAATAAAATCTCAAAGTCAGAGAACAAAGTGGAACAAACTGACTGGGGTTTCCACAATTAGGCACCTGGGTAATCTAAATACCAATGTATTTGCATGTTCTATTCTAACAAAAGACATTAAGCACGTGGAAAATATTGATTATTGAACTTAAGCCATGGCTTCAGCATGAGATGGGTTTATCCTACTGTCCTGGTCCCCAGATTCATGCCATCTCCATGCCCTACCCTTAAGTGAGGAAATGCTGTCACGTCTCCTTGCAATCATTGCATCTCCTCCCAAGAGGAGACTCAGGTACGTGGGGAGGGATGGAGTTCTCCCATGGCTGAGGCAGAAGGGATCGTGGGGATCAGGGAGGAGAGCTGTCCCAGCCAGAAACCAACCCATCATGATTGCAAATCCCCTTTGGCTTTATGTGGGTTGATTAAACAAGGGACAACCTGGTCCACCATGGCACTGAAGGAAGTCCTTTTCAGAGTGACACTTTGGGCACTCATTAATGAAGTGAACACGGGGGTGTTCAACCCAAACTGTCTCCAGTTCAAGCTTACTTTTAATTTGGCTACAAACACTTCAGTACCACAGTGGTTATGACTGCTAATGTTTTGTTCCACAATCAGATCTTAACAAAGTTGTGAAACAAAGTTCCCTGAAAAAGAAAGAAATTTTTAAAAAATTCTAAAGATTAGAAAAATGCTTTGAAGAATTCCTTAAGGAAGGCTCAAAAAAGACTCAGACACTGTAAAAAAAATCCTGCATCAGAGAACAAACTGCAAGGTGAATAATAACTACACTATGTTCAGAAATTAAAGGTTGGATATCACTCTAGGGCTGTATTTGGAAGTTCAGGCAGAAAGCAAGTGCTGACAGCAAGGAGCTATAACTCGGATGAGATGGTTTCAAATGGGCCGTCTGGCCAGCAAAGGAACAGAAGTGGCAATTGGAAAACCTGAAAACACCTCATTATAGCACATCACAACTGAGACTATGACTCTGTTTCCAGCTCTCCTCGAGAAAGCTTGCCCAGACACACAGAACCCAAGCAACAGCTTCCCTTGGCAGTCTGGGGAAAGAGAAGGAGGGAGGGAAAAGGGAAGGTATGAAGGGTTTCTGCTGTGGAGTCACATAATAAACCATAATGGACTATACTTAATCACATAACATCTAAAGGAGCCTAGAGAAGTGAAATCATACTGTTCCCAAATACCAAATCTTAAAGAAGATAGAGATAAACTCCTTTTTGTTCAGGACTAAGAACCAGTTTGTAGCACCTGCAGGAGGATGTTTCTAACACCATTTATTTCCCATGTTTGATGAATACATCAGATCTCTGCTCCCACCCTCACTGTAGTATAAATAAGCAGTTTTAAAAAGGTGGATCAGCATGCATTTTAATAATTGCCACTTCTATGTCCTCTCACCTTGGGAATGAGAAAAGTGGGAAATCTGTTTCTGCTGGGCTGTGGGGCAGACTGTAGCTGAGCCCTCCAGCAGACTCTTCTCTCCCACAGCAGGCAATCTGGTGCAGAGGACATCAGCACTCACAGTCCTCTTTGGAAGCCACGATATGTACCTTGCTGTTTATCAGTAGCAGTGAGGACTGGAATTACCAAGACATTGGCCCTGTTTCTGGTTTCCTGCAAGTAGATGATTTAGCTTTTGCTTTGTGGATTAACTTTAGCCTGTGGGAAAACTGTATCCTAAACATCTTTGAGCAATCTTGTGATGAAATTCCCAGTTGTTCTTTTTTGTGAACTTTGCTTTGTCTCCACTGTTCTTTCTTTACATGATTTAATCTCCTTGAATGCTCTTCATAATTTATTTTTAAATTCCAGGCATTTTTATGCTTCCATCAATTTTTATTATGTGTAGGATTTACACTTTTTTCTGTCCAATTCAGATGCATAATGCATTACTTTGGTTGAAAACTTCTGCAAGTTCTCCAAGACTGCACAATGTTTAAAATAAAATTATTTCCCACACTAGTCACACCAGCAAATTTAATGCCTCAAGCACTTTAATAACATGGTTTTAAATAGACTGCTGAAATATTAATCTTAGTGTTCATTTTTCTTTCATTCTGCCTTTATTGTTTGACTTTTCTTCTTCCTGTCTATGTTTCAATATCCTCTGGACATCATCACATCCAAAGGATGATTCAGATGTTGGGAGAGCTGTATGTTTCAAGCCACAGTGTGTTCCAAAAGAATACATTCCTTATTCTTCACATGGAGCCAGTTTTCTTTGAAACATCTCACCTGCCTTTCAAACATTGCTTCTTCAAGTTTAAAGATCTATTTGTATTAAACTTTCTAATACTGTAGGTACCATAGGTGACCAAACTGTAGAATTACCTTTTTTCCCTGGGCTTGTTATTTCTCTAGTTGTTCTGCAAAGTCACAAAAAAAAAGTAAAAGAGTCCCCTAGCAATCCCCTAGGCGCAGGAAAGGCATCAGACTGAAGTGATGTTGTGAAATTGGATAGCAAGAACAAGCAGCAATTTTGAACCAGTGGCATTAGAAATCAAGAAAGATGGTATTTAAAGAAAGACTCAGTTCAGGCAATCTTCTGGAAAAGTTTTATATTCTCTCAAGATGGACTGGCATTCAGACTGAGCTTAAATTGGTATTTACTTTCAATATGCAATTATTCAATGCATAGAATTTTTTAATGTTAATAGCATAAAGCATTTTTGTAGCTAGGATTTTGTGTCATCGACCTGATTTAGTCAAAGGGTTATAAACTGCCCATGAATGTCTTAAGGCTAGAAATGGGAAGTCTTCAAATCACCCAAGGACACAGGTTCGGGAACAAAGCCACAATTGCAGAAATGGGAGGAAACATTTTCAATAATTAACTTCCAAGCAAAGACACTTTGGCAAGAGGAATGGCAGTTGCCTCCAGCAGCAGGATCACAGATCTGGTGAGCAGAAAAGCCCTCCTGTGCCTGCTTTTAGCCAGAATATGCTTAGTCTAGCAGAGACAGAAGATGCAAGACTGTGTCCCTTTGGATGTACTATGTACCTGCCAGGCACACAGGCCTCACTCACACTGTTATTAGCAGAGACAAAGGCTTCACTCCTGAGTGCTGCTGGCAAGTGTCCTTTGGCTCATTGGTTGAGCCTTCACCAATTAATCCAGCACAAGCCCTGTGTCCTGCTCCAGGCACATTTCCTGGTTGTAAGAACACAGTGGTCATCCCAGACTTCTATGAAAAACTGGATTTTATCCAAACTAAGTGTGCAAGGCCTGACCTTGGCCTGTAAATTTGATACCCACAACAAAGGAGACATTTGGTGCTGTTTGCTCGGCTGTCTCTTCCAGCTGTTTCTCCCTTGTAACAAAGGCTGTTTGATGATTGCCAATTGATAAAACACTTTTGGCTACTAAAAGGGATCCTTAAGATTATACCGTGCCTTGGTGAGACACATGAAAATATTTCCTTCTTTCCTTGGGATTTTATGCCCTACTCAGGAGGGAAAAGATTAACACAGAGATTAATGTAGTAGAATATCACTTTTTACTCAGTTACTCCACACTGCAGTCAGATGCCTGGGAACAGAAAACAAAGATATTAACCCAGAGCCAAAAGTATCTTCTAAATTGAGCCACCCAACCTCAGGCATGGCCAAACCAAGTAGGGATAGAGACGGACTCAGCCAGAGATATTTTCTTTTACTTTTTCTTAGAGAAAAAGGAATAGCGTGACTGCACTAGATTTTTTTTGTTCAGAGGGATTCACATTCATATTCTCCTCAAAGCAATTTTATTACCTATGCATACAGGTTTCATAATAACCAGCAGAGGAGAAAGGAAAGGCACCAGAAAAGTTCCAGGTCCAAAATAGTCACAACTGGATAACATAAGGGCTCTTTATGTCATTTCATAGATTCTGCTAATGGGTGGAAGGAAAAAAAAGGAAAAGGCTCTTTTAAAAAATTTAAATTTTAAAAATTTGAGGTAGAAGGGTACACTTAAAATTTCCAGCCACGAGCAGTCCAGTTCAGTTTTACTTTCAGTCTGCAATTATCTAAGACCTTATCTCATTTATATGGTAATAGCTTGTCTCCTGTCGGCTCGGGAAGCAGAGAGCGCGGCTCCGCAGCGCCCGCTCCGTGAGCGCTCCGGCCGCAGCCCCGGCGTGGGCGGCCGGCCCCGCCGCGCCCGTCAGAAGCGCCACGGAGCGCGGCCCCCGGGCTCTCTCTGCAGCAGCCTGCAAAGGCGGGGGATTGCTCGTCGCTGTGCACTCAACGCAGCTCTCTTCTGGCTGCTGCTCACACTCGGCGTGAAAACATTCTGAGAGATAATTGTTTGCCCAAGGAAAAGGAGACTTACTGCGGCAGTACTCCTCAATAAGGAGCAGCAAAACTCATAGCAAGGTTCAGAAATTATTCCTGGATGATTATTGCAGCAATAAAGCCGCATTTTCTTTAAAATTCTAATTAAATCTAGACAAAGTGGGAAAAATAAGTCAAAACAGATCTGGACATTAATGAGAGGTAAAGGCTTTGGTCTTTTGCAATTTCAATGGTAATTACTAAGGGATGTCTTATCCCCTCTCCATAGCAGAGGAGGAGCACAGAGACCTCTGGATTCCAATTAACCCTATTGTTCTCAGATAAAATAATTTAGTATTAGACAGGTAGCAAACTAGCAAACATCAAGACAGAACAAGGAGCTGGAATAAAAGTAGTCCATATAGACAATAAACCCCACCACCATTCTCCCTACTGACAGTTCAGCTACTCTAACAAGGTCTTTCTCAAAGAAATTTTCTATAGGTTTGCCCATAACCCATCATTCATTTTGGGGCACAATCGAACATTTCCTTCCAGCAAGTAATTTCCCATCACAAACTAGACAGTGAGGTGTGGTGATTGTATGTGCTAGAACTCTGGTCACGTCACAGTGGATTGTATTTTACTGACTGCAATCATCAACTACAGACCTCCAGCCCACCCAGCACAGAAAAGGTTTGGTTTAAGGTGAGGGGTTTCATCAGAGTGTATCTTTAATGAAAACCAGGCAGCATATGGTTTGCTGGCATTGCTTTCTAAAAGGGTTCTGTGCCTCTCACTAGAAAAAAGTGTATTTTGAAGGCAATTTGGGGACAAGAAGACACTAATGTTATTTGGGGGAAAAGAAATCAGAAAGGAAGACCAGGCTTTGGCTTGTACCCCTCTAATATTATTACACATAATGCTGTTTTTTTCTCTTCCAGATTTGAGAAGGATCAGGTCTCTGCCCACTCTCTCATTTTCTGCAGGTTATAGGAAGGTGAAGCCTGCTCAGATCACACTGTTGATGGAGCACTGGGAGTTGCTGTTTTAGAAACATTGACTTAAAATGCTTTGCATTCAGAACAGTGAGTTTTATGTGGGATTTACTTACTATATTTAAAAGCAACAAGCAATTTGTACCGAAATGCAATTATATACTTAGGATTGCCAATGTAAAACAAAGGATTTAACATCAATGTGTTTGAGGACTGTGTTATCCTTTTATACAGAGAATGTTTCACACAAATGCCTTAATCCCTACCACATGATGGTGAGCCCTGAGCCCCATAATTTGGAGTCTTTAAGATGACATTTAAGAACTTCTGACCACCAGGAAGGGTTAGCTTTGCACCACTTAATCTCTAAAAGTGTCCCTTTAGCCACAGGTGCTTCAAATGCATGGTAAGAATGTAAAATTAAGGTTAGCAGTTCAGAAAGGCTCTGAAAGGGATCTAGTTTTCCTGGAAGAGAAGCTCTGCCCACCATCACAGTAATAACAAAACCCATCTATTTCCACCCCAGCAAAATTGTAATACCCCTAATCTCAGTCATATCATGCACCACTGGAAGTGCTGGGTCATGGACTACATGGGACATCATAGGGAACTAAATGGCAGAGGCATAGGCAGAGAAGATGGAGATACTTCTGTGAAGTATTGGTATTAAGATGCAAGCCATCAAAAGAGAAGTCAGATCTGACAATCAGGAGCAGCCTTGAGAGAAATATGTGAACAGCAGACTACATAAATTGTTTTGCCTTAGCTGATACAAGCAGAGTTGAGTTTGTAGGCACAGGTCAGGAGATTCATCTGTTAACCCTAAACACAGAGGATTCAGTCTTCTGCCAGCTCAGGAGCCAGAGAAAGGTTTTTGATAGCGAACCATTGCAAGCTATGTCATCTTTTAAAAAGTAAAAATATAACATACAGAGGCATAAAACCTCTTATCAGTTGAGAATAACAGCATCAGTACTGAATTTTCACTATTAATAAATCCTGCCTCCAGAGCGTCTCCAGAAAGCTTAATAAATATTTCATTGTGTTCCATTCTGAGAAGTAATCCAAAAGAAGACTCTGAAAATCTTGAGGAAATGTGAAGGAACTGTTTGAAGTGTAAGATTTTGAAATGCTAATAGCTATGAGGAAGCATTAGCACTGTTTATCTCTCATTGCACCAGAAGCAGAATATCTATGAGAGGGATTTAATGAGCAAGACATCCAGTGTAGTGCTATTATATGCTTCTCAAGCACAGTAGCATAATATTCCAATGCCACTGCAACCATGACACTGGAGCCTTAAACAGAAGTAGAATTGGAATTTCCTCCTCCCTCACTGGAATTCAATGGAATTTCCCCTGCCCTCCATCATCCGACACGGATAAATTCAAGGCTAAAATACCACACACCATGTCTGTATAAGGTAATCTCATATCACAGATAACATCTTGCTTCTGATACCTTCAGCACAAAACAAAAAGCCACGCACTCAGGGCAGAACAAAAAGCCAAGACAAGCATCTGGAAAGTTAAAAAACAGTTAGGGTAAACCTCATTTGAAGTTGTAATGAACAACCTAGTCTCTAAAGGCTTTAAATGAATATCCTCAAACACACTAGTAAACATTTTAAATATGTATTCACAGTCCTGTTGGATTCTAATGCTCCTCTGATGAATAAAGCTGATTCTCCTTCTCAGTAAATAATTCAGTAGCAAAGAATTGCTTGGCCTGGAAAAGAGATGAACAATGGGCCAAGACTTAAGATAGTTGCTCTTTTCTGAGACATTTTGGCCTCAATTTTGACTTTGTGGGTAGAGGTTTCTGCAAAAGAGGCAGTCACACAAATAAAGTTCGTGTTTGCAGTTTAGTATCCATTTTTTCTGACCTTTATTCTTTATTCTGTTAATGGAAGAAGAAAGAGTTGATGGCATGAAAAAAGAACCAAGAAACATATTTTATATAATAAGCTCCTGCCACAGAGGAGTAATGTTCGTATTCAAGGACAAAGTGCAGTTTTGTTCTACCTGGGTCAGGTACATTCATCTTGTGGTACAGTGTTGCTGGTATTAGATACCTGGGAGTGCAAGGTACCCAGGAACTTCATCTACAATAGGATCCAGAAAGCAAAATACTATTCTGTGCTTCCAAGTGGGGTTTTATGTTTATTTAATGTTAGCACAAAGATGCAGCTAAGTACCGAAGAGCAATCTGATTAGGAATGAGGGCAACACTAATAAAGCACTCCTAAAAAAACAGGCAATTCCAATTTCCTCCCTACTAAAAGTAAGTATTTTTAAACCAGAGTCTTTAAAGCAGACTAAAACCTTTCCCAGGTTAATTCCATTAACTCTATGGGTCAGAATATGGTTTGTCCTAAAACACCACCAGGCCTGATCTAAACCCCATGGGAACCTTTTGGATTGGACCAAAAGGGACAAGCAAAATGTATTCATTTTTGATATTAAAAAAATGCAGGAATTTGAGCCACAGGTGTTCTCAATATTGCTTTTGTGAGATAGTTATATAGATCAAGGAAAGACTACAGTAAGTCTGAAACAGTCACAAGGCAGAAACCTTTTGGTATGCACCTGAGCCTTCCTTTCCAAGCAGCAAAATTCCAACCCAAAAAGCTTCCCTGAAAAATCGAGATATTCACAGGCTTTGGCAAACTATTAGCTCAAGATCCTGCAAAGTACTAAAGCCAGCCTGGGAGACCCATTGCTTAGATTAAAAAAAACCACAAAAAGAGGAGAGTTCTAACAGAAATGAGATGTACAAAGGCGTGTTAAAAGATTAAAACTTCTAGCAGCCAGTTTGGAGCTCTGCTTTAAATCTTCCCAAAAAATGAAACTTTGTGTACTTCTAAAGTTAGGAGGAAGTCAAAAGACTAGATATACCAGAGCCTCACCTCATTCATCTCACTTTTTTTTCAAGTTTAATTGTGTTTGGGTCCAGCTTGTTTCTAGACAACTTCAGGAAAAGCCTTATTTCTATGCAGTATTTTCCACAAATAACAAAAAGCAAACAAAAATTATTTTTGCACTATTTCACAAAGACTCCTCCTCATAAGTCAGAAAACTAAACATAAACAAAACTACATATGTATAACTGACCTTTTCTTTTTGAACTTTATCCATGAAAGTTAGCTTAGCTGCATGAACAAATCTTCATGGGTGACTCCCTTCTGACTGTGATCTTGGCACTAGAAACAAGGAGTGACACAACAAAATGCTTCAACCTGGAGACATAATGCTAGCATCTTAAAGTCTAAGCCAGATCAGTTCACAAAGTGTAAGTGCAAAATAAACTTTAAAAAAAAGTAAATCAGAGCAGCAGTCACTAAGCAGTGTCTTTTAATGAAACAGTTTTGCACAAAGATTGAGTGCAGTTATTCACAGCTGTTGCATTTTGTACATCCTCAGTTAAATCCCAGGATTATGAGCCATCTGTAAAGCCCCCATCTGACAACTTCTGTCCCTAACATTTCCCCTTTATCCCAGCCCCACATCACACCAGCAGCAAGGTGGGTCATGCCTGTCTTTTAGGGACTAGAGTTTGCTCCAGACCAGAACCATCAAATTCTGCCCCACAACTGCATTGAGATGCATCCCCTCAGGTTTCCCCTGCTCAGAGCAGACTCACACAGCCAGGGCAACCCAGCACAGCTGCCCTGGGCCTGCAGAAGGGCAGAACTTCACACCAGCTGCACCTTCATCCTGGCCCCTCCTTGGCAGCAGCCACCTGCTTTCATGTGTTGGCCCTTGTCACTGCCAGGATGCCATGAAGGGCTGCTCCCTCCAGCCCTAGGGTGGACCAGTTTTGTCACTACTGAGTGTGTTCCTGCAGGCAGCAGCTACAGGAGGGCAGAACATGGACAGCTGGATAGAGGAGAGAGCAACACAAAAAGGTGTCACGTGCTCAAACCACAAAATGGTCTCAAGCGTTTTCTTGCTTAACACTCTTATTAAAAATAGTTCTATAACAACTCACATACACGTGGTTTGGTTTTGGTTTTTTGTTTTGATTGGGTTTTTTCTTTCCATATTGTTTGATTTTGTATTTTATTTAGGCTCTGCCCCAAGAAAGGCTGGCTGTTCAGCTGGACCTTCCTTGTGTGTTGGGAGTAAAGGACAGACTGACAGACATGGTGTTGGGATACCACAAGAACATGTCCCTGTCCTATGTATTTTTATAAGTGAACAGGCTCAGAAATATTCTTTTTTTTTTTTTTTTTTTTTTCAGTGAGACAAACAATTTAAAC
>VXBC01012122.1:2145383-2167986 GCA_013399945.1 Ploceus nigricollis
TTTTTGAGGGGACCAGCATTTCTGCAAAATTTCTTACTGGAATTTCTTATACAAAACAGAGAGAAATCCCATCTGGATACTGCACACAAGAGCTCACATCAAAAGAGAGGCATGGAGGGGCTTATGGAGGTGATCAGAGGAGCATTTTCTCATGGCAGAAGACTGGAAATCTTGTCTTGCACAGTAAAACACAGACTGAAAGAGGAGACAATTGCAGTCTGTAAAGCATCCAAGAACTAACTGCCATGAGAGGAAAAGAACTGTTTAATTTAATAGAGATATTTAGATAAAGATATTGTATGAAAACTTGCCACAATCACATAATCCTGTAAACTAGAAGAAGAATTCCAGCTATTAGGAGGATGAAATTGGGGAACTCTCTTCCCAATTTACAAAAAGGAAAATGAGACCCAAAAAATGAAGGCCCAAATTCATACATAACATTTGTGTCAGAGAAGGGAATCAAGTACTGTGGACTCAAATGCCAGTCCCTAAAACAAAATCAATGTTCTTATCAGTGAGGGTCAAATGTGTTGAAAAGATGGTTTGCTGGGCCAAATTTTGCAATCCAATGTAGGTGAAGTTAGTAAACAAAACTAATGGGAGAAAACAGATTAGATTTTTCTAATATTCATAAACTGTTAATAAATAATAAAGAAATTGTTAGTGGTAAATCAGTACCACTGATTAATCTTTGGAGTGATTAAAAAAATATTTTCCTCTGAGGAAAATATTTACATTTCTGACACAGAGCATTACTTTAGGATGCTATAGAATTAATCAAGATGTTTTTGGGCAGTCTTTTACTTCTTTTGCATGACAAAGAAAATTTCTTGATAACTCAGTGTATATGTTCTCCTGGGTTGGGTTTTTTTTCCCCTTTTAAATTTAATTTTTGAAATTATCAATACAGTCATGTCCTCAGGGAGTAACATCCATGATTGTAAAGTTCAGTTACAAACAAAAAGGCTTAGACACTTTTCTTTCTTCTGAACTCCTTTTGATTTGGGATTATCACCTGAGTGTAATCTAATTTTTTCCTCACATAGTGCTTGTCAATCTGTAGACCTGCAATTTTCTTTCTCAGTGGCAGAAGAGATCAATGAGAAGTTCTATTCCAGGATTCCCAAGAGTGTTTCCCTTATCAGTTTCATTACCAGGCCTATTTTATGTCAAGCCCTATACACTACTTGCTTCATCAGATTTCTCTAAACCCTAATTCCAGTACCAAAATCCCACATTTATCCTTTTCCAGTTAATCCTCAGATGCTCACTTTATGCAAACAGAGAGATGTATTTGCTATTCAGGAGTAAAAGTGGTGTTTGTTTGGTTCCTCAGGTCCCCGTTGCCTCACCCCACCCTGGGAACAGGGACTGTGTTCCTGCTGTAAACATGTTGTCACCATCTCAAGCAGGGAAACGGTGACACAGGGTCACGCACTCTCCTCACTGTTCCCTCGTGCTCACAAGGATGTGCATCACCTGTCTTGGGAACCTGGAATCCCAAACAGTATTAAAAATGCAGTCCCAGCCTTCTTTTCCCCTTGGCCTTACGTGAGGCAGAATCTCTCACATTTTGGGTAGCCCTACTTTGTAAAATGTTTAGTTTCTGATCCACGCTTGAGTTAGGAAGTCACCTTTGGTAAGAGCAAGCAACTCAGTCCTCTCATCTTGAACTCCTACCACTGGAACCAGAGAGTGCACTCAATTTATCCAGTCAACATGCTGGACAATACTTGAAAGAGAAGCAGGAGGACATGCAGGAATCTTTTACAGGAAAGTTTGGGCACAACCACACTATTTACATTCCTGCTTCTCTGCAGGCATTTCTGTTCTCTGGCAATTTCTTTCAGCAACATTTCCTTCCTTCCATAGGAGCTTGGTCTGAATTATGCCATCTTACCAGTTTTTCTCTGTTGTTTCAAACAACAAAACCCTTCGTTTTCCTTTTTTCCAGTAAAATTGAAAGATCAAATTTTCTCACATGCAGTCAGTGGGATTGGAATGGATTTTCCCCAACACAATGCAGTCTTAAATAAAGATATGCAGGGATGCAGAGGTGAAGGTAATTCCTTTCTTAAGAGTTGATGTGTTCTCCTGTCTCCCTGGGGAGAGACATTACAATTTCCCTCTCTCTACTTGCTTATAAAAGTCGTGCCATTAACACCCAAATGTCTTGCCTCATCCCCTGTGAGCTCCAATGAGTTAACAACCACAGCAGCTCTGCAGAGAAAAGCAGCTGAGAAGAAATACACTGGCAAAATTTAAGGGTTTCTTTATTGGTGTGAGCCATGGAAACATTCCTGTATGACTTTCACAGCACCTCCCTGCATCACTGTAAACCTACATAGTTTATATACATTTCTGCCTAAATATCTTCAGAGAGCTGGGGCAGAAAGGTTTAAGTATGTCTTGCAGTAAGTTCTTAGGTGATTTGGGGCATTTCCTGATAAAACAATGCTAAACTTGGACTTTCCAAATGAAAATGTGGCACTGTCAGGCATCTTTGCATGCTGTACTGCTTGATCCCAGCACAGGACAGAAGCTACTGGGAACTGCTCAGGGCCTCCCATGCGGAAGCTGAAGCATCTTCGAGAGAAACAGACTGCCCTGGGAGGTACAGGACTTGTGTGTGTATGTGATGGCAGGAGGGACAGCAGGAGCTTCTTGCCAAGGCACAAAGGTGAGGGAGAGCCCCACATCCTCCGCCAGCCCCTGGTCCCACAAGCTGTGAAGGCACCACAGTGCTGCTCTCACAGGTGCACTGTGCAGGTGTGGAGGCAAACTTCACATCTCTGCCGGAAAAACCCGGTCTGATGCTGGTGCAGTGCCACAGGGGCAGAGCTCCACTGCTCAGCTAGAACTGAGACTTAAATGCTGTGCTGGGAGCTGCCACTGGGCACGCTGAGCTGTCACTCTTCAAAGGGCTTGGTTGTGTAAGCGGACCAAGGGAATCACTAAACCACAGACAATGAAAACAATTTTAAATGAGAGACTAAATGAAAGGAAAAAAGTTGTCAAAATGTCAAGGTTAATGTTTTCATAAAACTAACCTGGGAATGGCTAGACAGTATAAGTGTAAACCTTAATTAAAAGTTTTAAAGTGTGAATACAAAACTAGCTTCAGTCTAGACAGTCAATAAATCTATCCTCCTTAATGAAATACTGGTCCTTTTGGTATTTCTGGTCAATTTTCATCCTCATCTTTGCAACTATATGTAACATTAATACTCAGATCTCTGTCTACCAAACCAAAGGAGCCATGCAGAGCAGGACCACAGCCTTCTGCTTGGCTCCAGCTCCAGCTCCTGCACCCCTGGCTGGGCCAGTGGTTCTGGCTGTAGCTCTGGGATGGGCAGCAGTGTCTGAACACACATAGCAAGCTGGGCAGTGATACATCTCTGCCCCCACCCCTTTGCTGGACCACAGTAGTTTCTGTAGAGGATGTCAGAGGCAGTTTCCTCTGTCTGAGGATCTTGAGGCAGTCTGGAGGAAAAGCATTTCTATATCTTACAGCCTGGCACTGCTATTTGGATAGGCAGAGATGGAAGAAATGGAGCCTGCAGTGCCTCTGACCCCAACATGTCTCCAGCAGATTTTAAGAGACCATTCTGAAGAGCTCTGGGACCTTGTTTTCTTGCATTTTGTTGTTAGTGGGCATCATCATCGAGTTACAATTCTCTATAAATTATCATTCATTGTTCTTGAAACAAAATTACGTTTTGATTTTAAGAAATGAAAGAGAAATAGAAAAACTTCGCATGATCTCAAATTGTTTGGTTATTACTGGCTTAGTGCATACCATATTTTATATATACTATGGCTCCACATGATTTTTATATAGCATGTATGTGCTATCTGAAGACACACAGAGCAGTTGTTCTTTCTTTCTTCTTTTCTTTCAATTGTTGTTCATACTTGCTTGTGTGCACAAGCAGAATTTGGTTAAATTATCAAGATTTTAGTGGAATCATCACACTGTGCTTAGACACTCAAACCTCTCTTAGACTGTTTTTCTTCATCTTTCTATCCTTTTCAAGTTTATCATTGTTTTCCTTAAACAAAAATTCCTATTTTGTGACCAACGGGTGCTCTTTTTTTAAAATACACCTTATTAAGACACAGTTTGCAGCCTGTGCTGCCAGTACACTGCAGATTTCCCCAGGGCAGGATCTGGCCTTGCACTGTGATAAAAACCAGCAAAGTCAGGAAAAAGGTGCAGGGACAATCAGCATGTTGATAACAAAGATTGAAATGACCAGCTCTGCCATCTGCTCCATCTTATAGTCTTAAACTTGGACTGAAATTTGCCTTAATTTGTCTGACGACCCCAGCATGAACCCCATAGATGGACTCCTACTAATATCATCAATATCATCTCAGCACATGAATAAAGAATCCTAAACAAGTATTGTGGCTCTGTAACAAAATAAGGATATTGGAATCTTACATCAAAGCAATTTTGTTAGGGGGCCATAACATTAATTCAGCATTCTGTTATTCATAGTGCTAAAACAAGGCTGTTTCACATGTTCCAATCAACAGGGAGCAAACACAAGCAGTACTTCAGCTGCCCATGAGCAAATATGGTTGTGGATATTTAGTGAGAATAAGTATAAGAAGGAAGACGACAGTTTTCTTCAGGAAGGTCACTAATCAAACAGATTAGATCAGAAGCTCCTATCTTTTCTGTACAGAAAAGACAACCTGAAGTTTAATTTCATTTTCATAAGACGAAACAAGAAAGTTATTGTTGCATATAAAGCCATGAGCATATTGCAAACATTCCAACAGAAGAAAAGCATAAGCTGAGAGTCAGATACTCCAGATGAATGTCAAAATATTTTGACTTATGTATAGCTTATAAATTGCCAAAGCTACCCCAATTAAAACAATAAAAGATCTTTCTTTCCAAAGAGATTTCAACGCAAGCATTTTTTTTTCTCAAGTACATAAAATAATGGATTTAATGCGAGTAAATCCTTTCTGCCTTTGCTCATTTACTAGTGAGGAATCTCAGACATGAAACAATGTGTGACAGAAAAGTAGAGAAAAATAATAATCTAACTCTACAGGAGATATGTCCTGGCATAGTAAATCAGCACTGAATGCTCCCAGGGCTGCTGCCTGCATTCATGGTTTTCTTTTATTTTACAGTGTTTTGTTAAATTGAAACTGGATGATGCTTAGTAATGAAAACCTCAAAAAGCTTTTTTTTTTTTTCTTCTGGGATTATGGAGTTGTTTTGTTGTTGTTCTTGGAGGTTTTTTGGGGGTTTTTTGGTTTTTTTTTTTTGGTTTTTTGTTGGTTTTGGGTTGGTTGGTTGGCTTTGGGTTGAATGGGTTTTTTTGCTTTTTTTGGTTTTTTGGGTTGTTTTTTTTTTAATTTTTTTTTTGTTTTTTTTTTTAACATAGATAACTATATGCTTTTCCTAGCTCAGAATACAGATCTTTACAATATAATCTCCCTGGATCTGCAGAGTTGAAAATTTCACCTCTGCCATTGAGATAAATTTCTGAAGATAGAGGTCTAGAAATTCAGAGATGTCTGTGAAAGTGACATACTCCAATCTAAGTACACTGGTACAGGCAGGAGCAGTCCCAGAACTACAGAAAGTAGTTCCTAGAAATTTTGGTCAGAAGGAAACAAGACGGAGAGCCTGTACTCCAGTGAGGGACAAGCAGCCCAATGTAAGTGAATGAACAGTTTTGGGCAGAAGACAACCTGGAGGGTTACAGTCACTGTTTAGTTGCCTTTGGCATGGGGTCACAGCTCATCCTGGAGAGGAGATCCAAGCACTGATAAGGAAGATCACTACCCCAGGCCTTGGAAGCCCAGGAGATCCCCAGTACCTGACAGTGCTAGTGCAGTGGATGCTCCATCACCCTGTGCAGCAGGACAGATTTCAGGGCCCTGCCCTCCAGCCCCCAGGCTCAGTTTAACAATGGGCTTAAGCCACTAAAAGCCATGGCAACTTACTCAGGAGCTGCTGCTGCAGCAACACCAGAAAGCAGCACTTTGGACCCAGCCTGCCGTGAGCTCGGCTCCCTTGCCAGGAATGTGAGTGGCGGAGCAGTGAAAGGACCACTGGCACCTGGGAGACTGGAAGCTCTTGACTCCCCATCACTGACACCCCCTGCCCCACAGGACCTGGACACAGAGGTGCCATCAGCCCAGCTTTTGGGCATCACACACACACAAAGCCATCTCCAGACCTTCCCTGGGGTGTGGGCAGGACCCACTGCAAGCCAGCAAGTGAGGGAAAGCAGTGGGGACCTGCTCCTGGAGCAGGCTGAGGCAGGCGAGGGAACACTCACAAGAGATGCCCCAGCCCATCTGTGCCTCCTGTCATAGCTGAGGCAATCAGGGCTGCTGCACCACTTTCAGCTTCCTGCCATCCAAAAACTTCCCGTGCTGAGACCTAGCCTGGATACACGGTCACTTGTTGGACAGAGTTTTGCATTTGGTTTTACTAAGAACTGCTTGGCTTGGGAGAATTTATACTTGGGTATTAGAGACATAAACAGCCATAAAAATTCGAGCTCTGCTTGTACAAATGATCCACTGATGTGTGTTAAATGCACTCTATTGCTGCACTGAAGTCAATTTGCAATTGATCATATTGCCTTTCTAGTGTCAGCAGATATGAAAACATGTCATTTACCGATGCTTAATGAACCTCTATGCTGACAAGACATAAATAACAATAAGCAGCTCTCCAGTTAAGGAGGTTAACCAGCAAAGTACTCAGTGAAAACATTAAAGAGGTAATCATCTGGCAACTGCTGTATACTCGGAGCAGCTGCCCTCAAGGATGACTAAACCTATGCAAAGGACCATTACAAGAAAAAAGGAGGAAAAAAAAAAGAGGCAATTAACTCCATGTTAGAAGCTGAAAAATTCTATCCGAATGAAGGAAAAAAAAAAGTAATTGCCTTTCTGGATTGCATTTGTAGTCTTTTCCACAAGTAGTTGAGGTAATCTGCTTAGTGGGGCTCTTTGAACAAGGTCTTTGACCAACTTTTTCCTTTGGAAAGGAAAAGGCAAAACAGCAAGTTGCTCCAGTGTTGTTCCTCTTAATTCTTCCTGGTAATGTTCTTCCTTTCTTCTCTCTTTTTTGAACCTTCGTGTTTCTTCCATGGGTATTTTAATCCATTTTTTTTAATTGGGACAAAGTTTTCAGTTTTCTATAAAGTCAAGAACAAAGGAACACAATAAAAAGGAACATTACCAGTGCTTAGAAGCATTTTACAAAAGTAAAACACAGCAGATTAAACTTTGCTTTGTACTTAATGGAGCAATTTAACAGTAGCTACATTCACCACTGGACTGAACAGAAATTTCAAGTTCAATTCAGATTTTAAGTAGATGTAAATGGTGTTTATATTTCATCTATGAAGCCCAGGGCAGTGAGAGTTTTCTGAGCAAACAAAGGAGTCCAAAAGAGTTTAACCTCTCATGGCTCAGCTATAGCCACTACTCACAGGGCAGGGTACACCAAATACCAAACCAACAAACAAGAAAGCAGTCATATATTGCTATTAAATGCAGCCCTGAGGGCCAGCAGGATCCCCCACGCCAGAGGGGTTGAGGTTGGATGACCTTTAAGGTCATCCAACCCCATCCATTCCATGACCCTTAACAGCAGCAGGTGAGCTGGCTTTGGCAGTGCATCATTCTGAACCAGCACCTCACAACCTGCAGCTGCTTCAGAAAACCACACGGTGGTCACGTTATAAGCAATTACCCCAGCCGAAAGGAACACTCTAGTGAAGATGAAGGAAGAAAGAGAACTTTCCCTTTCCTTCCTGAGGAAACACAGAGATCTTCAGAGATAGCAGAGATAGTAAGGAAGGTGATGCCTTTTGGGTAGTCAGTAATGACTGACTATTCTAGTGACAAAAATTCCCTGCTATTTCAATGCTAATGAAATACTAGCTGTGCAAAATCACCACATGTATGAGACAGGAAAGGGGGGTTGTACATCATAAGAAAAGCAATTAGCAGGAAATTGCCTGTGTTCTTGTATGGCCTTTGCTATAAATGCTATCAGGTACCACATAAATCCTTCTAATTTCAGGCATAGTCTCCAGCAAAAAAAAGTCATCGCACAGTCCCAATCCTCCTCTCTCCTGTATACATCCTATCCTACTTCAATGCAAATATGTTGCCCCTTGACCACAAGAATCACCCACTCTCATACCACATTTTCCACCAGTAAATGTAAAAGTAAAGGTCAGACCAACAGAGGTCAGTTCATTAGCCCTATTTTGCAGCTTCAGAAAGTGGGGAATAGGAGATGTCCCTTCTCACATTTAGACACTGGTACTCCCAAATGTGCTCAAAGGAGCTTGTCTGGTTCTCCCTGTCGTTACTGACAGCGTCCATAAAAACCTGGACTGATTTGCCTCCACTTGCATCTTTCAACATGCAGATGCCATTTTTTCATACACAATTAAGGAGAAAAGTTTCAAAAATGGAGTAAAAACTCAAACCATTAGCATGGCTATTTTTAAACTTTCTCCTTTTTTTTAAGCATGCTGATAACTTCTTGATGGCCAAGTTCCAAACCTCAAGTGCCAAACATAAGATGTTAGGGACAAGAGACAGGGGTTTCCAACATCCCTATTACTGTATACATCAACAGTTGGTGATGAAATTTAGGAAGGGTAATTGCAGAAACACTTCTCAAAGGGTGTCAAAATGTGCTGAAGAAGGCAGTATGCAATAAAGCAAGATGTCACAGAAGCCTTGGTTTCTATTGCCAACAGTTAAATGGAACCCAGCTGCTGTTTGGCCAACTACAATTTGAACCAAACATGAAGGAGAATGAAATTGCAATCAGTAACACAATCTTAATACCAATTTAAATATATAGCACACAAAAAGCATAGTTATACACTAATAACTCAAGAGCATTCCATGTCACACAGCAATACTCTAAAAATACATTTGCTTTCAGATGGGATTATGGATGGCCAGTTTCTTCATAACTCACACCTGAACTTTCAGGCTTTGCCCAGTACTGAAAGCTTTAATCAAATTAAAAATTTGCTCCCAGGTATGATTATATCTCAACCTTATAGAGATACCTTATTATTCTTGCTGCTTTGTGAAGAAAAGAAAAAAAAAATTTATGTAACTCTGTGTTTGATTTTTCAGAAATTAAATAAAAGAGGAAGTTTTGTTTGCACTGAAGGATGAGATTTCCCTCTGGATTTGCTGTCCTCTAGATATCTTTCAGTATAAAACTGCTGAGTTTTTTAAATGGATTTTGCAATAATCTGCTTTAGCTGAGGATGTAACGGGGAGAGAGCTGAATGAGTACAAATGCAGAGAAGAAGCAGTGTTTGAAGAGTTTGTCAAGATGCTTTTTACAAAGATAAGGTGTCTGCAGATGATGTCAGTTGTCCAAAGGAAGGGGGCAGTTATATGTGTCAGTGGGGAAGGTAAATCAGCTAAAGTGCTGAGTGGTGGCTGCTATGGGACATTTGCTCTGCAGAAGGAGCAGTGAGATTATCACACACCGTTCCCACATACTGCTCCACCAGAGTGTTAGTGCTGGTGTGAGAAAACCGATGTGGAGGCGGATTTCTTCCCCCAAAACCCCTCCCTTCATGTCTCTTGGATAATACAGCACTGCAAAGCTTTCCTTCAGTCATGCAAAGCTTTGAGTTGGGAGTGCCACTTCACACATTCCAGATCTGTTTGATTTTCTCTGCAGCAGAGAATAAAAATATTTCAAAGATTTTGGCAGAACCTTTTCGCTACGTTCTCTGTTTCCAGGCCTGCATTGGTTCTGATCCCTCTGTTAGGGATCTCAGCAGAGGGATATGCACAAGCAAAAAGGCACATAGTGCAGCAGGAGCCTAAGAAAAAAATGTCATACAAAACAGGAGCAGTACTGTTGATTCATTATCAGATAATACTAGTAAGATGAGGATTAGGTAAGCAGGGGAGCCTATTAGTAAAAGATAACCATAAATAAATTCTTCAGTTTGTTCAAGGTAATTGGGAAAAAGATATTGTTCAGATTACCTAGAGCAAAAAACTTCTAAGGGTCTCTCCAAATGAGATGAGACAAATAAATTGCCTCAATTATCTCTCTGTGTCTTAACCAGGGTGTTTACTTTGGGAAAGGATTTTTCGGGAAAAACAGAAACACTTTATCATTAGATGAAGAAAATAACCACCTAATTATTTGATGGAGAAAATAAGGCCTGACTTTTGGAGCCTCAAATCTTTGTGCAGGTATCCTACACAGATTTCAAATAATTTGGCTATTACACAAATATTTGTATAGGCTTCCCCCAGGAAAAATCCTGTAAAAATAAAAATGTACTTCTTTTTCTCAGCCTAGACACAAATATTCTCATTGGTCCCAAAGAAAAAAACATTGCAGAAAGCACTGTTCGCATTTCAGTGTCTGCAGGATCACACCCTGTGATCTGACACCTTGACAAAATTATAAGTTGGCATGTAGAAAGCACCATTCATCAAGGGAAACTAAGGGAAAAAACAGTTATTAACTCTCAAGGTCAGCATAGGGTGATCAATATTATTAATTGCGTGTGGATAAGTTGAGACAGCAGTTCAGCACTTTAGCAATTATCTGAGATTCAATACAAGTATTAAATACTAACAGTATTCAATCATGGGTGGTTAAGAAAAGAAGCTCCCCATTCTGCTCACCTTTAGCAGGTGAAAGTAGAGTTCCTGCAGACTACAGCACAGCTGGATACCTTCGGCCCTGTGCTCAGACCAAGTGTGATGGGAGTCACAAAGGTGACTGACATTGTGTCTGTCTTGTCTGTCTTTATACTGGAAACAGAATCCTCCAACTAGCATAAAATGCCCTGCCTTGGTGATATTTCTGACTCTACCATAAGGTGAAAATTCCCAAGCCCACCTGTGTTGGAACAGGAATCAGCAAACATGTATCAGAACACAATTTCGGGGAAGAGTGAGTGCAGTAAGCAGACGTGCTTGCTTACACAGCACACAATACCACAGACTTTTCTACCCACAGTCCTACCAATTAGTCAGAAAAAAATCCCTGCTGAGTTACCTAATTGTATCTTATACAAAATCCTAAATCCAGGTTTCACTTACCTGTTCAATGTCATTTCTAAGTCCTATTCAAGATGGCAAGAAAACATGAATTCCTAATTTCTAAATGCATGAATATTTTAACATCTACAATTTTATCATAACTAAAGTGTTATTCCTATCCTATTGTCATACCTTCAGCTGATTTATCACTCCAATTTATCTTATTTGATCACTTTGTTCCCAGGCACTGACTTCTGTAGTTAAATACTTGTTATAGACTCTCACTCACCCTGCAGTTCTGGGGAATGGGAAGGATTCTGAACCTGTTCGCTATACTTGGTTAATCTGGGCCAGATAAGAGCAGACAAATTCCCAAACAAAAATAATTTGTATTAAAATTTGAAAGAGTCCTCAAAAATATCAAACATTTTTTTAAGTCCTTGGCTGGAATGGCCAGGCCTTGGCTGTTCTCACTGAAACTGCTGGGAAGAAAGAATAAGCACTACAAGGTTGTTAGTCATACCACTTGTTGCTTGCCTGAAAAGGCCTAATTTGCTATAGTGATAAGCAGAGATGAGGAACCTGAACAGAATAAAAGTCTTGCTCTTGCTTTGCACCAGAATCTCAGGTGGATATTATTATTTATAAATTCAAAGACTGCCACTGGTTCAGAGCTAAATTTCAGGCATTCATCCAAATTAAACCCAAAGCTTAAACCTTTTGACATGAGCATTGCTCTCCACCAAGCATTTGTGTAATTAATATATCTTTTTTTTAAAAACCTTAAAAAACCTCCAACAACCCACAATTCAAAACTGTATCAAATGAGCTGGAAAAGTACAGAGAAAAGGAGGCATTCAGTGAGAGCCCAGAAGCCATAGCTCTGACTTACATAAGCAAAGGACAAGAAGTGTCTTCTATATAGGAGGGTTTCTTTTCCTGTCATGGTCCAAACTAATAGTGAAGGTGGGTTCACTTATATTCCAAAAGAGGGACATTTTCTACTGACAGCATTAGCCAACCCAATGTGAATGGGACCATCATTTTCCTCCAGTCCCACTGCCAACATCAGCTGTTCTTCCCATCAGCCTAACCCAAATGAAATCTCTCCTTCCAGCAAATAACACCTGCTGAGGCACCTGCTGCCCTGAGGCAGAATTACTGACTGATGAGGCTGCCTAAGCTTTGTACCGATGTATTAAAGCTGTGACAGCATCTGGAGGAGCAAAGGGAGGGTAAAAATCAACTCAATCACAAGAAGCAGTAGAAGTGGATGTGAAGGCAGAGGTCCTTGATTTCTGGTTATTTTAATCAAATTTTGCCCCTGAAAATTTGCAAGTAAGAGATGTTGGTGCTGGTTCAAAAAAAGAAAGAAGTACAATGAGCTGAGCTCAGGGAGGCACATGGATGGAGGAATTCACTTGAAGTATCACACTTTCAATTACATTGCAAAACCTATTTAAGCTATCTCCCACTTCAGGATGCCAAAGGTATCCCTGTCACCTTCCTCTGCACTTGCCTTCAGCAGCTTCTCTAGGATGTGACACCCTCCCAGGTGTTTCCCCAAAGAACACTGGATACTATTCATCCAGCAAAATAATCTCTGCTCTGTTCCAAGCTCCAGGTCATGACAGTGAGATACAGGGAACACAGCTGGGTCCTTCACTAGGTATGGCTGACCACAGGAGGCCACATGGCATCCAACAGGAGAGGATTCCTCAAATGAACATGAGCACAGCAGCTGGCTGGCCCCAGAGGAGTGGAGTTCACTTCTGGGCTCATGCTGCAGTCATGCCCTAAACCTAGCAGATCAAGCAGTGATGGCATTGCAGTTTGTTTGCACAGAGCAATTATAGCTTTATGCAGCACTCCTGACTGCAACAGCCAGCATGTGTGAAGGGAAACCTGGAGTGTGTAGGTGACTGCCTTAGGGAGCCCTGTCTTTAAGGAGAGACAAGACCCAGGGATCTCAGCTCTGTTCCTGCTTTTGCCACAGGGTTCCTGTGCAAATCCCCCGCCCGTGCTGGACTGCAGCACCCTGGTACTGCTCCTGGCATCACATTTGTTTTGACCCTCTCTTCATTACATATTGTAAGGTCATTTAGGGTCTTTATCAACATGGCACCACATGAAACACACATCAAATTGTCAGTGTCCTTTTGTTGCTTGATCTCCTTAGAAGTTCAAACAAATACACATGCCACTCTGCAGGGATCTAAGCACAGAATGGTGATCATGAGGAAACTGCTCACTGCCAAGATCTGCTTAGCTCTTTCATCCCAATACCTCTATGGACTCTACTTGATTAATAAATGTGCACTTTTCCATATGGAAATCAAGAATAAATAAGTGGACTCTGTTCAAAATTTCAGTCATTCACACCACCTAGATACAGATAAAAAGCTAAATCTAATCAAAACAGCTGCAAATTATGAGAATTTGGACAATTATAGAGACAAAATAATACTGTTTAATGATATATCAAGTTGACACTATTACCTTCTCACCAGAGCCATCAACCCACACTGGTGAGAGCTGGATTCTCATTGATGTAAGTAAAATTAATCCCACCGGAATTAACTAAGTCAACATCCATTGAAGACTTACCTTTTACTTTTCTACAATTACTTCCACTTTCAAATGTCCCCAGGGTGATGAATTGTGGATTTATACAGAGCCCACTGCACTTTCAGACTTTCACTGTTGCTGCACTTTTTTAGTTGTCCCAGTTTTATCCCTCACATCTCCTTTTAAAACTTTGGCCATATAATTCACTTAAGCTTCTAAATGAGATACCTCTATAAAGAGCATCTGGGTCAGCCAGCCTTAATTTGAAAATGTCATTACTCCCACACTAAACTTCTCCAATCAATCCCACAGCAGTCATCATGGTTTGTATGCCTCCCAGAACAACCCAAATGAAACTGTGGTCTTTTCATCCTTCAAAAAGAATGAAAATATGAGAAAGGGGTAAGAAATCAGCTGGTAAGAAACCAGGTAACCACCCAGGTGGTGAAGACTCAAATTGCCCAGGGAAATAGAGTGAGAAACTATGCTCATTTCCACAGATCTTTTGGGCTGCAAAGGTGCAAAATGTTATCTGGAAAATGGAAAAAACAGTAAGTTTTCAGCTTGTGCATGGCTCAGTTCCAACTCAACTATCTTTAAGTCAACATCATTTTGCAAAGTTCAGAAATATTCAAGATGTTCCTGAGGTTCAGAATATCATTACTGATATTACTGTCTCCCATATGGCCTTTCCTGCAGGTAACTGGAGAAAACTGTTTCTGGGTCAGTGGAGTTAAAAGGATTACATCTCATCTAAAGGTGGGATACTTTCTTAACCTGAAAGTTAGACAGCTCCATGTCTAGTGTCCCTCTGCAGCCAGTTTGATGAAAGGCATTTTCAGAAGGCACTTCTTTTACTCCTATAGTAGCTATTAAAAATGGGCTGAATACCTTGCCCTCTGGAGCTGCTTACCTACATATTTAACTCTAAATGTCTCTGGGAGCCAGACCTGTATCTTCAGCCATAAGGGACTGGATGCAGCTGGAGGTGATGGTGCTTCCATCCAGGTGTCTACATGTGAGTGCTGAGTACAGGCTGCAGTCACTGGCAAAGTTTGCCAATACAGTGAGCAGAACTTGGAGAGCATTTCAGCCTACCCTCAAGCAGACAGCTAGGTTTGACTGTGTGCAAGTCTCTGGTGTGGCCTGCAGCTTCCAGGACAGCAGAAGTCCTGTGCTAAATCTTCAGCTCTCTGGGGATGTCCAGCCTACTCCAGGGCATCTCAAATGGCACCAGACATGTATGGTCTGAGCAATACATGTCTGAGCAATTGAACTGTGCTCCTGCTGCTTGGACACCTCTCTGGACCACTCTGGCAGGACTGACAGACCACCACTGACTACAAACCAAGCACAGACAGCCATTTCACATGTAGACAACTCCATGTAGATGTCAGTGTTTGCCTAACTCCTGTTAAAACCTACCCAGGTGTTACACACTGGCTGGGACATAGCAGCACCACAGCAAAGTGCTTTTCAGCATGCGTATCCCACCACTTGCTAGCCATTTTCCCAAGGAGGACACACAGCACAAGCAAACCTAGTGTCTCTGGTCACTTGTCACTGGCACTGCAGAAACAGGCTCGAGGACAAACCCTGCTCTGTGGGTTAATTAGTGTTAGCTCATTGTGTAAAAAAATTAGGTTAAGTCACTGATATAAGGGGAACAGAACCCAAGCCCTGGAGGAAGCATCTCCAGCAGAGTCATTAACAAAGCTTAAAGAGTCTCACAATTCCTGCTCTGGCATCATGACCACAGCCCCTGTACAAACTGATATAAAAGGTCAGGGTCTCCTCCTGTCTGCTCTGCCCTAATTACAAGCAGAAGAGAAATGTAAATGCCTCTTTGAATTTCATCAGAAAGCATATGGACTTGTGTTATCATGGTAATAAAGGTAATTCACACTTGCTGAGCTCCAGTGGGGCATATCAACAAAAGCAGCATGTTTGGAGCAGTGTATTTTCTTAACAGCTACACCAGACTCTGGATGCTCTGAGCTGTGCTTCAGTGTAGTAAAGAACATAAGTACTTTGGGCTCAAATTCAGTGTCATTCAACTGGCTGTTTATAAAGAAATGGCAGGAGATGTTTAAAATGTGAGTGCAAGGACGGGCTCTTCAATCTCATGAACCAATCTAGAGTTAAGTGAGTGAATCGCTCATCTGCTCTGTGAACTAATAAGAGGAGAAAATCAACTCTGAGAAACCAATTATAGTTCAACACCATCATCCTCCAGGATGTGATCTCAAAGTCAAGTAAGTCTCCAGAAATCAATCTCTGGGATTCGCTGGGAAAGTTCTGCATGCCAGAATAGAGTAAACTTGTTTCCAGAAGATCTAAATGGATACATCAAAATCAAAAAAAGCAAATGGCAACATAGAATGGTCGACTAGAAGCAGACATATAAAAACCAGGAGTTAAAATTACAGTGGTCAGATTAGATTTAGCATTTGAAATTCCAACCAAAGCAGGACAGTGAACAGAATGAAGTATTAACCCCACTACACTACAGTGAAACATGGATTTGGTTACCTAATAAACCTCAAGGTGTATTTATGAGAGGTTCCTGTCATATTCTCAGGATACCAGCTCCCCATACTCTTTAGAAAATATGTTGTAGGACTTCAGCATGCACTCTTTATGATCTCCACAAGAAAAAATAATAGTGTCAGATAATAATCCAGAGGGGGCTCAGATGCAGTGTCCTATTTGGGACTGCATCATTTTGTGCTGAACTTAGAGACTGCCCTCCCTGGTGGAATACGTCAAAGCAGAAAGGACTTTAAACAGCCAGGGCCAGGTACTCATAGTCCCTGAAGTCCTTGAAGTAAGAAGATCCCTCTGAACGAGAGAGGCTGTATTTCATCCTCTGTGCCAGTTACTATATAAACCACCATGGCCCTTTGCCTGGATTTGGAAGTCCCGGGCCTGATTTTCAAAGAGACCAAGCACCTAAAGTTCCAGCTGAACTCAGCAGTTTGGGAAAACAAACTCACAATAGCTGACCAGACAAAATTATATCCCTCTTCTGAGAAAAATTTGATTTAATTTTCTTTTAACTCTGGTTCTCCAAACAGAAAACTATATAGTAAATTCTCCTCAACATGAGATTTGAAGTCAAATTCTCCTATTACAGCTTTTTTGTGAGGTAAAAAATTAAAAACAATTTGTCCACCAGGCTAAAGACCCTTTAGCCTTGGGGGAAGGGGACAGGAAGAAAAAAAGTAACCACAAACTATGTAGTTACAATTTGCCTTATGCAGGCAGGATGATCAGGAAACAGGTATGTATTTTTCTGCTAGGTGGATCCCAGATGAACAGTTACAACTTGGACATCTTAGAGGAGTTCACAAGACATTAACAATAATTAACACGAAGTTTTCCCCAAGACTGTATCTATAATCTCTATTTCCTACTCCATCATCCTGCGACTGAGAACAATTTTCTTTGTCTTAATGATGAATAAAGTGGTTTTGAGAACTGCTCTGGGCAACCATCACTGAGAACTTATTGTTTTATCTAGCCCAAAGTAGTTTTGGGTAAGGGAAGAAATGTCAGAGCTATCTGCTATTCTGCTGATGTAGAAATAACAAGATTGCTGCATGTTGGTCTGAGTCTCAGACATGAAAACCAGCTCAAAGAAGCATTTGCTGATGGCATTGGTGTGCAAGTGGTTCAGGTTTTTTGTAGGGTCTTAGTTCTCTTGAGCTTTGACAGTTATGGGTGTTTTCATAAATGGAAAGAAAGGACCCAAACCTACTGACCCTGAAGCGTTAGCCATTCAACTCTACTGTGGATCTAGCATCTGGATAAGCCCACAAGCCTGTATATCAGCAAACTGTCACATCAAGCAGCTGAATTACTGTGTGATGACATGAGCCACAGCATCCCATGGCATCAGAGAGGGGAGACTTTTCTTGCAGAAAAGAGCATTGAAAAAGCTGAGCAGTGGGACCCTCGGGACTGTTGGGGAACTGAGTGAATCAGCCATGCTGCTCTGCTCCATGCTGCCGTGGCAAAACTGACTTTGCATCTAAATTATCTAATTTAAAAGTGTCCTGGGCACCTCTGCACCATCCTTTCCTCCCTTATGTGACTGCATAAGAAAATTTAAAGGAAAAGGCAAAACACAGTCTTTCTAAAATCTGTAGTCTAGTTTAGCATCCATAAATACAGCACTTCTCCAGGCATTTCCTGGCTGATGCTGTTCCTCACCAAATACCCAGCAAAATCCTAGAAGTGCTGTATGCTAAAGGTTATTAATATGAAAATAATTGCACAGAACAGATCAAAGAGAAAAACAGCAGGGTTATTCTAGAAGCCTTTAAATATATTTTTTTTGTTATAATTTTTGCTACTATAAATCAGTATTTCCTAATCAGAAGAGCACACTGCAATGGTGAGCTGTACAAATCTCAAGAATGAGGCACAGCATCTTGTGCCTTCTAATTAGTTCTGCTGGCATAATTGATTCTGGCTGGGCACCAGAGCTGGTACAGCTGTGAGCTGACAAGGCTGTGAGGAGGCAGGAGCAAGTATAGAAGAAGATGAACAACAGCAGCATCACACACTTGTGAGAGCAAGGCAAGGAAGGGAAGACCCTAGGACTGAGGGAAGAATACATAGAAAAGATCAGTAGAAATAGAGAAGGACTGACAGGAAAAACAAATGAGAAAGGAGGAGGTAGTAGTTCTGTTGTCTGCCTAAAAGAGCAAAGAACATCTGGCTGAAGTTGATGAAAACTGTATATTTGTATTAACAGAGGTTCTGAACATGAAATACTCATTAAAGATTTGGTGGTTGGTTGTTTGGGTTTTTTAAGCTATTGCACAAAATCCTACTGAAATTTTTTCCATGGTGACACGGTCAGTTTGTCAACCTTCACTGACAGAATAGAAGCAGAGAAACACCTTTGGAGCAGGATGTGGGAACAAAGAACACAATAAGGAGTCCACAAATGGTCCCAATTTGCATAAAATTAAGATAGGAAAAAACTGTAGTTTTAAGGGTAAAAGTATGGATTCTTGTGGATTCCCTCTAAGGGAAAAGGTATGGATTTTCCTCTCAGTGCATCCAGAGTATTCTCTATAAATATACAGGGCTGTTGTTAAACAATGTTGACATTGATATTGTATCTAATTAATTCACGCACAGCATTGGGAGGGAAAATTAATATATTCCCTCTTATTTCTTCTTCTGAAATTAGATGCTTTGTTGTATTCATTTTCTATTTTGCTATAACCATATTCCTTCTTTAATTTTTTTTAATAGTACTAGACCGGCTTCTAGTGAGTGACAGTAGTAAAAAGCATTCTGCCAACCAGCCCCAGCCTTTACCTAACAATTTAGAAGGTCTTAAATTTTTTGTTCATATTTTTCTTTCCCCATGAATGCCTTCTCCACAAAGATGCTACCTTGGTGCTACCCACAGAAGAGCTTCCCACCACAGCTGCCATTGATGCTCCTCAGCTCCTAGTTTCTGGCCTCCTGCAGTTCCCCACAGCAACCTCTCCATCCTCTGTACGACTTAAAATTTAAAAGCAGTGCGTAACCTTTCTCACCAGTGTTCACCTTCTCAGACCCGTGAGCCTGACAGGCACAGAGAAACCTCTGCTCAGCTTTCTCAGAGGCTGGAAATGGGTCACTCATCCCCTCACTGGCTTCTCACCTCCCAGGGCAGCTGAAAGCCGGGCTTGGCATCACATGGGTGAGATAAAACTGTTCTAGAGCAAGAACAAGTCACCAGCCTGATGCAGCATGGAGATGTCAAGGGTGGTCAGGGTTCCTTTAGACATGCAGCCCAGCATAGTCTCATCGGACAAGAGATTTGCAGCAAGCTCCCCTCTCTTTGTTTCACAGCATCCTGCCTAGGCCAAAGGTCCTTTGAGGTTTATCTAAATTACAGTGGTTCCTTCTTATTTGCCCATTATGAGCATGTCTCTGTTGGAGTTAAAACAGATTAATGATGAGGCATGACTCTTTCCTGCAGAAACTTTGCTCTTTAGATACTATCATTTTTCTTTTTTTTCCCTACTTTATATTCTGTCTTCAACCAGCTTATAAAACAGAAGTGTATATCTGGGTATAGAGAGTGTGTGCTTTCTCAAATTATCTCAATCCTGTTTTCAACTCTGGGTACGACTGTTACCTTCCACTTCTCCAGAGAAATAGCGGTTTTTAATTAAGGAAGGCATATTTTTGCTGCAGATCAGCTATTTCATACTAAGCTCCTTCAAAACTTTTCAATATACCATCTGGAGCTGATGATTTGCTGCTTTTTAAATTATCGATTTGTTCCAGCTCTTCCTTCTGACACATCTTGATTACCAGAAAGGAGCAAGTCCCAGTAGGTATCACTCTGATATTCTCTGTGCTGAAGAACGCTGCAAACAAATAATTTAGATTCTCAGCAATGTCCTTATCTTCTTTAATTTCTGCCTTTAATTTTCAGTGATCCAGTTTCTGAACTAGCAGTTAATTATTCCAACTCTTCTGACTGACACACCTGAAGCACTCTTACTGTATAACTTTAGTATTTTGCAGTGCACCATACTTCCTTTTTATTTCCCTTTCATCTAGTCTTTACACTAATTAATAAACCAATGGATCAGAAAACTAAGGTTAGACTTTCAGATTTGAGAGGGTTCCCTGACACTCAGTTGTACTGATTTCCTCTTTGTTTGCCCAGTATTACTGTTGTTGGCAACATACATGCCCTCCAGACTCTATTATTGTTCTTAAGTGGAATTCATGGCATCTTCCTCTACTCTTCCCTCAGGAGCTTTTGTGACAAATCCTCTCAACACAACCAAAACCCAGATGCTCTGAAATTTCAGACACTTTTTTGTACTTATTTCCCACTAAGCTACAGGAATGTATTACATTAATATGTCTGCTAGCAGCTACAGATGCAATCTTGTCTTGAATTCCTTCCTGCATATTGATTAAGAACCAAAAATCAGGATATCAGGATGTAGGCACCTAAATAAGGTGGCATTTTGATCTGAAATTTCATACTGACTTAAGGCTCCTGGGAAAACAGGCACCTACCCCTTTTTTAATACTTTCCAAAGGCAATAATTGGACAGTACCTGGCAAACCTAGGGTGTGTAATCCATACAAGTAGCAACATGGTGTTGGAGACTGCTTGTCTGCAGTAGTGCAGTGATTAGAGCACTTTCTTGCAGACATGGAAAGGCTGCACGGCAGGGAGGTCAAGCCATCATTGCCCTTCTCAAATGAAGCACTCGGCCACCTAGCAGGGAGATAGGGGGGAAGAGGGCACACCCTTCCACTTGTTGGGACAGGGTTTCTGGCTCAGAAAGAACTGCAGAGCTTCTGGGGTGAAAGGAGGCCTGACACTACAGCTTGGTGCTTTGGGGTCTCAGAGCAGAGAGGTCTCCTAGGTTTGAGTCAGTGTGCTGATCCTAAGCACTTCGTCTTATCCATGAGCTCAGTGCAAAATGGTCCCTAAAACAAAGCATGTAACTGTCTGGTGCCTGCTGAGATTCCTCCTCAATATGTAAGGAGAGCTTATCTTTCTGAGACAGAGACGTTAGAGACGATGTTAAAGCTGTGGCTTGAGCATTGAGCCATCTCCTGCTCAGAGCACTCACTCCTCAGGCCCAGGGAACATCCAGTTCCTGCCTGAAAACTTGACAGTTGTTTGGCAGAGTGAGCTGAACTGTACCTCAAGTTCACATGAAAAGCAAAGGAATTTGAACAGGCTGGCTTTGGGCTTGTTAAATTCGTTCCTAAATTGCTGTTCTTTAGTATTTTCTTCTGGTTTCCTTCTGCTGACACACCTAAACATGCCTGGGCAGCAGATTGCTTCCCTACCCAACTCATGCCAAATCATTACTCATGTAGCAAAAGCCCCCACAAAATGTCAGCTGAGCTTTAAATCATTCACTGTTAAGAAAAAAAAAAAGAAAAAACCAGAATCCTACCACTGGCTATTGAATTGCTGTTAATGATTTAAAAAGAGAGGACTAAAATGCAGCAAAACAGACATAATCCTCAAGTCATAATCCTTACACCACTGGCCTCCCCAGTGGTTCTACTCCAAAGGAGGTTAGGCCATCCTCTCTCTGATGGCTCTTTCCTCACCAGCCACTTCACCTCCACCACTGGCCATGCTCACTTCGGCCACAGAGAAATGGGTGCAACAAACTCAAAATGGCTCACTCACAGCACAGTGGTGGCTGCAATTAGGGAGGCCTTGTAACCCACCCAGATACCTGCAGGAGGTTTGCTTTTAGCCTCTGCCTGCATGTAGAAAGATCTTATTTTGGTTATACCCATTCAGATAAAAAATATCTCAGGCTGAAGAATTGGGGAATTAGATTTATATCACATGTAAAACCCTGGTCACTGCCTGGTTACACATGCAGACATACTCAGAGACAGAAGCCCTCCTGCAGCTGGGGAAAGGCCTTTGATGTTCCCTTCCATTAAATATTCCTCAAGTACCCAGTCTGGTGACTTCACGCTGCTACAGCTACTCCCAGGACATCCACTAACCTCTTCCAGTTCCTGCTGATCTTTTCTGGCCAGGTTTGAAGCCTCTGAACCAAATGAGATGAGAGGATGCTAATAAAACAGGAAATCGACAGAAAATGTCACCACAACCCTCTGACCTCTTGCTCTGCTGAGACACTCTGGACCGAAAGAACCCCAAATTCCCCTTTGCCACCTCCAATCTTCCCACCCTGAACCGCCCGCAGACCTTCGCGCTCACAGGGCCCACAGGTGCCCAGGTGCCGGCGGGAGGCGGGCGCCTCGTGTGCCGACACCCGGCCCGGGGCGCCGGGAGCTGCGCGCCCCCCGCCCCGCGCTCGCCCCGCGCTCGCCCCGGGCGCGCCCTCGCCCAGCGGCCGCTGAGCCGCCCTGGCGCTTACCTTGGCCAGGCACGTGTGCGCGGGACGGGCCGCCCCAGGATGGCGCAGGGAAGCCGGCAGGGAAGCTGGCAGGGAAGCCGGCA
>VXBC01012122.1:2168420-2181712 GCA_013399945.1 Ploceus nigricollis
AAATGTCAGCTGAGCTTTAAATCATTCACTGTTAAGAAAAAAAAAAAGAAAAAAACCAGAATCCTACCACTGGCTATTGAATTGCTGTTAATGATTTAAAAAGAGAGGACTAAAATGCAGCAAAACAGACATAATCCTCAAGTCATAATCCTTACACCACTGGCCTCCCCAGTGGTTCTACTCCAAAGGAGGTTAGGCCATCCTCTCTCTGATGGCTCTTTCCTCACCAGCCACTTCACCTCCACCACTGGCCATGCTCACTTCGGCCACAGAGAAATGGGTGCAACAAACTCAAAATGGCTCACTCACAGCACAGTGGTGGCTGCAATTAGGGAGGCCTTGTAACCCACCCAGATACCTGCAGAAGGTTTGCTTTTAGCCTCTGCCTGCATGTAGAAAGATCTTATTTTGGTTATACCCATTCAGATAAAAAATATCTCAGGCTGAAGAATTGGGGAATTAGATTTATATCACATGTAAAACCCTGGTCACTGCCTGGTTACACATGCAGACATACTCAGAGACAGAAGCCCTCCTGCAGCTGGGGAAAGGCCTTTGATGTTCCCTTCCATTAAATATTCCTCAAGTACCCAGTCTGGTGACTTCACGCTGCTACAGCTACTCCCAGGACATCCACTAACCTCTTCCAGTTCCTGCTGATCTTTTCTGGCCAGGTTTGAAGCCTCTGAACCAAATGAGATGAGAGGATGCTAATAAAACAGGAAATCGACAGAAAATGTCACCACAACCCTCTGACCTCTTGCTCTGCTGAGACACTCTGGACCGAAAGAACCCCAAATTCCCCTTTGCCACCTCCAATCTTCCCACCCTGAACCGCCCGCAGACCTTCGCGCTCACAGGGCCCACAGGTGCCCAGGTGCCGGCGGGAGGCGGGCGCCTCGTGTGCCGACACCCGGCCCGGGGCGCCGGGAGCTGCGCGCCCCCCGCCCCGCGCTCGCCCCGCGCTCGNCCCGGCTAGGGCACAGCGCTGCTCAGGCGGTGGCTCCGGGGAGGGCAGCGAGCTGTGAAGCTGCTCCCCGCCTCGGCGTTACCATCTCGCCAGCCACGCAGTCCCGGCGAAAAACATCGCCTTCAAGCACTGCCGTCATCTCCACCGAGGGCGCAGCGCTGGCTGGCTGGGAACGGCATCGCGGTGCGCGCCTGGTTAACACCGACACCTTCTTCTCCCAAAAGAAAACGAGGACCCCAAAGAGTAAAATGCAACACAGATGGAAAACAGGGAGGACCGCATTGAAAGATGCTTCTGGGTCAGGGCTGTGCCGCTTCCCCGGTCCAACAGCACCATCTCCTGGGTGGCCCCGGCCGCTCGCCCGGCTGCCGGCAGCTCACCCCACAGCATCTCCCCGGGAAGACCCTCCACAGCTTTCCTCTGCCACCAACGTGTTCAGTTTATTTGCTTTCCTTTCAGGCGCTATCAATATTCTTGCAATTGTTTCCTTTCACATCCTATTGCTTGTCTCTCATAAAGTATCACAGATGGATGAGTAAATAAATTAAATACCGAAGAATACTAGAATCTGTATATTTTTTTAAATCAGCAGTACAAAGCATTCTTGAATACCAGCCCTAAGTCTACTCTTTTCCTGAGCTGTGAAGGTTTAAATACGTATCCAGCCTTCATGGAGCACATCCTCTTTGAAGTAATCAAAAAGTGCTGCTTCTCAGAGAATACCTATCTTTTCTTCAGGAAAAAAAAAATTACTTGAAGAGCTGTTTAGAATTTAGACAAGTGAAATTATGGAAAAGAGTAGAAATGGTAGATTTCATAGTATTACCATTCAATGGTAATACTATGACAAGTAGTATTTCAAAGATACTCCTTGTAGTGTGTATTTGAAAGCTTTAAAATGCTTGTTTAGATACACCCTGTAAAAGCATGTGGTTTTCACTCACTAGATCATAGGTTTAAGACTAAAGGCTCCAAAACTTTATTGTCTCTGTAGCTATTATCATACAAGTAACAAATAACTTTTGTATTTCCGTTTTCATTAGTCTGCAAAGTGAAGATTTGTTTCACTGTTTTGAGGCTAAATTGTACATAAAATCCTTCATACTTTGAAGGCTGTGCTTATATAAGCCAAAAAAGTTTAAGTCAATGATTTTTTTTTTTAATTTAATACTCCAAAACCCCTTTTAACTTAATTTACTGTTAAATGCCTGGCAAAATTTTACAGAAGCTCACCTTTAAAAGATTCTAAGTAGGTCCCTCATGCAAGTTTTAAGTTAGGAGGGACAATATGTAACTATAAATACAGACAAACATGCCTGCACCTGTGCAGGAACAGTCTCATGGCTTTTTATATAAAACTGTTGCAACAATGAAAAGAAAAAAAAATAATTTTCCCTGCTGTTTGCTAAATTAACATCTTTTAGTGGCAAAGTTGTTTCAAAATTCATATTGAACTTGGCCTTTGGATTCTTCTTCGGTAATTATAAACCATCACCACCTGCACCTTAAAGGGTTTTGTTTCTTCTTGGAAGGGGAGTATAAGCCAGCAGCCTGCTCTTCTGCCAGCATTTCTATGGTCCAATTGAGATGTCATCCTCAAAATTGGGAAGATACAAATGTTTGTTGTTTACATACAGCACTGTGCATTCATCTCAGTTACACTCTATGACTACCATAGATTTTATGGAGTACCATGGTCTTTCTAACTAAAACTCTTTGCTCCTGGCCTACTCCCTTACTTCCAGAAAAATAAGGCATAACAAGAAGCTGGATGATTGGAAAAAAATTGTTGAAAATAAAACCTGAATCCACTTAGCCATTTTAGTCCTATTTTCTGTGTAACTAAAACCTGCTTTCCCTGGGAGATTCCAGGAAAGGCCTCAAGCAGTTAAATCAGTGAGGCCATGATCAGGTTGCATCAGAGACAGCACTGCTTTGACAGAGCTATTAAATGAAAAAAGCAGCATCCCAAAGAAAAAGCCAAAACCAGATAATGAACCATAGCCCTTTACAAAGCAGTGTGTTCATCTCAACTCTTTCAGCCAAAAAAGCAAGCTTGACCTACCACCCACCATTAACAATCCAAGCCCTTTCCAGTCTCTCTACCTTTCCTTATTGTCTTTCCACCTTTACTCACAGATTCCTTAACTTACAGGTGACATGTATCTTGTAACTAATGAGTGTTTCTTTCTTCCACAGTCCTGTGATATGGATATTGAACAAACCTGTGTAAGAAGATCTGATTTCTGCAGAAGGGACATACAAATCAGATTAGAAAGGGATTTATTGATCAGGCTGCCAGCTCTGCTTTTTAATATTGCCCTTCTTAGATGCAGGCACTGCCAGGGTCTTACTGGGATTCTTGGTGACAGCTCAGGAGAGATTTTCTTTGGTACAATTCTTCGATTTCATGTTCTCAAGCTTGGTTGTTTTCCATGCACTTTGCTAGTATTGACAGACTCCCAGAAAACTCCTGCCAAAGATTTCTAGCCTACTTTTTAAAGAGAACCAGAGAACTCAGTGAGAACATGAAAATAAGCCTACATGTTTGTCAGACCTAAAATAAAGGCACTTAAGTATTTCAGGGCATTTAGATGGTATAAAGTTATTTTTTTCAGAGCAGAAAAGCAATGGAGAATATTGACCATGTCAAAACATTTGGTAGCAAAATTAAGGCAAGTCATTAGGGCTGAGAAACATACTTGCTGTGTAACCCGTTAATATGCCCTGAGCTGTTAACAGGAAAACAGCTTTTGTGGTAATTGATTTTAATGCTCCCAACACAAAATTAGCAGCACAATAGCAAGTGTTTGCAATCTGCTTCCTTCTGCTCCTCACCAGCAGGACCAGTTCAGGAAGAGCAAAGAAACCTTATATCCCACTTTGGTGTAGGTTTAAGACAGTAGATCAGCTTTGGAATATGAATAATCTCATTTTCCTAAACCAAAGCACCTTGTTTCATATCAAAGAGGTATGAAATAGAAAAGGTAGCAAATAGAAAAGATTATCTTAATGTATGATCTGGTGGATAAGTTGGTCCACTCAGTTCAGCCTTTTAGCACAGCAGCAACACCAAGGGCATCCTCAGAATAAAATGTAAATAATTACAGTAATGGTTTCCCGTTTGGCAAACACTCATACTACAACCCTATAATAGAATAACAATCCCACATAAGTTTACATGCATTCACAAGTATCTCACTGTAAGCTCTCAGCAGGGCAACCCAACCAAGATGGATCCAGCAGCCTCTCACCAGAGAAGCCGGCAGCCGGAATTCCTGCCTGGCACAACACACAAGAGCACAAAGACCAGGAATGGGACTGGCAGCTCCACACACCCAACCTTGATCCATAGAAGCCCTGCAGCTGGCAATGCTCCTGCACAGCCCTGCCACCTGCCCTATCCTTACCACAGCACACCCAGCTCGAGACCAGGTGGTTTTGCATCTGTCTTCACCAAAGATGGCAAGGGCAGGTCCCCATTTTTGCTCTTGGCTGTCCTCAGCAACTTCAGTCAGCCTGCCCAAGGCATGCTCTTGACCACTATTACCTCTTCAGTCTTCACTCTATGGCAGAGGAACCCGGGAAGAACAAGCAGCTGTAGCAGCTCCCCCACCCCCTCCCTAACCTCCTGTGACAAGCTGCTCCTCCTGGGAGAAAAAAGTCACCTTTTCTTCCGCAGAACCTGTCACATCCTCCTGACCAAGGATTCCTCATGGACCCCTCCAGCTGGCACCAGGCCCCCAGCATTAACTCAGCACACTCACTGGTAGTCACTCTATACTCCAGTATGGGGTCACTACCAGTGCCCATGCCTGAGAGCACGAGAAAAGCAGGTGCAAATCTCGCCTCAAGAGAGGTATGGGTTTTTTTCCTCAAAAAAATGAGTTTATCTGTAGCATCCCTTTGGGATTGGAAGCATATGTGCCCTTTTGCCTCTAGTTTGAGGGACAGCAGAAGATGATGAGCAGAGTGCACAATACTGCCCATCTTCTAAAACAATCCCCTAGAACAAGTTTCTTGGGGAAAATACTCTCAGTCAACGCCAAAATAAAGCTCTTTGTGAGCATCTGAAGTTTACAATTTAAGAAGATGGTAATTTTTTTATTGCAGCTGGTTTAACATGATCATTTTTATAAATGTAGAACTGCTCATGCACATATTGCTGGAAATGTATGGCTTGCAGTGGAATGCAGGCAGAAGTCCCAATTTCATTCCCCACTGTGACTTTGTCACACACACTTCATTAAATCACTGTTGCTTTTACTTGCTCAATAACATGTTCCAGTCAGGTAGAGATTGATATAAACACTACAATGCATGTTATGCAAAAGTTTAATCAAGTAATTAAAATCCCAAGAGGAGAAGAAAGTAGAGAAAGTAGAAAAACTTCCATGGTTTTTAAAAGCAGGAACTCATGCTGGGAGAAGAATTTTTCTGCATAAAGACTACCTGACAATGTTGAAGTTCCCTTTATGTTAAATTGCTGGCAGATATTACTGAAAAAATACTCACCTTGTGCAGAAAACTAGAGAGCTATGAAACAGCAAATTTGGGGCATTCTTTTTTTAATAGATTGATTTAGCAGTCAGACTAAGAGTAAACTATTGAAGCAGAAAATAATTAAATGTTCTTCATTACCTTACTGGGTACATTAATTTCAATAGGTCAACGCAAATAACCAAAGACTTTTGAAATTTACTTCTTTTTCTAAACATTGTTTTACATTCAGAATGGCAAAAACTACTTGTGATTAGCCATAAGAAAGTTCATTTAATCTGAATTCAAATGCTCAGAACAAGCCTTCATTGATACCTTGATACATTGATGTGATGTGGCACATGAACAGAAAAAATCTTGCACTCACACCTCCTTGCCTTACAGGCACAAGTGACTGCCCCAAGTGGAACTTCCTCCTACACAGTGGTCATACAGTGACCTCCACAGACCTGCTGTGGTGACCAAGTGAATACACACAACACACACACTGTATCCTGTTGACCCTGACTGCATTACAACTATACAGTAAGCTCACTGTTATCAGTTTGGCAAATGCTGTGCCAAATGTTCTAGTATAGTTTCTCCACTGCTTGCTCAAGTGGGCAGGAGAGATTTAGAACCAGAACTTGCATCAAATCTCTCCTGTCTACAGGTTCCAGTCCTGTTCTCCTCTTTCACTGACCATTTATAATTTCTTCTTTCTCCAGACCACATTTTATATCCCATGCAGTGGAAAACATCTTAGGCTTCAAATCAAAAGTAGTATCAGTTTCGTTAGGCATTTAAAATAAAGAGCAACTACTGCAGACAATCAACATAAAACACAGTTTATTTCCAACCATTTGCCTAACTCACATGCAGACTGGTTTATATTAATGACACTGCATTTAAAAATAGCTTAGTTAGCTTTTAACCTTAGTAGTATTGCTATAGAGCTGAAGCTACACTGGTTAATATAATTTGTTTTCATTTAGAGAAATGTGGTTAGGCAGGTACTGAACACTTCAGAGACTTTCCACAAAGAAATATTCATCCATTCTGTAACCCTTCTGCTGCACTCATCTTACCCACATGAACATGTAATCTGTAAATCCCATATTCTCCTGAGCACATCAGTCAGGAGAAAACACTTGGAAACACAACAAACATAAAAAGATAACAAGGAAATAATACAAGATTACAGAAATAACTGAAGTATTCTCCTGTACTATTTCAAACTGGAATACTGAAGCCTTAAATAATTCCCACATTTTAGCACTGACACAGAACTGCCATACACAAAGTATATAAGCACGAGGAAAAGCTGTTTTGCAAGAGGTAGAAAAGTTTTTATAAAATATTTAGGCACAATTCTTAGCAGTTTTAAAAGCCATCAGAAAGTTACAAAGTAATAATGACCACTATACATGTATTTGTACAAGTTCTGTTTATTTTTACCCTTCAGAATAAAAGTATATTTCATGCACTCACATATGATCTTTTATCTCCTATATTGTTGGAAAACTGTTTTTCTCCTTTATTGTATGTGATTACACCAGTTTTACAGGCTCTCAGGAAGTCTTATCACCAGAAGTTAAACAGAAAAACAGATGCACTATTACTGAATGCTTTTTCAGGAGAAGCAAGGGAATGCAAATGCTGTTTGTATAGGTTCATGTATCAAAGAACAGAGAATCACACATGTAAAATCCATAAAAATATTATTAGTTCTTTTGGTTTACTCCCACTTCAATGAAGAAGAGAGCTTTTAGAAGTGAACTTTTTTAAAACACAAATTTTCACAAACGTTTGCTTTACAGTGCAGTGGTTATACTCAAATTTTCACAATACCCATAAATCAAAATACCAAGATCACAACATTTACCACGAGCTAAGAGACATTCACTTAGTTCAAACAGATGCTTTCCTTGACCTAAAGTATGTAAGGCTTTATGGGCAACAAGTTCTTATCAAAGATTTGCTTTATTCCTGTCACAGCATTTTTTTTTTGCTCATTTTACTTCTTCTCTTGGTCTTTTTCTGCATCCAGAAGCGCTGAACGGATTCCTAGTTTCTTCAGCTCTTCTACAAGATCTCCATTCTGATGCATCTGGAGGAGTATATCACAGCCACCAACAAATTCACCATTGAGGTACACTTGTGGGATGGTAGGCCAGTTGGAGTAGTTTTTTATTCCTGAATAAGAAAAAACAAGATTATTAGAGGTTTCCCCCCTCTCCTAATAGAATGGTATTTTAAAAGGAATGCATTGCTTCCACCTGACTCTACCGCTGATATTCCAATTTCTTTCCCATAAAGGCAAAAAGATATCTATGTAACAGGAGCACTATCAGAAAAAAACTGTGTTAGAGTTAGGTTTGTTTCTCACCCCAACTCAAAGATATGGGTTGAGAGATAGGGAGTCAGCTCCTATACTGACTTCAAGCAGGAACAGGAAAAACACAACTCTTTTTACTCCCAACAAGAAAACATGACTCTTTCAATCAATTACAGAAATGAGAAGTATTGAAAAATATTGACAACTGTTTACTTTCTGTTATATTTCCCAGAGGGACTTCAAAATATTTTATACTCTTACTGAAGTCATACAGTTACACTTATTCCTGCAATTTCAACTGCAAGATACATTTGCCCCTGTAGAGGCCTAATGAATTTCAAATTGCTTTATCTTTCAATGCCAGACCTTACAGCACATGGGAGGGGCACAAAGGCTGAAGTCTCTTTAAAAGTGCTCATTGAACAAAACACAGCTCAAGTCACAATTATGAAGTACAGAATTAAAGTTTAAAACTATACTTCACAGAAGGCAAATGTAAGACAACCAAAAAATATAAACTGATCAGCTGATACACACTGAAACCAGCTTGCACTTAGACATCACAAGAAATTACACAAGAATCTTTGTATCTAATTTGCCACTTTTTAAATGACCCTTCACACAAAGCCATTATTTCTGTAGCAGAGGAAAGAGCTAAAACCTACTGCTGTCTATTTTTATAACACAACCATAAGCATTTGATTAGATGACAAGTTTTGAATTCAACATTTTTATGTATTTTCAACATGCAGTGCCTGGAATTTTTCCAACAAAGGCATGAAAGCCCATATAGCAAACTTAAGCCTACAGAGACACCTTTTCAGACCATCAGAGCCCACTCACCTTGGAAGCCAACCCCCCACCAACAAATATTAGACCTGAGTACCTGATAGCACAAGAGAACTTGTTTTCTCCTTAGAAAACATTTTAGTCTCTAGAGACTAAAAAGGCAAACCCCAAAATACTCAAGGTAAAAAAATTACCATGTAAGGAAATTATGCTTGCTTTATTGGAACTTAAACCACTTTATTTTTTAATAAATATGTATAAGTGGAAAAATATACAGTGGGATTGTTACTTTAATGTATAAAATATGCAATATAGTTAATAATTTCCCTTAGCAAAATACAACATGCCTTAAAAATCCACTAAAATAATAGTAACCTAGAAAAAAAGATTGTTGTGACTAATTGTTCCTAGCCACTACATACATCAGCTAAGAGATTTTATTCTGACTTCAGATTTTGTGCATGGACAACCAATGTTTCATAAGCCCAAAACAGAAAGTTTAGCATATAAATAAAGGCCAAAGGGAACCCATAAACATCTAACCTCCATCATCACCACTTGCAATTTCTTCCTTAGTTTGCAGAACTTTTAAGCTTTGATGTCAACTTGCACTTAGCAATACTTTTCTTAAATGCTCTTTGGCCTTTGAATACTCCAAACTGCTTAAACTGCCCTAAATATCTTTTAGCCCATCAAAGTTTCAATGAAAAACTGTGTTCCATTATTAAGACATGCCTAAGGATGACCCTGGTCAAAGAGCCACTGCAGATATGAAACAGGGCTTATTTTCCTAAGATGCTGCAATGCTAAACACGAATTGAGAACCAAGGGCTCTGCATAATAAACCTTCTGCTAACGAGCATTCCAATGTAATATTTACACCAATAATTCTTTCACAGAAGTATTTTCTTCAAGGACCCAACTGCACACACATACAAGCACTGATAGTACTCTCAAGGACCTATCCAGCTCCAGATAAAAATAAGAATACCATCAAGCTCATTTGCTCTGTGTGCTGCATTTCACATGCTGGACAAGCTGCTTTAAATGCCTCTGTGCTGGGGCTCTCCCAGGTCACAAACCCAACGCTCCCTCCACTGGGCACCCCAGCCTCACCCCAGGGCAGCAGCTGCTGACACGGCTGCAGTGGTGTTACAGCAAGTTAGCCTGGGCTGCACTTGCTGCATTCAGGGTGCACATTTGTGATGATTCTTTTGGACATCCCAAGGGATTTCCATCCCCCTATCTGCAGACTGGCTCCTTGCTGTACTTCAGAGGCTGCAGCTTCTGCTCTGAACCGCTGTTTACTTTGGAAAAACACACTCCACAGGTCAGGGCTTCAGTCTGACAGCTCTGGTAGCACATTTAAGGTAACTGTGAAACCAGGATTGGTGCAAAGAGCTACTGAAACGGGTACCCAGCAGACTCCCACCTCTCTTCCCAGCTCCAGTTACCAATTCTCAGCCTCTCTTGGCAGCATTAGCACTAATGAATGATGGGCCACATCAAAGAACTGAATCAAGCAACACTCATTCCTACCATACTTGCTCCAGAAAAGCAACACATTTTCATGGATATCACAGAATCATTAAGGCTGGAAAACACCTCTAAGATCATCAAATCCAACTGTTAACTCAGCACCATCATTTACCAGTAAACCATACCCCCAAGTGTCATATCCACATGCCTTTGAAACACTTCCAGGGATGGAAATTCCAACACTTCCCTGTGCAGCCTATTCCAAAGCCTGAGTACCATTAGCACTGATACAAGCCTTACTGAGGGAAGGCTAGCCAAGGGTGGGAGAAAGGATCAAGAACAACTGCTGGCAGCGGATAATGTAGAGACAGCAATGAAAATAATCTGAGGGTGAACTACCCCAACAGTTTAAACCACCAATTTTCCAGTATGTAATCCCAAACATCTCTGCCTCAGTGACTAGAACCAGTCTAACCCTGTCCATCAGCTGAGAGCCAACTTAGAGAAACCTGAATTGCCACGGAGCCCAAGAGAGTGCCAAGGTCTTTTAGACCAGCTTTGATAAGGAAGGATTTGTGTCAGGGAAGTGTATCTTCAGCTCAAGTTCAGATAGATCACATGAAGTACTAATAACTTTAGTTTCACAGATCTGAGTTTTTAGGTAAAGAGGCAAGCAGGGGAGTTGTTCTAGCTTTACAGCTTGCCATATTTTAGCACAGTGTATGTTTCACCAATTGAACTATAACTAGCTAAAAATAAGGTGTTTCAATAGATACAGGCAAGAAACCAACAAGCAATTCAGACATGCCTGAATTACCCTTTCTCCAACAGCCTGCCCCTACTACAAATGTACAAGCACACATACATTCAAACATTGAAGTTAGGTTCAGGTGAACACAAAGCTGGTGGCCAGCTCTCATACAGTGATCTCCTTGCAGATCAGTCTTTTGCTCATGTACTTGATACTTCCACAGCTAAAGGTTCCACACTCCCTCACTAGCCTCCATGCAGTGCAGATCAGGTTCACAGAGAGAGCCTAGGAAAGGCTCACATGCTGCATATCTAAATGTTTGGCACTCGAGGCCAGATCCTGGCATTCAGGCAGTCATTGCTGAAATACAGTTGGCAAATTAGACAACTACAACTTTGAGCAGCCCTGTCCTCTCTGTCAGAGACTGCCACCCACAAAAGCAGGCACATCCTGGCTTTTTAGGGTGCAGTAGGTAATACAGTTGAAGCAGTACAAGAATTCTGCTGTGGCTGCGTCATTCTCCAACTCTTCAAAGCTCCGTTCTTCGTGCTGGCTCTGGCACTCAGCTCACCGTACAAACTGCTGCTTCAACTTGCAGGCCCAGTGATCCAGTTAATAAAATGAGCTGGCCCTCTGCACAGTTGGACAGGTGCCAAAGCTGGTGCATGGAAAGGACCAGAACAACTCCTTTAAGCACCTGAGAACCAGCAGGATATTGTGCAAGGGTACACTCCGTAACTGCATTCTATGTAGCTTAGACAATGGAGGGCTCGATCAAGACTAATTTCAGTTTAAAGCTCTGGTAGCCAGGAGGCCAGTAACCTCTCTCATTGCCTAGCAGAAGCCCGAGTTCATGTGGAGGAAAAATTTAAGTTACATAGAAAGAAAGTACTATCTATTCACATGGTCAAGTGCTCAGAAAATATAAAGGCACTGCCCATTCAGAAGCTCACAAAAGCCCCCTCAACCAAAAGTGAAATGCTGATGGCTTGATTCGGGGTTTTGTTTCCTCCTTTTTAGTTTATGAATTGTGGGAAGAGATAAGAGTTTGTTCTAGTGACTGTACAATTAATAAATTCAGATATGTAAACAAAGTTTAAAAAATTACCATGATTTGTTCACTTGTAAAGGCAGAGGAAGATTTACTTGAACATAATCAACCTTCATTAACAAAAGATGTCATTACACAGAAATTCCAATATCTAAGCTTTATACCATACCAACTATTATAATTGTGAATTGAAAAGCAAACAAGGACTGGAAAATTCAGCCTTTTAGCTAAGAGCTAATAAAAAACTGAGTTAGTCAGATGGCACCAAAACCAAAGGAGAACAAAGTCACCTGATACACACCAGCACGTGGCTTTACAGTACATTTTAGTGTATTCTGGGCAAGAACTGTTAATGCCACACATACAAAACTAATTACTATGCACTTGTATGTATTTTTTTGTTTTAAAACTTTCTCAAATAACCACATAAAACCTCAACAATCAGCTATGCTCAATGAAGAGAGAAAGATGAAAAGCATTACCAGAACAGATTACTAGCTTTCCACAACTGGCAAAAAAAAACCTTATATAGAATAACTACTACCACTTGTGCAGTAATGCTGAAACTATTACTAAGTATTTCTTGTGCAAATGATTAGCATAAATTTGTACTTTATCAAGAGAATCCCAGCAGGCAGTACCAGCTAGGAATCAAGTACTAAAAGTCCAAGCCATACACGAAATTTCACCATACTCTTCACAGAGAAGACAAAACCTGATAATGAAGTATTTCAGGGGTCTTTAATGCAGCTCTCTATCTCTGAACCAGGCAAGGCAGTGTGGCACAAAGAGCCCGATCTCCAATCATCACCCTGCACACACAACTGCACTCTGCTGATAACTGAAACCTCTTGAACATGAGGAGGGTCACAAAAAGCAAACCAGGGCGTTTGGGCAGCAACCTCAATGGCACATCTCTGCGATACACTTCTAGTTCTACTAACACCCAAATAGAATCACAGAATTAATTAGGTTAGAAAAAAACTCCAAGATCATCGAGTCCAACCCATGACTGAATACCATCTCGTCAACTGGCCCATGGCACTATGTGCCAAGTCCAGTTTTTCCTTAAACACCTCNCAAGCGGGCAGGGGCCGCTCCCACAGTGCCCGAGGTCAGGGGCGTTAAGACAAGCCCGACGTGCCGGCAGCTCCCGAGGGCCCTTCCCACACGGGAACCGGCCCCGGCTCTGTCCCCCACCAGGANGTATCCAACCTAAAGCTCCTCTGGCATAACTTACAACTGTCCCCTCGTCCTGTCGCTTGTTGCCTGGGAGAAGAGGCCGATCCCCACCTGGCTACAGCCTCCGTTTATGTAGTTGTAGAGAATTATAAGGTCGCCCGTATCATGCACCATGGCACCCCTCCAGGTTAAACACCGCCAAACTCCCTCAGCCGCTCCTCACAGGACATGGGCTCCAGACCCCTCCCCAGCT
>VXBC01012122.1:2181878-2192985 GCA_013399945.1 Ploceus nigricollis
CAAGCCCGGCGTGCCGGCAGCCCCCGAGGGCCCTTCCCACACGGGACCCGGCCCCGGCTCTGCCCCCCACCAGGAGCCGGCTTGGGCTGCACAGGCCCCGGGGAGGCGGCACCCAGAGGTGACCCCGGCGCTGACCTTGGCGGAGGTCGGGGTCCTGCAGCACGTCGTGGGCGCGGTAATCCTCCACGCCGTGCAGCCGCAGGATCTGCACCACGGCGTTGCTGAAGCCGCAGAGCGGCTGCGCCNCAGCAACCCTCAGGTAGCTGCGCCCTCATAGAGGAGGGAATAGAGCGGCTGCGGCTGCATTGGGAGAGCGACCTGTCAATCCAGCGTGGACCAATTAATCCCGCCCTCCCACAGATGCGATTGGTCAGGCTGCCCCGGNCCCACGATGCTGGTCTCGTTAAAAAAATAACGGAGCCCAACCCAGCCCACCCAACAAAGCAAGAAGAGGCAAGTCATANCCTTCCGTTTCCGGGTAGCGGCCGCACGCGTGGGGTGCTGCCGATCAGCCCTGCCGGGCTCTGCGCCATCGCCATCGCCGGGATGCACAGGCCTCGGTTCCCCTCCTGCGCCCCCACCGTCAGCTCCGCGGGGACCGCCGAGCAGCACGGCGGGGAGGCGTTGCTGGGCGGCCGCTGCTGTGCTCAGCTTCTCCCTTCGGGCCTGGGGGCCCTCCAAGACCCCCGGGCCGTGCCGGCGCTGCCGGCCCTCGGGCGGGGTCTGGGTTTTATCCCGCCGGCCCTTTGGTGGTGCAGGCGGTGGTGGAGCTCTCTCGGGCCGGGGCTGGCTAAGGGCCTAGGCAGATCCCTGGAGAAGGGGCTGACGGAGCCGGGCTGCGCTGGAGCGCCGCCGGGTGCGCGGGGTGAAGCCGCGGTGCTAAAGCGCGCTCAGGTGCGCGAGTGGCAGCGGGGAAGCCGTTCCCGGACGAGCAGCGCCGTTCAGTCGGCGCCTTCTGTCCTCGTAGGCGGCGGAGGCTGTATGTGGGCAGCTGGCAAACTGCTGCATGGGTCTGTCTCCTTCCTGGCTTCGGCTGTGTCCGGGGACCGATTTGACTGCGTTCGGTTTCTCGGGTTTGGTTGATTTCTTGATGGGATAAAGCAGGCGGTTTGTCCCTGAGAAAGTAGCGGTGCTTCGCGTGCTCGGGTTTGGTGCTGAGAGGGGAGACCCGAGCGGTTTTGCACAGCTTGACTTGTCACCCGAGCAGCTGGCAGGGGATGGAAAAATGGGAGCAAGATTGGGCTGGCTGCCTGCGCAAAAGGATGGTTCAGTCGGTGCTGGAGCAAGGGCAGAACTGCCTGATGTTAGCCAGAGAAGTGCTGGGTTTGGAACGTGTCCTGCAGACGGCCGCCTGTGCAGCCAGCTTTGCTCGCTCTCCTGGGCAGATGCCGTATTCTTTCCAAGAACTTGGCGCAGAGCGTGGCGGTCTGCTAAAGCAGCAGAGCCTATCCTGTAAGTAGAAGTGTTGACGAGTTTTCCTCTGTACTAAAATACCTTTTCTCACGAGTAATAAGTCACACTGTATTTTGAGTGCTAATTTATATTGCAGCTGTAGCATCTAGACTTTTGGTGTATTAATGACCATTTGTCTTATTTATGTTTGTAAGGAAAAGAACTTGTACCATCCAGTTCTGTTCTTGTGAGAGCTTTGCAGACCAGCTTGTTTTCAGCATTCAGAAGAGTGCTTACCTAATTCTTGTTTTTTGTGAAATCCAACTGATGCTTGAGTGACAACTTTGTTTTAATTTTTTTGAAGCCACCCTCAGGATCGCTTCTGTTGCCTTCTATTTAAATTTATTAAGAACAGATTCTGAAGGGAATTGTTGCAAACTTGCCCTTTGTCATCCGATGTAAATAGGTTATGAATAAGTACAGTGTTGTTGCAGTATTTAAAAGTAGATGTATTTATGAGGAAACACTTTTACTCTGAAGGTGAAGTTCATATGTTGTGTTGCTGATGAACACCATGTATTTTGTGAGTTGGTATGTTTTGCTTTCAACAAAACATCACAAGCCAGGCTCAGCCATGGGGATCAAGACACAGAGGAGTGTTTGCTCTCTGTGGTTTCTATGTTGTGATTAACATGGTGAAAGCTGTGAAGTATGAAAAAAATATGTCCTGTTCGTGCTAGATGGAACTACAGTAACATATGCAGAGCAAAAGTATGTTTTCCTATTTGTTGGGCTGTTTCAATATACAAAGACATAGCAAGTGTTAAATGTAATAACCCAAGGGGTCTCTTTTGTCTTTTTAATCCAGTATAAAGACTCCTGCCACTTTTAGATCCTGCGGAGTCAAAGTGGAATTAAATAAAAATTGATTGACAAAAAATACATCTTTTTATTCTTAAAGACAACTAAGTGTTTTCTTTCAATGAAATATTGGGCTAAGAACAGAATATTGTGGTATTTGCCTTCCTGAATTTTGCCCTAGCTATTTCTACAAAGGGATGGTTCACTAAAAATAAGTAACATAAAGACATCAGACTCAAGTGTAATAAACCCTTGTGAGTATATATTCTTTCAGAAATCAGGTAACCACAGCTGTAGTTCAATCCTCTGTGGTCTAAGAGGTGCCCTTGGTTGCTGGTACCCTGGGCATACCAGGCTTGCAGAGAGAGCAGCGGCGCGAGGAAGCCGAGGCATGGCTGTCAGAGCGCGGCAGCAGCATGCGCAATATTCCTCCCACAGTTGCCACTCTGTTGCCACGGAGGTAATGACTTTTCCCATGTCATTATTGATCTATCAACAGTAAGAGCAATTTTGCAGTCTGATATTGTTTAGCAAATAGAGTAACGTCTGCTGAACACTGAAAAAACTGCTATAAAACGCTGGAAAGCTTCTCAGAAGTCTTGTATACTAGGTTAAATAGGAGTACTGTATTTGTAGTTAGTGTAGTTTTATGAGATTGGCCTATGAGACATTAAGCTTAACAGAATGCTTTTTAATAAAATATTTAGTATGGTCAAATACCTTTGGATTATGCAATATGCAGCACTCAATTAGAGGGTAAACACTTTTACATACTGATAAGACTTAGAACAATTTGTCCATGTGCACTCTAGAAACAGATAATTATGTCACCAGGTCCCGTCTTCTATTAGTCTAAGTGAAACTTCTTGTGTTTTCCAGATAATGACTTAAATCATCTGTTCAGAAGAAGCATTAATGGGATTTGCATAAGACTCCTGACCTTTTGCTGATGTTCCTGTTAGAAGACCTATCACCTCATTTTGAAAACACTAATAAAAGCAGCAGTATTCAAACTGTAGGGTTTAAATGCTCACAGTCAGTCATAAACTGGGTTAACATCAGGCATTCTGCTGCAGAACAGAATTATGATTTATAAGTTTGTGGTTTGTTCCTACATGGTGTACAAGGAGGTAGACATCCAAGAATGATACTGTCAGCAAAAGGGTTTTTATTTGTTTTTAAAAAGGGGAGGGCTAAGTTAGCTAGTGAGAAAGAAAAGTCTCATTTCAGCTTATCAGAACAGGACACGTCTTCATGTTCAAGTCTGATACCTGTGTCATTCTGAGTTGTGATAGTGACTGAAAATGAAGTTCCTTGTTGTGCCCTAACAATTGAGCTCTATTGAGGTGGGGGTTTTTTGTTCATTGAAGTTTTTAAGTGGGATAGCTTGAGCTCCAGCTGTTTGGCATGCCAGGTAAATAATCTCAGTGTACCATCATGGTAACATCTGGCAGCACCAGCATATTCTCAGTTTTGAGAGCATTATGAATATTTAAAATGTGCTTACAATTCTGGGCTGCCTCAATCGTGAACACTGAAAACACATCTGTAAAATGTTCCTGGTTATTTTGGAAATGTGCTAGTTTTAAAAAGTTGTGCAACAAACAGCAGAAACATAGAAATGCTGTGGGAGTTTTACAGGGAAACTGACATTTTGAAATCTGAACTGTACCTAACTTCCTGTTTTGGGTCTAACCTGGAGATCTGTAAGCAAGTTTGTTTCTGAACTGGATAGGTAATTAAATAATATCTATGGATTTGTGGCATATTCCTAAGAGAGTGTTTGCGTTAGCCTTAAAATACAGCATTCCATTTCATAAATGAGAGAGATGAAGAATATTTACAAAGTGACCTGTGTCAGTTTAACTGATGGGGATAAACATGACCTAAGGGAGTTTTTTGATTTAAACCATGTAAAGATACCTTTGGCAGAGAGGGGTCATGGTAATTATCCAAGGAGAAATGTCTGAGCCCCACATTTAACAAATAGAACAGAAGGTCACGTTCAGGCTTGAATGTGGACCTTTAAATGAGGCACTCTTTAGACTTCATCTACTTCTTGATGACACTGATACCACTGTGTGCCTCTTTGCACTGAGCTTTGTGAGTTGTGACACTGTCTTGAAGCAAGGACCTCTGTATTAGAGGAGCAGATTTATTCTTTGGGGTAAGCAAGCTGCTTGCAACTGTTCTGGCGTATGAAAATCTGTTAGATCCTTGTTTCGGATTTGCAGACAGTAGGGGTTCTTGAGTCTTTCAGTATTACAGAGGAAGCATGATTTTATATGTATCTATTTCCATGCAGAACTAAGAAATACTGCCTCTGATGAGAACACCTCTGGCCTCTTTTCATCCAGGAGTTAGGAGTGCTAAAATCTTTGACATGCCTTCAAAAAAGACTGGGCAAGTTCAAGAAAAAAAATTGATCTGCCAAATATAAAGACACCATATCAAGTCCTGGGCCATAGAAGGCTAGGTGTTGCAGCCTATGCCACAGCACATGCTGCAGTGGAGATGGCCATGATATACAGAGTATCATCATACAATTTCATAAAGCTTCAATCCAAACAGAGTAACACCATACCACTTTAGAAGGCTTCAAGCATCTGCCCATGGGGAGCAACACCATATCACTTCAGAAGACTGCATGTGTCTGCTCATCTTGTTGTTTAGCCCAACCTTTTATGCCCGTCATTGTCCATGCATTGCACCTCTGTGCCCTCTGTTCCCTTTGGTGGTTGGTCAGTGCACCTGGGCATTCCATGGCTCATTGCTGTCAATGCTGCTCACCTGCCCTGCCCAGCTGTACCCATTGGGCATGAGGCTCGGCCGCAGCCCTACTCCCAATCACCACAAACTGTACCTACAGCTGGGGAGTGGGATTGGAACTATGTGCATGTCCTGTTCTTTGCTTCCTGTGCTCACTTTTGTCCAGTGTCACAGAACAGGGTCTTGGTCTCTGGTATGGTAATTTGTGCAACTGTAATTTACTTAAAGTGCTGGAAGTGTCTTGGCCTTTAGTAAGGCTGGGAAAACCCCAGGGCACTCATTACCTGTGAGAAAGACTCTTGTGCCCCAGTTAAGGTTTGCCATAATGCTCTGTCACAGCAGTGGTGACACAGATGCTTTCATTGGCTCAGTTTATTTTAAAAACGTGCAGGTGCAGTGAGGCACAAGAGCGTCTGCGATTATCGTGCATGTCGTGACCACGAGGGGGCCCTGGCAGCTTCAGTCTGGGTGAGCCCAGAGTTACTGCGGTACAGGGGCAGGGCTGATGGCATGGTGCCTCAGTGGTTACATCCCTTCTTGTTCAGCACTATTGAATTGCCTCTTCTATATATTGTTTTTTTAATTACAGTATTTTGCTATGTAATTTTGAGAAATGCATCTTGTTACAAAAACTCAACACTAGCCATCTGTTCTCCTCTGTGGCAGAAGACAGATCGTACCAAGCATGTCATCACATGTGAGTTTTCATCTGTAGAAATGATTTCCCCAAGTAAAAGTTCAAGAGTTTTGCACACATCACTGTATTTGTAAAGTAGAAGGAATTGGTATGAAGAATCTTAATGATAAGGTTTTTTGTATATCTTAAGCTTGGTACTACAATATTTCAATAAAGATTTTCTTTCTCTGCACACCCTTTATTCTTTCATTTTTTCTAGGAATGTGTGTTTGTGAAATCAACACCTGCTTTGAACTTGTGCTTTCAGTCCCTGCCTGCTGGCCACAGATACTGATGTCACGTGTATGTTAAAAGTGTCCATAAGTACAGTAGGACTATGTTTTATCACTTGATTGGCAGAGTTTTTATGTGATGTGAAGAAAATCAGACCCAAACATGTAGCAGAAACTTAAAATGGGAGAGGAGGAGTGGGTGGGTTGGGCATACTTGCATTTGTAATGTGTGGACTCAAAGATGAACAAAGTATCTCTTGTGGGAGGTAAAAATGCAAATTCTTAAAGGGGAGCCCAGAAACTTGAATTTTTAGATTGCTGCAGTTAATTTAAAAAAACCTTGTAAAACCAGAAATAACAATATACAGATGAGGGATGTTTGGGGTTTTTTTGATGTTCTAAACTGTTTTTATTTTCTGTTTTTGAAGTATGAATATGTGTATATTTTGAAAATCTGACTTTTCAAAGGATACTTCCAAATGCTGCATACAGATACAGTGATTTTCATTACTCTCACTGTGCACATGCAGTGGTTTTATAACTGCATCACACAAACAGGTTTTCTCTGGGGACAGTTATTAACTATGTGCTTTAGAGGGCAAGCCGTTCTTTCACAGAACAGGTGGCTTCTCCACAAATGCAAGCATACGCATCTTTCCTAAATTTCCTTTAAAATAATTGCATGCTTTCTAATGCTTCTCTTTAAGTTAATTTCTTGCAATTCAGTGATTGAAGTTTCCATCCTGCAGTACTTTAGGTGTTTCCTCTTAAGTTCATAGTAGCCTTCTTCCCTTGCTAATATCCATGGCAGCTGAGATTGCTCCCCAGTCTGACATGGCTAGCAACTTGCAGGGTAAAGAGCTTGGCCCTGAAAGTTGTGTGTCATTTAATTGTAGCAGTTCTTGGGCTTGTATAAAGGCCTGCTTTATAATCAGCTTGACTTCATTTTAAACAGACAAACAAAAGCATTTTCAGCCTGGGAAAAAGCTCTGAGTTTCAGAACAATCACTTTCCTTGTCACAGTGATGTTCAGATCAGTCTGAATCATCCTTGGACTCCCTTTCTTATCAGTAGTCCTTTTGCTCTTTGTTCACATACTACTTTTCCATCCTTGCTAGTCCTGGGAGAAAGGAGGAGACAAAAGCATACCCTCACAGCTGCTTTCTGTCACTGTACTTTAGTTTGAGACAGTCAGAGTAAGTAGATCTGTGCTCTGTTTTAGTTTCATGCTTGACTACTGTGGTGAATGATTTAAGGTGTGCCATGGAAGGAGGAAAGTAAAACTAAAGACTTCCTAGATTGACAGTCCTTTAAACTGTCATACAACAGTTGTTTGGTGCAGTATCTCTCCCATCCCTTAAAAGACTAGATCTAAACAAATTGTTGTACAAACCTATCATGTCTAGGAAAAGGGGGACTAATATTGGTGAAAGTGTAGCTCCAGACTACTGTGAGTCTCAGAGAAATCGGTATAACAAAACTGTTTGTGGTGGGAAGGGAAGCAAGGAATAATTTTAATTATGGGATGTCATATATCAACAGTTGTCTTTGCTCTCTCTATTCAGGGAACTTCAGAGAATATTTTCTTAAACTAGTTGTTGGCAACGTCTATAATTAATTTTAAAAAATTGTGGACAGTAGTAAGGAAGAAAACCTAATCCAGTGGAATTGGACACAGGAGATCCGGCTTCAAATCCTGATTTTCATGGAGTCTTGGCTTCCCCTGGCTCATTTGCTGAGTGCCAATGGGGACATTGCTGTTAGTAACAAAAGTTAGCACTGCATCTTCCTAAACCTACAGCCTTCCATTTTGCTGCTGCTTCCTTCACACTTTCAAAGCACATCAAAGAGGTCCCCTTTAGGTACTGGAAGGTGCTATAAGTTCTCCCTGGAGCCTTCTCTTCCATTATGACCCTGCTTGTGTGTTGCTTAGTAAACTACAGTGTGTTGCACCTGGCTGTGATAGTAATCAGGACTGGACTTCTAGGCCAGCATTGAGAGTTCATTGGATGTGACCAGACTTTGAGTGTATCACACCATTTGTGAATTTGAAAATCTGGTAGTTCTTATTAAACTGTAATTGGAATTACAGTGTCCTATTTGCCCTGCATTTCTGTTCCTTAGAGCTGAATTTGCTTTCACTTAGAATAAGCCCAGCTTTCCCCAGCCCCTCTTGATATCTGAGGTCAGTTGGGATGAAAAGGGTGTTATTTTTCTGCCAGATTTAATGCAACAAAAAAATTGGTTGAACTCTGAAACTGACAGGGTGTCAAGACTGATCCAGTAGCACAAAGCTGCACTTTCCTGTGGAGGTAGTCAGTCTGTGCTCACGTGTGGAGCCAAATCAGAGAAAGGTAGAGTCCAGCATATGCAGCAGGAAGAATGTGAAATGCTGGGTTTAAGTGCATGTGGTCTCTGGGTGAATAAAAGGCAGGAAGTTAGCCTGGTTTGCCAGTGTGGTCCTTGGCCTAGTGCTCCTGAGGGTATGTTGCTTTGGCATCAGCTTTTAGAGTTCTTGATTCCTCACTAACTGAGGAGAGAGTTCTTGTGTAGCCACTCCCCCCACCACCCACAAGAGCTTTCTCTCAAGCAATGTGAAATGTTTTGTAGCTATAAAACAACACACAAAAAATGCTGAGAAGCTCCAATATTGAAACCTCTCACACTAAAGACATGCCACTGGTATGCTGCACAGAAATGTTACTCTGTCAACAAATGCTGTCCCTCCCACCCTGAGTGCCATGTGACTCATTATTTGAGTAACAATTTTGTATTGCTGTACCCGAACAAACATAAAGGAAAACATCATAATATCTTGTAATACTAGTTTGTCATCAGTTATGAGCATGAATAAATGGGCGTGTTACACTAATAAGAGAGAGCAGCTACCCTGCAGCATTTTAAGTGGTTCTCTGATACCCTACAGACATCATTCAGGCCCTCCTGTGTAGTAAACCATGCCAACACTTTTGTAGTATTTGGTGCTTTCCACCCAGTCTCTTGGGCATTATACTCATCACAGGAAATGCCTGAAAATGCTGTATATTCACTGACTAAATACTTGTGGTTTGGTTTATAGGCCAGGCTAACTGCTTCCAAAAATATATTCCTTTCTTCCAAAGAAAGAGAGCTAGGGCTGCTGTTCTTTCCTTTTCAGAAGCCCCTCCACCCTTCCACACTGCTTGCAGTCATTATAACCTCTCCTTTGTCATTTAGGTGTGGTTTGTGGGCAGCTTTTTATTGTTTGAGTAATGCACTGAATGCTCCTTTACTTAATGCCTGCTGTTTGCCTGTGTGTAGGGATTTTTCTAACTCAGCATGTACAAGCTGTTTGAGGGAGTAGAATCAGAGCCATGAAAGCCTCCACATGGGGAAATGCAGAAAATGAGCTTAATTCAAACAATTTTTAGATACAGTGATGTATTGGTCCCCACCAGCAAGCTTTCTGAATACAAGGGGTTTAAAAGGTCTGGGTATGCAAAGTAACTTCCTAGGGGGTGATTTCCTAAGGAATTAATTGCTGTCATTAACAGCATTCGTCTACTCACCATGATAACTGAGCCCCTTTCTTAAGGCAAATTCACAAGTAAGATTTTACATTCTCTGTCACCTATCTATTCTAGACACATTCCTTTGGAATGTGTACCTTTTAGATTGTATCAATTTCCTCACACTATTCCAAAGGTCATTGAGAGATAGCTCTGAATTACCATGGGCAAGGGCAGTTGCATAGGCATAGATTCAATTTTACACATTGTCTTTATGAACTTCCTCCAAATAGTCTGTCAAAGCCAAACTAGCAAATAAATTCTTTTCCAAGTTAGATGAAAGGTTTGCCTAGTAACACAAAGAGATTAGAGCATTCAGTTGCCCTCTCAGTGACAATTTAAAAGGTTATAGTCACCCCAAATTGTTCCACTACAATATACATTATGGGCAGTCAAAGCTTCAAGGTCAGAACCAGCTGCAAAAGTGCAATCCTTACCATGAAGTTCTGACAAAATTTCCTGTGACCTTTTCCACTGCTGGTGAGGGATAGGGACTCCTGATGCTTTGGGAGCAATGTAAGTACAGAGCCATTCCAGTTAAGAGTGTGTTGGCAAATGGATGGCAGATCACCTCGCTGGCTGTAGGCAGTAGTGAGCCCCTGAAAGCCCAGAGAACGCTGCTGGTGAAGCAGCGATTCCACCCGGCCTTAGAGAGCTGTCGTCCCCTGCCTCTCGCAGAGCTGGGGAGCTCGCCCTTCACTTTTGAATTATGTATCTCGAGGCTCTTGGCCACAGAACTGTTAGGTGTAATCAGAAATTTTTGTCGCAAAGAGCCCGTTTTTCTGCTCGTTAGGCAGATGGACCGCCCAAGTTCCCAGCAGCAGAGGGCAGCAATATAACCACTGCCAAAGAGGATGGTTTAGTGCTTTATGAAATACAAGCTTTTTACATGCTCATTCAGTTTGTTTACATTGTATTATTGTTCAAATATGAAGAAGCTGTTCATTCCTTCCTCCTTCCCTCCCATTCTTTCCTCCTTCCCTCCCAGCACACAGGCTCATATGATTACAACTTTCTGATGCTGCAGATGGAGCACAAGATGTTAATGACTGGCTTCTCTCGCTGGGCTACCGAACCGACGCTGTGGCTGGCAATGCACCTCCACTGCTGCTCCTTTTGCTTCTGATTTTTTTTGCATAATTGAGCACACGCAGTAGACTTTGCCCTGAATCAGTACTACAGTGGAAACAGATTTTGTTTCCTAAGTTTTCGTTGATTTTTTTCCCCAAAATACCACTTCATGCATCCAAATGAATTCCTGTTGGCACTGCCAGTGATGAGCTGGGGTTGTTTCATGTACGTGTAACTGCTGAGATGCAGGCTGCCTTCCTGCCTTCCTGCTGGCCGTGCAAAAGAAACGTTAAGAGACTTCCCCACTTGTTGGCACGGATCGCCGGAGCTACCGGCACGTGCAAGGATCGCCCGGGGCTTGTCGCCCGTCGCCTAGTGTTTGGTGACACCCAGAGCTCCGAGTCCCCCAGAACACGACACTGCGAGAGATTCAGCTTCTCCTCTTCTGCTGCATTTTACTCTGCTAAAAATAGCAGAGTGCGGTGCTCACCCGGCGCCCACGGCCGCCGCTGCGGCCGCGCAAGGACAGCCCGGACCCGCTGCCCTCGGCGGGGGCT
>VXBC01012122.1:2193076-2292242 GCA_013399945.1 Ploceus nigricollis
CTCCTGTTGCTCGGCGCGCCGGGGCCAAACGCCGCCGGGACAGCCCGGTCCCCGCTCGGCCCCCGGGCCGGCCGCCCGGGTAACGGGGGTAGCGGGCACCGCCGGGGCTGCAGAGCGGGAGCGCCGGCGGAGCTTGTCCTTGCCAGGACAGCTCCGTGGGTACTACGAGAGCTCCCTGTCTACTCCTGATAGACGTAATATCGTAGCTGCAGTAACTCCTCAGCAATATACGGTAAACGGTCAAAGCCTTTTATTTAGCGTCTTTAGAAAATCGCATCTGCGAACGAATGCCAGCCTGGTTCAGCACTTAGGTGCATTCTGCAACTTTTCTTCCTCAGACAGATGTCAGGCTATTGCCAAAGCCAGTTGCTCAGCGTTACTGTCACATTTCTTCATCTGTAGGTCCCCACTGCCAGGACTCTACTGCGGTTTGCAAGGTCCTTGTTCCTCTTCTCCCTTCCCACTTCTCTCCCCTTCTAACCTATTGGATACATCGTAGCTTGGCTCTGATTCTCCTTAAGGGGGTCTGACCTTGTCTCACATTTTCTTCCTAAACAGAAAGTTTCCCAGTTTTTCTATTATAAGAGCAACTAACATTCTGTGTAACTTCTGTATGTGAAGTTCCCCCACACCCCAAGGTACACTAAGGCTTTGGTTTCTCATACACTGTTTTCTGCCATCTCTTTTATTCGCACATCCTTATTGGCTTGGCCTTGTGTGAGTTTAGATCTTTGTCCAGGAAAATTTTATTTGTAGAAATAGATCTACTCAAATAGGTTAACAGACTGAAATCTGCAGGAATTATGCATGTATATGGTGACTAATTGTGAAAATTATGGTTGCAAGACACTGCTTTATTTTGCAAGTTTATCAGAGCAAGGACGCCTGTCTTCTCCTTTGCCTGAAATCTAAGCCTGGCTGTCTTGAATCATTAATGAAAAATAAAATCACTATGCTACTCTTGCCACTTCCTTGCTGCTAGTTTTTGATGTTACTTTTCAGCCCTTGGTATGGTGTATGTCATCTGAAAATCTTTGTACACAGTGCTTGTTTTCTGCGGAAAGAATTTTAAAAATGCCACAAAACTTTAAAAGTTGATTGGTTGCCTTCAAGTGTTTTTCTTATTTTCCTGGAAGTGTCTCAAATCTGCAGTTGTTGAAATGCACATCAGCTTGGCACGGTCTCTGTGGCTGCCAAATGTGTGAGCCAGTTGGATCTCAAGGAAATGTAACTTATTACAATCAGTCTTGTGGCGACTCTTTGTTCCACAAGAAACAAACATATTTTGGTGAGTCACAGCAACATTGTTCCCTGCAAACTAGTTGTCAGGAAATGGAGTCTGACAATGCTGGTCCCTCTATAAAAGCAACTTTCCCCTACACCCAGTGCTGTTTCCATGTTGTTTGTGAATCATCAGATCCGGAGTCCCCTCAAATTCCCAAGGAAGACAGAATTAGCTGCTATTCAGGGTGTGGTATTGTGGTGCTTGCCTCTCTTGTTGTATTTCTTCTGATAGCTCTAGTTGTTCCCTTCAGCCATATTTCACTGCTCCTCCTTTCCCTCTCACCTTGGTCAGGACTTGTACCACACCTCCAAGTCTGTTCCTGGCATGTCCTCTGCGTGGCCTTTGTGCACTACCCTTGTTGGACTAACCTCATTAGCTTTTCTTTGGGAATAAGCCTTTTTTTTGTGCTCCTCCACTTACCTGTGGCTTACAAATCATCCTCAAAACTGTTGTATACACTTGTGGATTCTTGGCTTCAGAATGTGGCTGTACCTGCATGCACATGACTTTGGAGAGCAATTCCACTGCCTGAGGGGATGCTCCACACCTGCATTGCAGCTTCAGAAAGATAACTGGCAACAAGGTTTTTTGCAATCACTTAATGTATGTATACACATGAGTCTGGTGTGTGTCCCTTATATTTTTTTGCCATTTCCCAGTTTCAGCCAAGTATGACATAAGGAGAGCAGCTCCAAGGTAATTAAGTTCCTGCAAATTTTTTAGAAACAGGCCAACAGGGAAAAGCAAGTCTAAAATCAGCCACTTGCTAGTTTTCCCAAGTTTTTAGATCAGTGACTGAGTGATACATTCATATTTGACAGCCTTCATTTGGGAATAATGTGTTTGGTGCAAATGAAGCTGTAAAGAGAAAGGGAGAAGGATTTTCTGAGTAAATGCCCCTGAACTGGCATCTCCCTTAAAACTTCAAAGAATCCAAGTAACACTGATATGATACATTGCATTTTGAACATGGGAACAGAAAGTCTTGGTACAATTCAGTCTCTGCTTTTAATCAACCAAGGAACATGGCTCTGTAGATCTGATTTCCTGAGTTGGCCTGGTCACAGAGTGCTTTGTTTTTACACCCCTGCATCTCCAGGGCACAACTCCTGTCTTTGTTCTGCCAGGCACACATTTGCACTAGTACAGAAGGGCTATGATCTCAGCTAGTGTCTTTAGATTTATTTTCTTTTGACAAAATTGGCCAACAGTTTCAAGACTGCCATCATATAAGCATAATTCCCATGAAACCAAGCAAAAGCAGTGACCATTCATCCTGACTCAAAATAATGTGTTCTGGCAGGACAAATCCCAGATCATTTGTAGCAATGACAAGATACTGGATTTCTGTTTTGATTTGGGGTTTCTAACTGTTAGTCCTTGTCAGCTGCAGATGGGGTTTTGTGGCACAGCTTTGACCTGTCCTCTCAAACATGTTCTACCATATAGACAGGTGCAGTAGTGTCCTTAGAAAGGGTCCCCATATGACTGGATTGTGTATCTCCATGTAAGGATTGTGGGCCAAGTGTGAATCCTGGTAATTCAGGCATGTGAAATGAAAATAACACATTGTAGCAGGAAAAATTCTTGAGCTCCAGGAATGTTAACAGAGGGTGCAACTGGCAAGAGAGTTTTTTGCTTGGCACATTTTCTATATGAAGAAAAAGGTATCAGGCACCTGAGATCAACAGGAATAAATACCAGGTCCTTCAATACCTCTTTGAGTCTGGCTGAAATAACCTTCTTACTGTCTTTGGACTGCAGTAAGTGGAATACTCTTACTCATGAAGGAAAATATCTTTTAGTGCTTACTGATGGTCAGTAACATCTTGGCTTCTTCAGGCTGCAATTCTGTGAAATTAAAACATGCAAAACAGGTGGTCAGGGTCCCTTTTGATCGTGCAAGTCTGCTCTGCAAACAACTGAATTATAGGAATTTAGTGCCTTCAGTTAATATTGGTTAAAGTAGTCTGAAATGACACGAGAAAAACTGAAAAGTGTCATTGTGTCATCAGTTGCCATCAAATACAGTGTTTAAAGTTCAAAACAGCCTGATAATGATTACTTATAGGGCCCAAATGTCACAGCCTTAAATTTTGCTTATATTTTGGTCTGAAATACAATTTTATTGCCTGAGGCTGATATTGGCATATGCAGACTTTTCTTATAATACTTCCATGACTAGCTGCAGTGTTGTCAGTATCAACTTAAACACAGTCTTGTTCTTTAGTTTGGAAGTTTACTCTTGTTTATTTTCCAGTGTTTGTTGAGGGCATAGCAGTTGAAATATTAAGGAAATGGACTCTTTTAAACTGAAAGTGGAGATCCTTACATAAGGATTGCTCCTTACACACTCTTCTGCAGAGCTGGAGCTCCAAGTCAGTCCTTGCCTTCCACAAGGACTGATGACTCTAAAACATACTGTCTGTTAGACATTGCTGTGGATTCACTGCTTTGTAGACTTAAAGTAGCCTGAACTGTTGCTTTTCATATGTTCCTATATTGCTAATAAATTGCATCACAGGATGGTACTGCCTGAATTACAGAAAAACTGATCAGAGAGTAGAGCCCTGGGGTATTTAACTTCAGATATCTGAAGTGGCCCCACCTCAATGCTGAAGAAAAAATGGTAGGTCTAACAGGGGTGGTGGTTCTCACTGGCACCCCATATCAGGTTAATAAGCAATCTTTGATATCTCTGTCTGTGCACACAGCTTAATTGTATTTCAAGGAAAGTGCATTGGTTTCAAGCGGGTGTGGAAACATTTCTTTTCATTAGACTGAACTGACTTTTAATGTCTCTGCTGTTACAAGCTTCTTTTCTATGTTACATTTAAACAAAATTCATGGACTTGATATGAAGTCCTTCATATCAAGGAATTTCAAGGGAATTTCTGCTTTGACTGAAACAGACAGGATTACAGGGCAGTCAGTCTCAGCCTTGGGATATCACTGAACAGGTGAATAAAAAAACATACGGGAAGAAATTAAAAGATAGCCGGAAACTGGGAGAACCAGGAGATTGTAATTTGATTGGAATTCAGGTGTCGAGCTGTGGCTTGTTTGTTTTGTTCTTGATTAGTGTTTATTTAGTGGTGTTGAAAGGTGAAATAGCTGCTGTTACAGTCGTGCTATGCAGAAAGCCTTTTGAGAAACATGACAGTAATACTTGGGAGCACCAGCTGAATGAGAGCCCCACGTGGGACAGCTTGTGCTGGGGAACTTACTGTTACATGTAGTAGGTTTAGTGCCTGTCACCAGGGAATTCTAGACACACTTTACATAAGGCTACCTGCTGCTCCCCTTGTGGTTGATTATGATTATAATAAGAATAAAAGGGACCTACAACAATCACCTGGTGCAACTGCCTGACCACTTTGAGGCTGAGCAGAAGCTAAACCACATTTTTAAGGGCACTGAATGCCTCAAACGCTGATAGGCTTGGGGCATTGACTGCCTCTCTAGGAGGCCTATTGCAGTGTTTGACCACCCTGTTAGGCAGGAAGTGCTTCCTCATGTCCAGTCTAAACCTCCCTTAATGCGGCTTTGCCTGCCACAAGTTTGCTCTGTGATCCTGAAGGAGCACGTACAGTCAGAGGTTTAAAATGGGACCAGTGGTGTTGGATGCTTTGTTGGGTCTGTCAAAGGCTGCATTTGAAACATAGATGCTGCTGAGAGCACCAGTGTCTTCATCTGTGAAATGGGACACTAACATCTTATCCCTTAGGGTACTCTTGATGTGTGTGGCAGCTGTGCTGTAGGTGCCAGGGAGGTGCCAGGGAGGGTGTCACAGGTGTGAAGGTTGAAACCACCCACAATGCATCTGGGTACTATTTTATTTAAAAACCAGCATTGGAGTTTTCACCCTAAAAGATTATCTCACACACTGGCTTGCCTACTCACTCATCTGGACTGACACAACAACAATAATAAATTAAACAGTAAAAAAAGTGTAGGGGTTACTTTTATAAGTGATATGTGATTTAAAGCATTACATGCTTGTGTTATTTTCCTGCCATTATAATGAGGCAATTGTATCATAAGAACATGTGTTGTTTCTGACTGAGGGGTAGTTTGAGAGATGTAACAGCTGGTCTTTATCCAGGCTCTGTACCCCATTGTGGGTGCAGCCTGAAGGAGTTCAGGGAAGCTGAAGGTGGAAAGTGTACAAACACTGATATATCCACTGCATTTTCAAATCAGTTTCATGCAAATACTGGGTCATGTGAGAAAATACCCTCCTACCTTAAAGTTTCTGTGACTAAATAAAAGAATTTCTGTCAGTTCTGAAGCTGTCAGTTCTTCCCCAGGCTGTGCATTTCCTTTAGCTTAGATGACTGATTTTTGTTAATGCAGGAGTCTTTGCATGAGCACTTGAGTCTTTGGTAGTGTTTATATGAATGGCAGATGACAGCAGTTGGCAAACATAGGTGATGTTTCTTATGTAAGTCAGCAGAATTGGTCTATAGGTGCAGCAGGTTAAGCACAGGCTTTGTGTGAAGTACAAGACTTGAACACTGGCTAATAACACTGGCTCAGTAAACACCACAGACGCGCCTTAATTTAGATCTCCAGATTAAGAGAGTACCCAAGGAAAAATTTACTTGTTACCCTGTCTTTTAAGTCCACAGGAGTCCGGGTAGAAACCTTGGCTCTGTGACAGTATTGCCCTTGGCTTTACCAGAGCCTGGGATTTTCCCTTGTCTTCTCAGATTATAAACCTTGCGACTCCATTAGTTGAGCTGCTGGTGTGAAATGCCAATCTACAGAAAATGTCTGCAGCCTAACAAAAAGGAAAATATTTCAAGCATCTTTAGGTTGGTTTTTTTTTTTGTTTGTTTGGGGTTTTTTGTTTGTTTGGGTTTTTTGTTTTTGTTTGTTTGTTTGTTTTGGGAGGTGTTCTTTTGGTTGGTTGGTTTGGTTTTGTTTGGTTTTTTCCTACAAGAGAAATTCCTGTTTGGGATGGAGCTACCAGCAACCCTAATAGTATTTTTCCCTTCAGCATTACTTTATTTCTCCCTTCAGGTCTTTGCTTGTCAAGCTATTGTGTATTGTGATAATACAGAGACTCAAAAGCCATCTGGACACAATTCTGAGTAACATTCTTTACTAGGTGACCCAGACTGAGCAGGGAGGTTGGATTAGGTGAGCTCCAGTAGTCCCTTCCAAGCTCAGCTGTTCCATGATTCTGTGAATACCTCGTGATGGAGGAGAGCTGGTGCTGTCATTCTGGTCTGCAGAGTGAAATAGTATTTGCTGTCTGATGAAAGAGCTGAAGGTGTTTATTAAAACCATTTTTATAAGTAATTATGTCGGCATGTTTAATCCCAATACTTACAATGTCACAGCCCCTTTTTTTTTTAAGTCCTTTTAATGTTGAAGTGTTAGTTAGTTATTGTAGTTAGTCAGTGCCGAGGAATCTACCTGGATGTGCTTCAGTGCTCTGCAGGTTATTGTTTTCTGTAGTGCCCTTCCTGTGTCAGCTATCACTGGTATTTGTGAAGTGCTGTTATTGCTACTAGCAGGTTACACCTTAGTTTGGGGATTTGCAAATAGATGTTTTTCTCAGTTAAGCAACTGTATCAGCAGCTAACCTACTTCTTGGTTCTTTTAGTCTTTCTCAGATCAGATCTGACATTTTGCAGAGTTTGGTTTGGTGTGTGGGTTGAATTTTTTTGTTTGTTTCTATTAATGCTAACTGGTAAATCAAAATGCTTTTTTGTTGTTATTGTTGTTTTTCCTTGCTGAATGGAGCATAATGATGACCTAAACCAGACCTTTAAGATGCTCAGCTTGCCAGGTGGGACACCTGAATTATTGGGTTGTGCATAATGATTAGGTTCTTCATAACGATTCATTATTTACATGGAGTGAAACTGTGTAAAACCAAAGAGATCAAGAGCTTGACACCTGTCTGTGCTATCCCTGCCAGTACCTCCAAGCCCAGTACTTAGGACAACGTGATTGCTTGATGTGTTTCTTTTCTGAAAAGGCCTTTCACAGCAATTCCAAACCAGATTCTTTGGTGAGAAGCACTTGCACTGACAGTCCCTTTATACCAATGTTATTCTAATTCACAACTAAAACATAGTTAGAAATATGTTCTGCAGAGTAGTAAGAATATATAACACAGTTGCTATGGTTGAAGAAAGATTTTTATACTGCTGCTCTGAGAAGTTTCATAGCTCTTTGTCAGAGCTCAGACAACATTATAATTTATAACCCTTGCAACCCTGCTGGGGTGACGATGTCTGTCTCCTGAGCAGTTAGAGGACAAATACATCACTGCCTGCTTGAAGATGCAGACTGCTAGTGGGCAACGAGGCCAGTCTGCCCAGAGTATTACTTACAGTAGATTAATCAGTAGGGCAGTGTAGTCATTTAACTCTGTGGGCTGCACTGGGTTTGCAGAAATGTTTCCTTCGCAGTGCCCACGGGCTGTCAGGTAATCTAAGATCATCCAACAGATGTGTTACAAGAGTTACAGCCACAGCAGATGTTACCACAGTTACAGATGTAACTGATTCCATGTTTGAATTTAGGCATGTCAGTCTGAAGAAGGGGCCATTCAGATGCTTTCTGCTACCACAGCAGAAATGGTAGCTGGCCAGAAGAGTGGGAAAAACAGTTTCATCCCTTGCTGAAACTGAAAATGGTCTTCTTTGTATGGAAAAAAAGAGAATGGCAGGTCAGATGTTGTGGGGACATTTGGAATATTGTGTTGAACCTGGTTTCCTTAAAAAAATATGGAAAAATATTCAAGTTCACTCTAAAGGAAATTATGCTCAAGTAGTAAGGGGGTATTTATACATTTTAAATATGTTGTGATACTAACTGAAAGTTTTGTGAGAATGCTGCATTTTTCACTGTTAGTTTGATCCTCTCATTGCTGTGTCTAGCTTGTGGCTGTCTGTACTCACCAGAGGAGCTCCTTTGCCTTCTAGAGTAGTCACCCAAAGAGACTGATTCTTACCTTGTTTTAGAAGCTGCTATGCATAGCTGATGTTAGCCACGTATGTTCTCCTTCCTCAGTACTACTGGTTTCAGTACTTTTTTTTTAATATTAATTTAAATTTTTTTATCAGGACTATGGCAAATTTGCAGGGATTGTGGATTGTGGATATACCACAAGAGAGAGAGAGCAAGGGAAAAGTGATAAAGGGGTTCACTTATAGGCATTTAAAACCCCCCATTCAAACAACACAATTCTAAAACAACCATGATTTGACTTTCAGATAAGTGGACCAATCTCCATTTTACATCCCCTAGGCATCATGTAGTTTAGTCTGCATGTGTTTTGAGGTGTTCTTATCCTGATGTGTTTTAAGATATAGTTTTAAAGATTATTCATGTTAGCAAAAGGCTAACAAGACAGCTGGAAAATAGCTGATATATCAGTTCCCTCTCTAGAGGTACAATCAGCACTGCTAACTCTTAAGATGTTCTTCCTCTTCTGTCCCTTGGGGTTTTTTTTCACCAAAATTCTGTTTGGTTGGCTGAGCTGAGCTCACTACTGCACATGGGGGTCACAGCCTCTCTGAGGCTACTGGTCTTCAGTTAATTCTCTGTATTAGCAACTTCACAGGTTAGCTTGATAAACATTTTCTATTCCACTGTTGTTCTTCCACCTAGGTTTTTGTCCATCTTTGTTCCTCTATTCAGTTTTTCCCCATGCTTTTCCCTTGTGCTGCCTGATTGGATGGAGAGGGTCACAGTTTTATCCCTGTTTTTCTCTGTAGCTTCTAATTTGGAGGCAGAATTCAAACCAAATTTTCCCCCCATGTTTTGCTTTCACTGATATCTCCACCTCTCCTCCATGTTAGTTGTAATTCTAGAAATGTTGCTCAGTGTAGTATAAAGCATGACATACAGCAACTAAAAAGGTTGAGAGATTGTTGGCCTTATGGACCTGCTTTGGATCTACACCAACTTGAGTAAGTGGCACCTGTTTTGGTCCTGGAGTGTATTAGATCTACACCATTAGGCTGATGCAAATGGTAGTAGGCTAGATAGACCAAACCAGTGGGTTTTATTGAATGCCTAAAAGCAGGAGTACCCAGCAGGATCTTAATTAAGCAAGGGAAAATGCTGCTTTATATTTTCCAATAGTTTTGGGGAACTAGGAAAGGAGAATTCATCATGTGCTGTGTTGTGAGGGACGGGTAATGCCTGCAAAGTATGTTCCATTCAGCCAAATTGTGCAGCAGAGGTATTTCCTGAAAATATCAGCTAACTTCCATTTTGTCTTGCGTGATTGTAACTGAGAGCAGAATCTAGATTAGTGTGTCAGTCTGTGAAGGGAATTTCCTCCTAGAGACTTGAGAGTAAAAAAAGAAGTGGAAGATAAGGAAAATGATTATTATGTTAGAGCATGAGTTAATGATTTGTAAAATCTCAGCTCTGACGTACCTGTCTGCACTTTTACTTCTTGCTGGTCTTCATCCTGTGTATTCAGTTCCCATTCAGCAAACATCTGTCAGGCATAATAATTTCAAGCATTAATCCTTACAGGAATTAACCAGCTTGTTAGTTGATGACCTGAACTAGATAGTTTCTGGGGATTATTGCTATTTAAATCTCACCTACGTTTTAAACAGTGGCAGCATGCCCTGCTCTGGGTTTCTTTCTCTTTTTTTATTTTTTTTCTGCACTGATATATCTTTGGATTGCCATCTCCTCTTTCACTCCCGAAGCACGGGAGGAGGCAGAGAGGAAGTCCTGTGCTTCCTCCTGCCTTAGTAAGGAGGAAGCCACTGGTTTCTTTTCGTGCCAGACTTGCTCGTGCTGCCAACTGTGCCGAATTGCTGTTCTAACACCCAGTGGAGGCCAGGCTGGATTGTGGTTGCCATGCTGGGAACCCATCAGGGAACTTCAATGGAATCACCACAGACTTTTACCTACCCTTTTTACCAGATTTCCCAGGATTTTGGTAAGGTTTTTACAAGGTTACTTTTATTTCATAATGTAGTGAGATGGTTGTGACAGGCAGTGTGTCTGTATCTTTTGGCTCCTAATAACTTTTGCACTCATTTTCTGCTTTGCATTAAATTTGCCAGAGACATGGAAGTGTTAAAGATATCAAGTGTCTTGAAATTTCAAGGATTTGAATTCCAGTGAAAGGGGAAATAGAAGGCAGTGGCCTGCTGCAGGAGAGCCATGACTGAGGGTTCTGGCAGCAGCCAGCTGGTGAAGGGCGCCAAGATCAGCTCGTTCGCGCGCTTTTCTCCAGAGCAAGCCCACGCCTCCCCTCCTGCCTGCTGCCAGCAGCACAGCGTGCTGGGGGGCCCAAGGGTGAGGGCCCAGTGCAATGACATTAAGCCTGATAAATTGTTTTGTGAGCAGCAGACCAGGATGGGGAACTCCTTGATGTAAGGCAGGAGAAAGGAAGCCAAAATATCCCTACAGTGGTGTGCAGCAGAAGGGTTGGAGATAAGGGACAGTCGGTGAAGTTGACAGAGTCTGTTGGGAGCTGGGAGTGTGGCTGCGCTCAGGACACGATATCAGCTTTTACAGCCCCAAAATGTTTGCCAAACTGGGACTGCTGAGATCCCTTCCATGAAGTTTGAGTTTAAGGTCACATATATAACTGTTGAAACATGACCTGGGGATAGGCAATAGGTAGAAAAGGGGACTAAAGAAATTCAGATTTATTTTTTAACTAGGGAGCATAGTTTGCACAAACACTGTTTCTTGTGTTGTGCTCATTGAACCCAAACAAGGTCATCAGAGGCTCTGCTCTGTGTGGCTTCAGCAATTGTCCTCATCTGAGCTGGACATATTTTCCTTCAGGAAGATAACTGGCTTCTCCTGTTTTATGAATCAACCTTTTGCAAGGTACCTCCTGAGCCCTGATCTGTAAATTGAAAGGGAAATAGTGGAGAAAAATTTCAGTGATATGGAATGCCTTTGAAATACAGCAGGTGTTTGTGTTATCTTTAGAAGATAGCTTTGGAGACTAGTGGGGAGATATTTTTATTTCTTTTAGACCAAAGTTGAGTTTGTCCCATGATGTCTATTACTCCTTGTAGAAGAATTCTATTTTACTGGGGTTAAACATATCTATAACTTTATACCTTTTCCTTCTTTCAAGTATTTGAGAAGAGGTAGTGCTATGTCTGCCAGTGTGTGTGTACAAATCCTTGGCTGATATGGACCCCTGTTGCTGTAAATGTATCTCTGTGTTAGCTCTCTGGCAGCCCCAGGGATATGTCCCATAATATTTAGGGTGGAATTTTCAAACTTGCTGAGAAGCAGCACGCCCTGAGGCCCCCTTGGGGTCCGAATGGAGAGGAGCTGCCTGATCTCTTCAGACGTTTGCGGGGAAAAAAAACTTTGGTCTCTCGTAGTACTCCATTTCTAAAAGGCAGTTGCTTGTGAATGATACGAATGAGAAGAAAAAGCATTGGTTTTACTGGTGCTGCTCAGGTTATTATCTGTGATCACAGCTTTAACTCTCTGGTCCTCTTCGCTGGGGATCGACTGCTGACAAACGCGGCTCACTGCTGGGTCCTGCTGCCGTTTTACGCTTTGCCTGAGGTCTGGTGAATATCAGTAGGAGGAGGTTCAGATCCCCTCTGGGTTTTTAGACTACAGGACTTCAGTCGCCCATCGGGCATAAAAGACTGCTAACAAGGCGTTCTTCCTCGCCGTTATTAAGTCCGGAGCGATGCGATCCGATCCGAGCGCCGCAGCCGCGCTGGGCTGGGCCGGTCCCAGCCGGCTGCAGGGCTCCGTGCAGCTGGAACCAGATGTGGCCGTGCTCTCTAACCCACAGCGCCTGGCGAGCTCTCACTGTGGGAGGGTGACAAAGACGTGGAAACTGCAATCGTTCAGGCAAAAATGAGTCACGAGAAAGCAGCCTGTTTAATTCAATTCCAAAAACGTTCTCAACCACTCAAAATTAATTTATAACCAGCATTTTGCAGTGGTCTACTTTGTTTCTGAGCTTGGGGATGAGGTTGCTGACGGTTCCAATAGTGTATTTTGTTTGGGACACAGGCAGGCCTTGTTTGCCTGTGGGTTTCTCTGAATACAAACCAGTGCTGTTTTGCAATATAAAGCCTGACATTATCAGATTAATGCAAATATTACCTTTAATTATGTACAGAGTGCTGACTGTTTAGGTATAGCTATTTACTGTTTCAGTATAGCCTTCTGTATGTTCTTGACAGCATTGCAAGTGTTCATCTCTTTCAGGGGTCATTTTTCTCTTTCTTTATATAAACAGATCTTTCTGTTCCATGCAAATTAAAATCTGTTAATTTTTCCATAACCATATGCTTTGATCCCAAGAAAATAACTCTTAATCAACAGCTTTAGTATCTAAAATTAGTATTGTCCTACTTGCTACTTTTTTTCAATTCCATAAGTCTCACTTTCACTGTATAAATATATCATTAGCATAACTGAACTGATAATGTTTTCAAAGATGTATCTGACAAATCTTGTTTTGGAGAGTTAATCTTTAAGTTGTTCTAAATGGGACAAAAGACCTGTGCCCTTAGAGCACCCTTGCAAAGTACTTGCAAGTGACTTTGTTTCTAAGAAATATTTCCGGTATATACTTGACTCTAAAGATTTATGAGTTTAAAAGTCATGTGCTTAGTGCTCCAAGTTACACACTCAGAAGTGAAATAGTCAAATGATAGTCAAAAAATATTTTAACACTGATCTTGTACGGGGAAAAAATTGCGTGTTTAAAAACCCCCCAGATCCAAATGTGGAAACAGTGATGCGGAGTAGGAAAGAACAGACTTGCAGACAGATTGACATCCTGTAGCCCTAAGCATTCATATTACAACTGTAGGCCACTGCAGAACACAGAATTCCTGAAGAAGGTGAATGGTCCCACCTCTGGTATGGATCCTTGCCTGGAAGTGCCCCTCTCTTGCACTGACTGACTATGGAATCTTAGGGCTCCTACCCCCGGGTGTCCCACCACAGCCTGTGGGTCAGTGCAGTGAATCCCCTTTCCTGGTGTGAGATCCAGCCCCTGCTGAGGCCACACACTCCCGCTGGGCTTGAGAGTCTCTTTCTGAGTATCTCTGGTTCCAAGGGGTGGGTGGAGGGCATGGGGGGGTGGAAGCACCGCTGTTTGCACAGGGCAGTGGCAATGCAGCTGAAGGCTCTGACAGCCCTTTCCTCCCTCCATCACTCCATGTTCCTAAGTACACACTGATGCCTGGCTTTCATTGCCAAACCCCTTCTGACTTGTCCTCTGTAATCTCTTCAGGACAGAGGTATTATCCTTTTAACTGTAGGGCACTTCTGCTCACCCAGGGTGCTGAGACAGCTCACTCATCCTATGTGGCTTAACATTCTGGAGCCCTGATTGTGACACTGGCCCTTGGGAGCTACCATGTGACAAACTGCACACAAACAAGGAGAGCTGTTCCCAGCTAGCCAGGGAAGATGGGCAATTTCTCATTAGGGCTGTGATGCCAAACCAAAGCTAAGCAGCACAGCTGGGGTATGAAGGATTGCCAGGAAGAGTTACTTGGGAATAGTCTGCAGAGCAAAACTAATTTGCAAAGTATATTTGGCAAATAGGGATAACTACACCTTTGAGGAAATGAGGTTGTCTGTACACAATAATATGACCAGCAAAAGAGGAATGATTTATCAGAAACATTATTCACTCTGAATTGTTCCCTGATCTCTAGCCAAGGGGCAGATACCACAGGGGTTTATTATCAGTGTATCAGTGCTGTGACTGGCACCCAGTACTGTGGGATCATACAGTCTTGTGGAGGACAAGTGGGAGATAATTGAATACATAAATTCTAGTCTCCAGAGACTGTGAAACTAATGCTGTTGGCTTGCAGGGATTTTTTGTTGGCTGACTGATGGTAAAACTTAGGGAGCTGACAAAAGTTGAAACCAGACCTACCCGAGAACTTGTCCCCAGCTGCTCAAGATGTAGATTGCTGGTAAACCCACAGGTATCTTTTGGGTAATTTCCCCATCAGATTCCCTGGACCTGAAGAATCTTTCCTGAAGTTGTAGAGCAGAGGTGTTAAACCTGTGATTTCCCAGACTGAAGTGTCTGTGAATGGTAACTAGGAAAATGAAGGCTCTTGTCATTAAGTTTAAAGTCACTAAAAAGATACCTGCTTCTCAGCAGAGACACTTGAAGTGGTACAGATTAGAAGAGGCTGACAATCACCCTCTGCAGCGTTTATTAACAGAATCTTCGACTTTGTTCTTGTCCTTTCAAGTATTTCCTTATTGCTTAGAAGCAAGAAACAAAGTGTCTTTGAACCCAAGTTGTTATCTGTAAAAGGGATAGGATAGTCTTACTTACCAGGAGGGCTGACTGAATAAATGCTCTAAAGATTGTTTATACCTCAATAACATGGGGATAGAAAAGCAAAATCTAAACCAGACAGCTATCTAATGCAGATACTCTGTCTCCTTGATGGTAAAAAAAAGAGGTGTAGACCAGAACTAAACCCTGCATTTTCTTATCTAATGGAATCATGATAGACCAACCTGTCTCCTAGGGTGACCTGGAAATGCAGAAATTTGTGTGTGGAGTGTATGGGATGGGGAGAGATTTGTAATTAAGAGTCCTCACTTACTATTTTTACTTCCAAATGACTTGAAGATTGAAGTAAAAAATAAAAATGCTGTGATCAGATCTATTGATTATCACTCCCTAGAAGGGAAGATGGCCCCAGGACCCAATTCTGCCTTACTTGTATGCTACGATTCCATTCGGGTAGAAAACTATTTTTAAATTTCAATCCCTTTTTTTAAGGAAATAGCTTTTTAGACCTGGGAATTCTATATTTTCCCCAGCAGTCTTAGGAAGCAAAAAGATATCCCACTTGTACTGGCTCTCACCAAGGTCTGAAAATAGTTTTTAAACAAATGACTGAAAAAAATAAGGTATTTTTTGAGAGTTAGCCTGCACAGAGCATGTCTCTGCTTTTCAGTTTTTGGTAACAAAGAGAATATCGTCAGGTGTGACCATGTTGTGGCAGAATGCCTTGCATTAGCCATAGGTTTCCTGTGGATTGTTTTGTAAGGGAGAGGAAGAGACTGTGATATGGATGAGTGCTGTATGTACTCAGAATGTTGCATTCCTTGGTTAAAGGGGATGCTTGTGATGAGGCTATAGATGTGTTTATTCCAAAAATCCCTATTCATAGTCTAGCTTGTTAATTAGGACAAACAATTGCTGACTGTCATAAACATTCACTGCCAGTAACACAGGAGGGGGCTGTGTTGGAAGATGGCCAAAGTGATAGGATTATGTTAAAAGATTGTGCTGGAAATAACTACACCTTTTATGTGAAACCTTGAGAGCTTCTGCACCTACTTGGGCAGGTTAACTGGACTCTGCATGGGTGCAGCTGCTGTCCTGGAGACTTTCAGGAAGGCTGGTAAGGCTGGCTGGATTGAAAATTCCAGTAGCTCCTCCTGGAGTAGACCAAGAATGTTCAGCTTTGGAAAGGCAAGGGTCAGTGCTCTGTGGTCTGTGCCAGCTCCTGACCTCTGCTCCAATCTGAAGCAGACAGAGCTCCCAGCTCTGTGCCTCCTCAGAGCTCTTTTGTAGTATCTAGGGAAGCTGAAAAGTTACTAAATTATCCCAGATACAATTCCCAGAACCAAAATTGCTTCCACACTCATACATTTGTCTAAAATTTGATACAGTTCAGTGGGCTTTTTTAAAATCTTTTTTTTTTTCCACATTCAATCCCAGAACCAAATGAAAAGGGTTATGAAAAGTTTGAAGTATTTCAATAATTGGAAAATAGTCTCCCTAATGGTGGGTGGTTTGAATTTTCCTGGAGCGTTTTTGTACTTTTATTTTTGTAAGAACTGGGTTCTGGAAACTAGTCAAGTAGTACATGAATATAAGAATCCAAGAATTTCCATATTGAAGCCATTTTAAAGCCTGTGTTCTATAAATGTAGGGCTTAAAAAAATGTGTAAAATGGGAGTGGTTGTAAGAAATGTTATAAGAGGTTTAAATTAAAAAAACAAAAAAACCCCAAAAAAAACCCAAAAAACTGAACCCCCGGTATGACTGGCAGAGAGAAAATAGTACATTAGGAAACATTGCAAAATAAAAGGACAGTCCTAGGAAAAAGACACTGCACTTGCAAAATAATTTTAAAAGCTCTCAGTAGTGTATTACAAATATTAAATAAGTAAATCTTGCAATGTCCCAGAAGAGTTATTAGATGCACTGGCATGGCTCCTGCAGTGGCTGTACTTAAGGAAGAACTGCTCAGAGAAATCTGGCCCAGCGAGTGCCACGTGGGTCACATGAGGGGTGACCTCTGCCTGTCTCTGTGTCAGGGTCTGCAGTGGAAATGCAGAGATGTCCATGGCTCCCAGAGCTATGAGGCACAGCAGTCAGCTAATTCATTTATCTGCTCCTTCAGCAAGATGGTTCCAAGACCACTAAGCTGAAACAAAGCTGCCTCGGCATCTCTTCAGCCCAGCCCAGCACAACTGGAGCAGATTTTAAAAGCAAAACCCAGCTGGCTGTTGCTTTGGATCTCATTAATTCATGCTGTGGTGTTCAGCCTGTGGGCGAGCTGGGGGTACAGCCTGTGTGCCCCGAGCATCCTTCCAGCTGCCCCTTCCTTCTCCAGGATTTTGGGAAGAGGTGGTAGGCTGCAGTACTCTGACTTCACTCCTTGCTAAATGGTTTTGTGCTTGGGTGAGAGAGCAGGAGAGGAGTGATGCTGACTTGAGACGAGGGTGAGCTGTGTCAGGTGTTCACCTTTCCCTCTTCCAAAGGTGCAGATATCCCGTGCATGTAACTGAGCCTCAGACAAACCAGTGCAAGCCCTGTTTGTGCTGTGGGTGTGCAGTGGGTCTGGCAGAGCTGGGCAAGGGCCAAACAGTGTTCTGGGGGTCATGGAGGGTGATTCAGAGAAAGTAGGAAGAGTAGTGTTGTGGGAGAAGTTCAGCTACAGGTTTCTGCAGGTAATCTGTCTTACATTTTCCTGTTCCTAAAATGTGCTTTTTGTCACCTGTGGATATACTGCAGGAGCTGTCCTGGGTCAGTTCTGTTTAACACCCTGAAATACACTTCTTCATTACCTCTGCCAAGAAACTGTTACTGCATCTGGACAAATAAAACTTGGTTTTGCTCAGCATCTCATTATCTATGCCAGAATTTCTTACACATAGTTATTTCCCTCATTTAGTAACATGTATAGAGATGCCAAGTGATTTCTGCAGTGTAAATGTGCTTTCCACAGTATGAATTAATACACTGATTCAAGTGGCATTAAATGGAAAGCAGTTTTGAACAGCTGGATGCATTTGAAAATAACTGTGAGAAAAACAATTGTGTACAAATTGCTCAGAGGATCTCACTGGTGATTAAGGGAAGATTTTCCATGGCACAGTGGGTCCCAGAGACTGAGCCTGGGGCAGGGGCTGTTGCACCACTGTACAGGTGTCTCTAATGGTCTGCTGCTCTTACAGGTTGGTGTGTGAATGATGGCTTTGCACAGCTCTACAGCTTAGCTCTGTTCCAGGAGCCACTATGTCTCCTTTGTGCTTTTTGTGCTGATCAGGGTTCAGAATTGCTTAATTTCATGTCCAGAAGTATTGCTCAATCTTTTAGTTCCAATGATGCAACAGAAATGGGGTGAATGCTGTTGAATGGTTAACTTTTATCCACTAATTGTTAGTCCCAGCTTTAGAAGAATTTACAAAGGAGTAATCTTGCTATATCTCAAATAAACAGCAGTTGTTCTTCTTCCCAAGCAGACAGTAAGTCAGAAATCATACTTCTACCTTGCAGGTATAAACCATGCTGTTAGTGCTTGGGAAGGGTTCCAGAACAAAAGTCAGGTGCTGTAGCTGATTGCTTCAGCCAGCCTCTGGCTGCCCTGCACAGAGGGAGGACAGGAGGTCTCAAAAGGCAGCCCAAATCCATGTCAGATATTGCAGGTTGCAACTACTATGAAATCCACTTGGGCATTGAGTACATGCTAAATTTAATCATCCTTGCGGTACTAGATACAGGAATTGATTGGTCAAAATCAATGATATTTTATGCCTGTAGTTGGAGTAGCAAAGTGTTTTTCTTCATTTGCAAGCTGGTGATCTCAATATTGAAATAACTTCTTTTGTGGTTTCCTGTGTTGACTGCTTATGTGGATTGACTGTGTGTGGGTTGGGGGAGGCTGTGTTACTGTGAGGTTTTGACAGAAATTCCTTGTGCTCAGAGAGCAGCAGCATGAGGGCAGAGTGTGAGTGGGATTTTCTTCCTGTTGGATGACAGTAGGTTTTCCACTGCTTCTTAACCATGTAAGATTGCCCTTAACTTTTTGTAAAAAATAAGACTAGGATAACATTATGTTCTGTATTGGCTACTCCATGACTGGAGTACTGAAGCCAATTTTAAATATGATATGGGTGTTGCCAGGAATAGAAACTTCTCCTAGGAAATGAATGCCACTTCTTGTCAAGGTCTGTCCAGCAAATGCACTGTGAGTTTTTGTTTCGAAATAGCATAATTTGGAACCACCACAGCTCATACTTGAGCGTTCAGAAACTGTTTGCCTAGAAATGTATTTTTGTATGTATGTATGTAACAAGAGGGGTTTTAGGGGACAGTCCCTCTACAATTGCCAGATATAGTGAGAAATGTTAATGTGAAAATTAGTTGGTTTTTCAGCTGCAATGAGATATGTGCTCTTTTCCAAGAACTCGATTATTGTAGTTCAGAAATGTCAGTTCTGAACCAATCATAGTTGGAGAAGGACACAGCTGTCTAGCAATCCACTGAAAATAACATTACTCCATTAGCTGGCTTCCTCTTTAGTGCTGTTGTGATGTAAGTCAATGATTTTAGCTTTAATTATATATCCCGTCATGTTTGTTATATTTGAGAGAGGGAGTAGCTGCCCCATGCCACACCACCCTCGCTAAATCCAGTACATCCTGTTTTATTTTTAAAAACTTTTCAAGGTGAGGTCACTCTTTTTAAGGCTACTCTCAGGTTCTGAGAGCTTAGATTCTGACTTGTCTGACAGGTCTCACTTAGGGAGGAATTCCCCCTTTCACACAAATGCAACTCTGCTGGTCTGCACATGGAGGTCTGAGCCATGAGGTCTGATCCTCTGCTCCAGCTGTCCCCATGGATGGTGCAGTCGCTGCTCTGCAGTTCTTCTGTTCTGGGACCTGTTGAGTAGAAAACCTGCTGACAGCCAGGAAGCAAGAGTTCAGACTGTTGTGAATGCTGACATTTTGTTTTCTCTGGTCTAATGTGGAAGAAGACTCACTGGGAGCTGCAGGGAAGGACCTCTAATATTGCATGAATCCTTTTACCTCGTGGAAAGGAACAGTTGCAGGATGGTGGGGAGCTTTCTGCTTGCGAGCAGAAGGATGGCTCTCCCTTGTAAAGACTGAGCTGCTGAGAGCTATGGTGGTTGCAAACCACCATTGGTCCATCTTCACCAGGAGCCATGCTCTGCCTCTCACACTGAGCACTTCCTTCTGCATGAATCGTTTCATGGAAACTGAAGGGCTCTGTGGAACTGAATTCTGCACAACGAACTTGGGTTCAGTAATTAAGTCTCAAACTTTGTGCTGAAAAAATCTTTCAGTGATGAATAACAAAGAGGAAAAATATTTTATTTTCCACAAAACACTGGCTGCTTGGCTGGCAGTAGTTGTAGGATGTGATCCAAACCCATTGAATGGCAGTGGCTCTCATTCTGTTCACTTCAGTGGAGCTGACCTACAGGGTGCTCTGTTATGGCTCATCCTTATTAGTGAAGTTTAGTCCAGCAGTCCTAGGAGTGAGCCTAGGATGGCTCTGCTCTATTGTACAGTCACAAAGGAGGCTGTCTGGGCAGTGGAGAGCTTGTGCTCTAAATGGAGACATCAACAGAGCAACCAAGCATCATACGTTCCTGCTGATTGGGAATGAGCAACAGGAAAGAGGGAGAGCAAAATTAAAAGCTTCGAGCCTGGTATGGAGCCTGGTATGTGTTACTGGGATGGAGTAAAAGAGATGGCAAAAGGCATCCACCAGTATTGATAATCCCCTGTAAAGTCTTGTTTGTGGTTTGTCTTGGAAGTTGCTGGCCAGTTCCCATTGTCTGTGTATGCCAGACTCGCTGCATGTGCATTCAGGTAACCTCTGCATGGTCTCAGCAGAAGAAGCTGAGTGTCTAAGCATCTGATCCTATTTTCAGCAGCTTTAACACCTCTACAACAGCAGTTTATACACCTCTGAGTTAAGCATGTGCCAAAGTACTTCGTTAGTGTGGTGTCAGATGCTCAGTACATGAGCCTGGAAGGGCATTGGGAGAGTGTTACATTGACATGACTCTGGGAAGAAACAGGAAGTGTTTATGTTTGGTGTAGCTAATCTGTAATGCACACAAACACCAAATTAATCTCATTTAAAAGCTTTGAATTAAGTCTGTTTACTATAAAGGAACCTCCCATAGTTCTCCACCTTCTTTTTGTTTCCTGGTATATTTTCATTTGGGAAAGCTGCAGTGTGAATATGTTCTCTGTGCTCAACTGACCAGCAATACTGCTGCAGTTTTTGGTATTATTGTTCAAAAGGAAGGCCACAACATCATTAGCTTTTCTCCCTTTCTCCTTTTGGATTGCCTTTCTCCTTTGGATTGCCTTTCATTCCTGCTCAGGTCTTACCCAAAACCTGCTTACCTCCCTGTTTCTTATCCTTTCAGCTTCTTCAAATGCGATGACTCAGCAGCTGCAGGATGAATTTGACAGTAGCGTGGAGAATGCAGAAGCTTGGATGAAGGCCATCCAAGAGAGACTGAGGATCAATGACAACACCAAAGGACCTCGATCTGCCCTAGAAGCCAGACTGAGAGAGACTGAGGTAAGGGAAGAGCGATGGAATTCGGAGGTGGCTCTCACTGCTGCCATTGTTACAGCAGTTATTGCTGTGAGCTCAGGAGTTTTCCATCAGGAAATTGTCAGCTGCCCCTGCTTGTTGTTGGAGCATTGGGCCTGTGTGGATGGGTTCACATCAGTATTCTTTTAAATTTTCTATTTGCAAATTGTTTACAGATGTAGAAAAAGAGGATGGCAATTTGCTATCACAGGCTTCCAAGCTTTTCAGATTGGTTTGGAACACTAGCAGCAGGTTTGGCAGGTTAAAATGTTTACAGTCTCCTCAAGCCTGGAACAATTTGGTTGCTGCTTGCAATTACCATAGTCATTTGCAGACAACCAGCATGTAGTATAAAAGAATCAGATCACATTAGTGTTCCATCCCCTCCAGGACTCTGGCACTGATAGAAAAAGATTGCAGTGTCCTGGTAATGGGCTGTTTTAGAGTAATTCCTTTGTCCTTTTCCATAACCCTGATGATAACAGGGTTTACAGATCCCCTTTATGATCTGTTCAATGAAAAGGTAAAAGTTCTCATTTTTTCCCTGGTTTTACTTAATCTGTTTTATAACTCTTCTCAGTGAGATCCTGTTGCAGATTGTGCCTGCTCCCTGAGTGATTTCATGTTCATTAACTTCAGTTTCATTAGATGTTATCTAGGTCTTGTAATCTCAGAGAAGGAAACACTCCTGTTTATCCCATTTGAACCATTGGAGGGAGTGGTGATCTTTCTATGAGTAACATTGAAACTATTTTTATACTTTTATTACCTTCAATTCCAAGTAATCTGCTCTTTAATTTAAATAGCAAGATCTTTCCCATTGTTATTTACCCCAAAGTCTCTACTTTTGTGTGTCTACTTGTATTTGGTCTGCCTCCTCTGAAGTTTAACAAAAAACGTTGCAGGCTTACATGGATGATGAGGTAGTTTACAGTGATGTATTCAGCCTTTTTCCTTAACTGTGGTTTATTGGAGGATGGATCTTGCCTGTGGCATAATACAGAGTCTGTTCATGGAGTGATGGATTGTGGCTAGATTTGCATGTCAGTCATAAATACCTGAAGCATTTTATCTTGGTCTATAGTTTAATTTTTCTGACCTTAAATTATTTTCACCCTTTTGTCTGGGAAACTATGCTGTGTACAGTCTCAAGAAACATGCAAGAAACACAGGAACTTGAGTAGAAAAGTGGTAGTTTGGCAAAGGGGGAACATTCATGGCAGAGATAACAAGTTATAAGGTCTAGAGATTTGTGGTGATGTGATATGGCCTGAACGGCTGAAGCCTGTTTACTTCTGTGGGCTTTAGAGAAGGTCTGTAACATGCAAAAAGTCATGTTAAGAAATTCTTTGAACTCAGACTTTGGAGATTCATCATTCTAAAGATTAACAAGTTCTTTCTTCCTGTATATACCTTAACCACCTCCTGCTCCTTCATCCTGCCTCCTTTCTGGGCCTGGCTTCTGTCTCCAGCTCAGATGTCCTCATGATGTGCTCACTGCTTCACCTATTGGCTGTTCTCGAATCCAGTGTTTAGTTTTCTGTTCTTTTTTTGCACCTGGCTTGCCAGGTTTTTTTCATGCTTCCTTCCTGTGGTATATTTTCTGTTAATTTGTTAATAAAAATGTCAGCCAATGAGACGAATTATGTAAAAAACAGATTTGAAAAAGAAAAATTACTGTACAGCCACTGCTTTCTCTCCAACTGTTGTTTGCTTCTAATTGCTGGGAAAATATCAGGCTTAGAATACAGCTTTACTCTTACACTGTACCTGCTGGATGATAGCTGTGGCTTGTATTTTCTTGCTTTGCCCTGCCCTTTGCCCTGCTTCCCTGGATTCTATTAATCACGCCTTTCTTAGTAAATAATTTCTCCAAACAACTGTTTATACATCACATGCAGGTGTGCTGCCTACATGCCAAAAGAACAGGCTTTGCTTTTCCCAGAATGTGGGACTGGAGATCCAAAGACCTTTTACGTGTCTCACCTTTGCAATAATTGACATGATCAAATCCCATAGGCCTAATTTTACCAAAAGAAATCACTGATTTTGAAAATCTTGGTGTTTTCATTGTAGAAGCCTTTTTCTCCAAAGTGGAAAGTCTGCAGTTTGCCAGGAGTTTATGGAAGAGCAGCAAGAAAAGCTAATTTGATAGTATCAGGAGTTTGGATAAAGTAATGTTGAAAGCTCACATCCAAATTGGGGGATAATTAATCTGTTAAATTGTACAGAACTTGTGCTGATTTTTCCATCTCTGGATGCTTAAAATCACATGACTCCACTTTCAGTTCCTGGCATTCCTATTTGTGTAAGATACACATTTTCAACTATTCATAACTTAGCAATTTAGGGCCGAAGCAAAATTTGGTAGCAGGCAGAAAATTCCACTGGTTAATTTCTCTTGGCTTCTTTTCTAAGCCAACTTTTATTTGCACTAGGAAGCCTTTTTAATATGCTTCATGATTTCTTATAGTAGAGCTTAAAATTGAGAGGTTGCAGTGTAGTTTGTGGAGGTTGCCTCTTTGTGCTTTGGCAGGTGGGGAAGAACAGCTGGCCTGTGGCAACACATTGCTGTAACCTTATAACAGCAATGGAAACACAGACATGGGCATTTCGTAGAGGTTGGTCTGGTTTTTGTATCTAACTTAAATGTTCTTCAACTGCTGTGTGATTTTCAATTAAATTCAGTCCTTTAGGATGCTTAAGAATAAACATGTCTGAAAAAAAGTTCCTATTTTCCTTTCAGGAGAAGCTGCAGCAGGGAGTTAGGTGGGAAGGGTTAATTGTCTGTGCTGTATAGAAACGTTTCCATCCCATGGTAGTGCCGTGTTAACAACGGGACTCAGTGATCTTGAGGGTCTTTTCCAACCTAAACAATTCCTGGGTAAAAGCAAAGTTTACACTTCATCAATTATGCTTGTTTTCTTTCCATGCTTTCAGTATCATTTGTTTTTCTCATAGAAAATACGTGCACTGGAACCAGAAGGCAGCTTGAGAATGGACTTGATTCTTGTGAAGGCAGACGCTGCTCTTCGCAGCATCAGTGAGGATAAGAAGCACGAGGTACTCTCTAAACTGAAAGACATTAAAGCCTTGTGGGAAGAGACAGCCATCTACATTACTCATTGCCACAGGTAAGACAAACACACTCTTGGGTGTGTTGAGGCAGCTATTTCCTCCAGTGCTTTCATAAAGTGCTTCCTGCTTCTCTCTGCTCCCTGGATTGTAGATAGCAAATCCCTGCTAATCCCAGTCCCATGAGCATTTTGGGGACTGTGTGAGGAGAGAGGATCAGTGAGACCTCAGTGCTCTGTCTTCACAACCTGGCCCACCCACCCCATGGCCTGGAATGATGAATTTGGTCAGGCATGGAGACCTTATACAGAATATTTCCTGCCCAAAGCAGAGAGGACCTGGGAAGTGAATCCAAACCCTGCAAAGTCAGAGCAAGTTAAAATTTCTGAGAACCTTGTGCGCTGCTTTGAAGGCCTTTTGAAATTGTTGGTCTCCACTGCTCCCATCATTATTTCATCGAACTCCTCTCTCTTGCTCTCCCCAACAGCCGCATTGAGTGGGTCTGGCTGCACTGGAGCGAGTACCTGAAAGCCCAGAATGAGTTTTACACATGGATTCACAACATGAGGCTGACCTTGGAGCCTGACATTGAGTTGCAGCTTGGCTTAAAGGAGAAGCAGTGGCAGCTGAGCCATGCTCAGGTTTTGCAGAATGATGTCCTAAATCAGTCAGTCCTGCTGGAAAGGCTGCTGGAGGAAGCTGCTTCGTTGTTCAGCAGGATAGGTGACCCCAGCGTTGATGAGGATGCTCAGAAGAAAATGAGGGTGGAATATGAAGAAATCAGACAAGAAGCTCAGGTACATTTATAAAGAGTGAGAGGTGTTCAAATTCCTCCCATCTGTGGTGTTGTTTGCTACTTGCTCCTCCTGTTGTTCGCCCCTTGCGTGATGGGGCTTACCTGTAGGGCTGCAAAAGGAAGCAGAGCTGAGGACCCCTGTTCTTTCAGTCAATGGACTGTTTGAAACAATTGTCAAGTCCCAAGATGAGCTGTTGTCCTGGGGTGATGTTAATTGGGATGCTCTTACGTGGTGCTTTATGGTGTGTTGCTGTAAAGTAACTGAAGGCTGCTTGCTGTGACCTAGTAAATATTGCTTTAGGTCATCTCTGTGTAAAGTTTGAATTGTTCCTCATCTTTCAGCACATTAGTGGTTCATGTATAACCAGATGCAGAGTACCCATTCCAGGAGCCAGGGAGTATTACATGGACACAGCCTCGCTGGAGGAAGTAGGGTTGGTTGAGACTCAGAGCTGCCCTCCCTGCCTGCAGAACTGGGAAACACAGAGGTGGAAGTCAGCTCTGGCCCAACACTTTGCTCAGTGGGCACTTCCACTGTCTGAAAGATTTTCATGCACACAGATACTAATTCTTGCCCAGTACTAATCTTCCAATTTGAGCAGTTGTTTGGTGTAAGACATCCTGCTTCATCTTTTAGTACTGATGATTTCCTTTCACCCTATTTTTGAGTAAAGATTTCAGAAAACACTTGTACTTTTAACTTCTAAAACTCAAATAAAGACAGGATTAGACCATGTGGTAAGGCTGAGGGGCAGACATCTGTGGATGGGCAGAAGAATTCAATTTCTTACTAATCAAATCAGTAGAAATACTCAAAGGGATATTTTAAATATATATATAGATACATCTATACCAAACATACAGAAATGAAAACCTAGTTTTTGCTCATAGTGACTTCCAGAATTTTGTAGGCTGGAATTACCTGGTGCAAATAGAAATAATTTTCATTACTTTATTTCTGCTGTCTGCCTCTGTTAGAATGCTGCCTTCTATTAATTCCCACACCTACACACCAGTCCAGAACTGGAGCCTGACAGTGATGGATGCCTTCCCTCCCTGGATGCTGTTTTACAAAGTTAACTTCAGATCACACTGGAAGAACAACATTCAGATGCTTGTTCCGTTGCCCTGCTTGCCCCATAGATACATTTTCTCTTTTGAAGTAAAATATCCCAAACCCCAAAAGTGACCAAAAAAACCCCTAAGCTGGCATCTTTTGTGAGCATGTAGTTCAGGTACTTTTCTAGCCATAAATATACAACTACTGTTAATGTCTCTCCAAAATCTAGAGTATTTTTGGAAATTCTGTAGCTGCAGCTGCCACAGAGAAGCCACCAGCAGACTTGGGCCTCAACACTGATTATTTATTTTTAAAGGTAGATCCCTTAATTACAAGGCATCTGGATATACAAATAAGAAGGTTCTGGGAATTCAGGTGTTGTCTATCTAGATTGCCATTTAAAATTATCATTCACTCCCTCCTCACCAAAATTGTCTTTGGTTTTGAAGCTGGAGACAGTCATTAGTTATTTTAATAAAGCTGTTCTTTTAGACAAGTAATTTGAATACTCAAAACCAGAATATGACCTCTCTGAGACTGATTTTACATAGTGTGATTTCTCTAACTGACTTGGATATGTGCTGGTGTAAATGAGATCAGGAAGTGGCTCATACTCGTTAGACAAAATATGTCTTTATGTTTCCAGCCAACTGAGACACTAGAAAAAGCTTTTCTTTGGCACTGGTTATAAATACCACATTTCATAGAAGGATGGAGTGAGAGAATCCAGCTAAGAAATTCCTCTTTCAGGAGGTATGGAACGAAGAAGGGAGTTGGAAAGCCTTGGATTTTGCAACTGAAGTAAATGAGGAATTTATTATCTAATGCCAAGGTTACAGGCACCTTGGGAATTGCGTTGGAAAGTATAACACTTGTGAGGGAAACCCTGCCACCTCTTCCAATCGGCAGGAGGAATGAATGAATGAAAGAGACACAGGAGTTGTAAGGGATTGCTCTGGCCCCTCACATGATGAGAGGCCAGACTAAATGTGACTTGCAGATGCCAGCTGAATGCCTGAGCACAGGAGGCTCACTGGTGTTTGTACATTACACTGGTGTTTGAAGAGCATTTTTAGACCCTGTGCAGTTGTCCAGCTCTATCAGAAGGCAGGCTCTTGGACAGTGTTTCTTAAATGGTTTGCCTGTGATATTGCTTCTTTGGTATGAGCAAATGGTGGGAGGTTTGGTTTATTTTTTTTTTCTTAGTGCTAACATGTGTCTTTAACATTCCCAAATTTTAAAAGCATATCTTTTAATTACATAGATAGGAATATTTTTAGATGTGGCAGCCATTTTCTACATGCTTTTCCTTGCCCAAGAAATTAAAAATATGCAGAGGTAAATGGTTGTATGTTTCCGCATAAATGATGACTGAAGATAGTACGGAAAGTTATGATATATGGGAAGTTGATATTTAGGAAATATATTAAATACTTCTGAGCACGTCAGATTAATTTCAGTCCATGTTGACTCTGTTAACTGAAACCTAGATACTTAAAATAGTTTGTAAAGGTACCCCAAGGGTAAGACTGAAAGCACCAGGAAGGGCTACAGGAGCTTTCTGTACTCTCCTTGAGACACTACAGAGGGAGTTAAAGTAGGAACTTCCATTATGTGCTCTAGATTGCCTTCCAGAGGAGGCTTATTTGCTTTCACTGACTGTGAAGGGAGCTTAGGGGAGAGGGCTTCCTAAGCCTCTGTCTATCTTCCTTGAGTACCCAGGGCTGGGCATATTCTGCCCAGACACATCCCCTTCTCTGCAGCCCATGGCAAACCCATTCCTTTCCTGTCTGTGCTCTTACTCTTGGCAGGGCCATGTCCTTGCTTCGTGTCTCCTCACCTTAGCCTAGTGAATGTGGATGTTGTATTTCACACTCTGCTGCTCCCCAGACAGCTAACCTAACAGGAGCAGGTGATACCTTATTTTTCATCATTGGAAAGTTTTCCTGCTTAGCCTTTTGTGGGGGGAGGGCTCAGCCAACTCTTTGTAAACCTTTTGTCTGACAACTAGCACAGTCTGTCCAGATCCATGGCATCTATTCATTGACCTCACAGACCAGCAGTTCACCCAAAATGCTTATTCCTTTATTTTAGCTGGCCAAGGATAGGTTGTTTTGACTTCCTTTTGAACCCCCTGTATATCAGCCTAAGATTTTTGAGCTTAATAACATCTCTGCTTTGTTATTCTGATTTATGCCTTTTGGAGCTTCAGCCAGTAAAATAATCTAATTCCCTGGAGTCAATAAGCTTAGCATGACTTGGGTCATTTTGATGTGTGGCCCTTTTACACTGCTATAAGGTTGTCTTCTTCAGATCCTTGACTTGAGGTCAAAGCATAAATTGTTTAGCCTCTGCAGATTTGAGAATTGACACATGGGGGTTTAGCAAGCGAGGTGTTCTGCTGGATACATCTTGGCCACAGAAGTCTGCAGTCATAACTCTACCCTTTGGTTTCATCCAAACCTGTGTATGGCTGGTGCTATTAAAGGTTGTGCTCTAATAATTCATCCTCCATGGGAAACAACTGTCCCTTAGCTGTTCCTCTTTTGTCCCACATCAAGTCAACTAACTTGAGGGGGGTCACTCAGGATTTGCAAAAGTCAGCAGAGACTGAAGTGGCAGTGTGAAAAACAGACTGGTGGTGTTCCACTTGCAGGGTGGTGGCTTTGTAGTGCACCATGGCCAGACCTTGTCCCAAAGGTGAAGGGCAAAATCCCAGAGGGACTGCCACCCCCAGTACATGGGGGATCCTGTTGGTCTGGCTGGCAGAATGGAGATGGCTCAGTGCCACCTCAGGCAGGTTGGCAGGTGTGGGGACCTCTCCAGAGCCTCACAGGGACAAGGGAAATGCAAAGGGAGGTTTTCAGCTCTAGCCACCATTGCAGCTGTCACTCTACTTGCCCTGGAGGCAGCTGCTCAGAGGCCAGTGCTGTGTCCTGTATTACACAAAATGAAACTTGGCCCATTGTCTGTGAGAGCAAAGGGTGCTTTAAAGTGTGCTGCAAGTACTAAATGGATTGCACAAGGAATGATTTTTAAAAATCTAATGTAACCACAGTGTACCTCAATTGCTCTCCATGCCAACTGGAGAAGGGCAATAAAAATCAGTCTGATTTGGCAAAAGATAATACTTGTGTTGAATATTATACTAGTGGAACAACAGAGCAAGTGATTTGTGTCAAAATCAAAAAGGCCTGAACTTAGGTTGGCAAACAAGGCCAGTCTGAGCAAATGTGACTTGTGAGGAGTGCCAGACTGGATCAGCAGGCAGCAGCTCATGATGTGTAGGCCCTTGTAAATTCAGGGATTGTTTGTTATAGGGTGCACAGGCAGTAACTTGGAAAATAAAGCCTTCTTTCCATTGACTTGAATTTGCTTCCAGAGTCTGTGATACCACCACAGAATAGTTTATGACCTGCTAAGTAAGTACAAAAGTGCCTGGACTACACAATTGAAGGTGATGGTCATTTTCAATGCAGTCTGTTTAAATAATGAACAATTTAAAACAATTTTCATGCCTGTAGTGCATTCTTTTATTTTCATTTTGAGAGATAAGGATTATTTTTAACCCAGAAGAGGAATATAACTGCTTGTCTCTCAAAGTGAAAATCAGAAACAAACTTCTGTCTCTTTCCTTTTTCTAATGAGAGAGTAGGAAGTTTTGGAAAGCCAGAAATTCAGCTGACAGGGCCTCACAGTTTGTGTTCTTGGAGACTTAGACATTGAGAGCCTGCAGCAAAATCCAGACAGGAGCAAGCCTTTGTGTACTTTTGTGTTCTGTTTCTCGAGGTAAACTTTGAATTCCTGTGAAGGCCAAGTGTTATCGGGGTTCCTAAAAAGGGAGTCTTGTTTATAAATTCTGGGTTACAATGTAAAGGAAAAAGAGACAGATAAGCACAGTCCTCACCACTTCTCATGTCTCTTGTTACAGAACAGAGTGAAACTGCTTGAAACAATAACCAAGGAACATGAGCAGTACGGCACCAGTGTCAACCAGTTTCAATCGTGGCTGAATGGTGTCACAGAGACATTGAACTGCTGCATTGGAGAAGCCACCAAGTCTTCAGCAGAGGACAAGCTAAAGGCACTGAAGGTCCTTGAACAACATAGCTCTAACAAAGAGTTAGGATTGTGTGTTTTCATGCCCCTGTGTGTTGCTCAAACCATACAAGGGTGTCCTTGAGAAAAGAATTACATGTACAAAATAGATGGTGATTTTAGCATGGGCTAGGGCAGATGAGTTGTATGAGGTCCTGAAACTGTTTGTACCTATGGTTCTTCCAGTATGAGTCACAAACTGGTCTGGTTTGTTTTTCTTAAAGCCTGAGCTCCAATGGTTATGTGATTCTTTGAGAATCTTGTTTAAATAAACATGATCCAAATAGACCCTGAAGGTTCACAGTTTTTGAGAGTTTAGAGCTGGTGATGAAAATACCAGTTTTGAGAACAATATCCTTTATTTTGGTGCCAATGCTTTTAATGTTTAGCTTAAAATCTCTGAGATCCAACTATTAATATATGTCTAGTGCCTGCAGCTCCTGTTCTCTTTGTCAGGGATCTCAGGTGATAAGCATTAATGAAAACCAATATTTTCAGAATCAATGGCAATTAGTATTACTCAGAAGGCAGACTAACCCTGGCTCCTGGTCACTTGAAAAAAGACATATTTTGAAATAAGAAGTGAAAACCAAAATACGTACAACAAGGAGAGGTGGTCTTTTTTCCTACTGATTTCAGCTTTTTCCCCAGCCTCCCATTCTGCAGATAATCTTTATTTAACTTCTTTTTGCAGGAAATTGCCAAAGACATTAGGAGTGGTGGAAAGAAATGGAAGCACCTTGAAAATCAGTGTGCAGAGGTGATTCAGAATACCTCTCCACTTGGATCTGCAAGACTGAAGGATGAACTTGAAGAGCTAAGAAGAGCCTTGGAGAAGTTGAAACTGCTGAGTAGTGAGGAGGAGGAGAGATTGCTCAAGATCCAACAGTCTGAAAGTGCTTATGAGTCCCATGCCAGACAATTAGAAGCAGACATCCAGCAGCTGAGGAAAGATCTACAGAGACTAGAAAATGACCTGGACCCTGGGGAAGGGGAAAAGACTGAAGATGAGTTTGTAACTCTGTGGAAAAAATGCAATGTAAGTTGCTATCCTTTGTGTGGAGGATCAAGTGCAGCCATAGACTGAACATGCATAGTCACATCCAACAGATGCCTGTCCCATTGGTTAGAGATGATAAGGAAAGGAGTATGAGTGTGTGTGAAACACACTGAGGAAAATGTGACTGCTAACAATGGAATCAACTGCCCCAGCCTTCATCTTACACTGCACAGAAGGAGAAGGCTCGGAGGGTGTGCTGGAGTTTGTGCCTAGAGTTGAAAGGGATCATATGCAAAAAGAGCACAATACAGAGCAAACAACACAATTTGCTCCACTTAAAAAGAAGCAGGAAATTAATGCCTCACTGGATATATATATACACAGACACAAGTGCATGCACAGACACAAGTGCACATATTTCTGAGGCATTTGGTAAGATCATTGCTATGTCATATCCATCACCTCTCTTCCTTTACTAGCAGACACATCATCAGTACTAAGAAGTCTCAAGATTGTAACAATCCAACATTTATGCCAAAACCAATCTGCTGCAAAAATGAGTGCGAAAAAATTGTCACACATTAAGTAGATAAGAATCTTTACTACTCATTTTCTCTTGAGGGCTGGTTTTGCATTTATTATCTGTTCTCAAAATGCCTTTCATTGCTGTTTGTATGTCTAGAGCTATGCAAGACTAACTGGGAAAAGTATATGCAAAAAGGTTCAAAAAAATTTAGACTGGTTCAATCCAGCTACATTTGCATGGGTTTTAGTTGTTTTTATTTCCTTGAGTCACCCTAGAATTAACATTCTCTATATGTGAGTCTCTGAGAAAGATCTGTTCAGGCAAACAGATGCTTTTAAGACTCTAAAAATGCAGCTCATGTTATATACTGCAATCAGTGAACTGAAACCAGGCCTGTTTGGGATTCACTCTGTTCAAACAGTGAACCCTGCAGATCAGATGCAGAGGCTGGGCAGTGTTAGGCGAGGAGAGAGAGCCTGCTGGAAGAAAAACCTGTTGCTGAGAATGTTTTCTGTCTTACAAAGACCATATTCCTTATAACCAGGAAAAAAGCCACTGAAAGGGGATTTCTGCATACCCTAAGACACAGCCTTACTTCTTATATCATATGCCAGACACTACATAAGGTGTGATCTGTTCATTATTTTTATAATTAAGGCAACAAGAGCAGCTCTGGCTGCAGAAGAGTCAAAGATTGAGAGGCTGAAGGCTCAGCTTAAGGAGCTGCTACGGTTTTCCCAAGATGTGCAGCCACATGCTGAGAGTGTTGTCTCTGCAATACAGCAGTATCAAAGGTACTGGGAAGTCTGATTATGGTGGGCAGGTGGGGGGAATCTTCTCTCAGGGATTGTCAGGAGCCTGAGAAAAAAGTGATGTGCCATCCAGTTGTAGGTGATGGGTAGAAAAAAAAAGGCTTTTGATAATTACATCCGCCTCCATGTTTCAGTAAAGCTGTAATTTTAGCCATTTGCTAGGAGCTGGAGGCTCCTGGTCATTTTCAAGCAATGATCTTACATCATTAATGTTGTGTATGGTTGAAGAAAATTAGATTGTTGGCAGCTAATTTGATCTAATTAGCATTTTATAATAATAATTTATGTATTTTGCTTGCCTTTCATGCTAGCAACTAGAAAATCAGGACAGGAGCTGTGGTAGTAAACGGTTCAGAAGAATTATGGCCCTCCCTTGCTGAGTTTGTTGCAGTGACTCACCAGCCTTAGCAATTATTTGGCAGAGTTTATTCCCCTTCTCCTGGCAGCTTATGTGCATGTTCCTGTTTTCAACTTGCCTTGGGTTGGAAACTCTGAAAGTTTAGCCTCTCCCAGACTTCAGTGTTTCCGTTTCCAGGCTGCCTGGAATCAGGAAGTAAAGAAGCTGCAGCAAATTTTGCAAACTAGAAGAAAGGATCATTTTTTAAGGGAAAAAAGAAGGTCAGTTCTTTTCCTGTATCCCAGCTTATTTCCCTCTGTGCACACTATGCTATCCTGCTGGAAGGGTTATAGGTCATTGTGGGAAAGGATTTCAGTTTAAAAACTAGCAAATAAACAAAGTTGAAAGAGGAGCAAAGAAGGCAGGGGACTTGCCTCTGAGTAGAAAATGGCAGCTGCTCCTTTGCCAGCTTCTCCCCAAAGCTTCTTTGGGAAATCTGGCAGCTTCCCACTGAGCCTGGCAGGGGCAGCAGAGCAAATGGCAGAGGACGTGTAAAGTCAGAACTTTCTATTTGCAGAGTTTTTGGCCTCTGCAAACTTGCCTTTGTTTAGCCCCGTCATGGCCCAGTGACACAGGTAAGATTGTTGTTTCTGTTTTTATGGAAAGGCAGTATTGATCCTGATTGGCATTGCTCTCACCTGCTTGTCTTGTGGGTTTGCAAGATACTGTTCCCCTGTGAACATAAAGTTTGAGCTGCATTTTGCCAAATCAGGCAGGATTCTGCAAACTGGGAGTTCAGGCAAGCTGAGAAAAACAGGAGGCAGCTGCATGGGGTGTGTCACTGCTGGGCCTTGTCACTTGGCTGTGTTCTTTTTAAGAGAAGCCTGGATATTCATTGAAGGTTTGCTGATTTAATTTTTTTCCCCCAATAATAGAGCTGTGTATGTATGTGGGTACATATACACAAATACAAAGCTTTTATCAGAATTTATCTATGTACTAATATAAATTCAAGTGGTTCTGCAAAATTTAAAAGAATTGTATCTGAAATAAAAATGTATTTTTCACTTTTTTTGTTAACGTAAGGTTATCAAAGACTTTTTAATGTAATTTTTTAAAGAAACAAAACCTTGTTTTTTACAAGCAACTGCAGTTACATTCTAAACACTCTTGATTTGTTCCTCCCATGAGTCAGTGAGACTGTGCCGATAATATGATTTGTTAAATCACACTGGTGACAGCAGCCAAGGAAGATCACATACAAGGGAAGACTGCTGGCTGCTAGAAAAGCGAAGAAGCTCCTGATATACAGTTGCACAAAAGACAAATGTGTCCTACGACATCTAAATAAAGTTTTGGCAGATGTCTCTGACTGACAGAGCAGCTGCTGGTACGCAGCAGCAGGCTCAGGCAGTAAAACAGACTGAGGCTTTTGTGTTGTGTATGGTTTACACCCAGTATTGTGTTAATTCATGCCTTGAAGAATAGAATCTTTGGGCTTGGATTTCTTCATAATCCTTCTCTTGGTTGTCACTTTATCCTTACAGTGTTAGAAGCAAGACTTCTAAAATGAGCAGTGATACAGAAAGCCAGCTGTGGAGACTCATCCAAAATCCCCTGCAAAGTTTTGAACAGTGGAAGCCATCGGTCCAGATGCTCCTGGAGACTCCAGAGCCAGAGCTGGCTCACATTGAGGTAGCAAAGCTGTTGCTAAGTTCAGAAATGTGGGTTTGACCAAGCCTGCATGCCAGGCAGCAGCAGCTGGAGGGTCCTGCCAGTGAGGCAGGAAAACCCACAGTAGGGATGGAGCTCTTTCCTTGGCTCCAGCTGTAGCACATTGTCTTATTTTCTGCCTTCCATTTGGTTAACTGGAGCTGTCAGCTGAGTAGGCTGCAGAAAGTGCTAGATATCTTTAACAATGATGCTAATATTGTTTAGCATTAGCCCAGATCTCCCTGGATGGGAAGTTTGTGGACTCTGTTAAAGAATTATGTGGCGATACAGATGTGGGATTAAAATGCACGATTAGTGCATGTGCCCAGCGAGGTGTGTTTGTTACTTTGTCATCCCTGTGATATCCAGAATAAATGTGTCTGTGAACAGGGATGGAATTTATCCTCAGGATGAGCATTCAAGCTGTCCTTTCTGTTGGTTGTTTAGGCCTCTCCTCTGCACAGACAACTCTTTCCATAGTACAGTACCTCTCTTTCTGTTCACAAAATGGATGCAGCCCTGGTGCCTCTAACATTATCAGGAAGATTTTTCCTTTAACTGGGCACTGTCCAGGTACCTTCTGTTACCCCTTGTTGGCCCAGCATGCTGTTTTTACCTGACTTTGTCGTACTGCTTTGGTTGTGTGACTTGTGTGAGAATAATATTGTTATATGATATTTTTTTTTTTTGGTATGATTTCACTGGAAGAACTTTTCTCCTTCAGGCTGCTCTAGCTGAAAGCTCCCAGTTCAAAGAGAAGTTGATGACATTACAGCTAAAGAAAGATATGCTAAACAATGTCCTTGGTGAGGAAAAAGCACAGTCTTTCCTTCAAGAAGTAGCTGAAGCTTCAAAGGAGAGAGAAATTCTACACAAAAGTCTGCTGCAAAGCAAGAGCAAACTCCAGGTGAACTACAAAACCCATATACTGTCTTTGCCTGTGATGAAGACAAAGATGAAGTCTTTACTAAGCCAGTTTTATACACATAAGTTTAGTACTAATCCCTTTTCCTAGGTTGATCGAATATTCAAATAAATGTGTGGTCTATTTCATAGTATAGCTCGGTGTTTGTTCTGAATATGAAGCAGATATTGACAAAACATAATGCCAAGGGGTATGTGTTGAATGCTGGACCTGTTTTCTTATTTCTCCATCTAGAATTTGATATTGCAACATAAGAACTTTGATGCTGGTTTTGCACCATTGCAGAAGAAATTATCTGCCATCAAAGCCAAATTAGATCTGGAGAAGGAACCACAGCCTGACCTCTTGGGTAAAAAGACACAGCTCCAGAGACTCCAGGTACATTACAGTATTGTTTGGCCGTGTTATCCTCAGCTAACTCTGCTTCCTGTTTGTTCATATTTTCTTAGCAGTGGGAATTCAGTACCTTTCCCCTCGACTGTGTGTTAGATAATTTCATTTGGTTCAGTTTATAGCATGAGTGAATGAAATTAAAGCAGTGCAGATGAAGCACTGGCAAACTGAGCTTGAGGGAAGGAAGAAGCAGCTGGAAGCTGTTGATTGTATACCTTCTTGGGCTAGTTTAATTGCTAAAGAAAGCGTATCCTGACACTTCCCACTAGCAGTGAAACTGCACAAGATAGATTGATTCAGGTTAACTCCTCAAAAGAGTTTCCACTGTCCCACTTCCTTCTGTATCCTCCTCTTTCTGCTCTTTACCTTGTCACTTAGCTGTGACACATGCTGGATTTACTCCATGGCTGATTCAGCTGTCCAAGATAAGAAAATAAGGCTAACAGGAAAAATTGATATTATTTTGGTTAATGTTTTGAACTGGTTCAGCAAATGGTCCAACATGCAGTAGAGCCTGTTCAAGGCATACAGTGGGGTTACATACCTGGGAGAGGGGAGAGCGGAGCAGGAGGAGAAGGGAGAGTGGATGTGACTGCCATGGTGCACCTGTACTGTGGCACTTCATCCTTGGTGGCCACAGGGGTGTTATCACCACAGTTCTTTGCTGGTTATACTATGGCTTCTTTGGCACTTCTCAGCAACTTATCTTCTTTGTTAGCTCCCAGTAACGTGTAAAGGACATCCAACTATTTTTTTCAGAAACATTTACTCCTAAGCATCAAAGCAATTCATTTTCTTAATGACAGTCATTGTTGCTGGGTTTTTTTCTCCTATCACTGTCAAATGAATCTAACTTTGGTGTATGTTTTTGAAAGTCCATGCCATACCTAGGACACTACGCATATGGAATCTGTCTTTTCCTCTGCAGATGATCCAAGATGACTTGGCAGAGCTTGCAATTCACATGGAGGAGGTAGAGAAGCTTGTCCAGTCAAATACCACACACAGGCATGAAATGAACCAACTTTCCTCTGACTCTCAGGCCCTGAAGAGATCGCTGGAGGTAACATAAGGAAGTTTTTAGTTGCCTGGGAAGTTGTCAGTTGCCTGTATTTAAAAATATTTTAAAATATCTTTGAGCATATGATGTTACATGCTTTGAGTGACAGTTATTTTCATTTCAGGGAAAGAAAACACTGAATTGTTAAGACTTTGATAACCCTTCCAGGATTCTCTGCTTATCTCTAATGTGATCTCCCTTGGGGATAGGATGCCATCCGCAGGATTTTGTCTATATAAACTGTTTCTGGAGTGGCCCTGAGATTTCTGACCAAAAGAACTCATATTATCATGGTGCTGCTTGCACTTCATAGATTATGGGAGAGGGGTTTTGTACCAAAGTGTTTGGGGTTTTTAGGGCTTTGTGACCTAAAAGTTAATGAGAGAAAAGTCCTGCGATTGCATAAATACTTGCTTTGTCCTGAGGCATTTTGTAGTTTGCAAACATACCTATAAAATGACCTCCAGAGCAATCTCAGAAGATTCTCAGAAGAAGGGCTCATAAAGTTACCTTAGCTATGCAGTGGACTATAAAATTACATGTGTTAAAGTGTTACCTGAACATGCACTATGGAATTCTAGTTTCAATTTCAATCATCCCATTTATCACTGAACTGAACTTTTGCCAGACAAGTCTGTACAGTCATTTCTGATTCAGAGAATGTAAGATGTGTTTGATATTAACTGGGGTACAAAGACCCCAGACATGTATATTCTCTATTCCCTTTCAGCCGAGAAGGAAGGGAGCTAGTCTAGTTCTTAATACACCCCCGTGTGGTTTAATTCAGGCCTGCAGGGGCTTGGAGGTGTTTTCCACACCACTGATGCTAAAAGGATAGGTTTTTAATAGCTGCTTTTTTTCTCTTTGCCCATGAGATTCTGTGCCCATCATAGTGTTAGAGCCAGTAAAGAAAGTGCTTTTGGTCTGTCTTTGGTTACTGACATATTTATATCATTTGTAGATGATGATACAGCAGAGTGAAGACCACGTTCAGAAGCACTGGGCATATAATGACAAACTGTCTGACCTCCAGCAGTGGATCTCAGTAACCCAGGAGAAGATTGACTCCTGCCAGGATGCTGATGGAGAGCAGAACACCCAGGGCAGGCTGGAAGACCTGGAGGTGAGAAAAGCATCTTAGTTTAAGATGTTAATTATTCCCTTTGCAGCATTCAGACATTAAGAGTGGGGTTCAGGAGAGTAATGATGTGTGTTTCTACTTCAATAATTGTTGGCTGCTCTTGCCTCTTTGCTTTGCCCTGTATTGTTGGATGTGAGGCCATGTAACAGACAAGAGCATTGAAAATGAGTAAGCAGTGTTGAGATGGATAAATTATTATCCAAGGATAGGTGGTCTGTTCCTGTCAGGGTGATCTCTCTGAACAATACCTGCCTTTGCCTGTGTGTACTCATCAATACATTGAAAATTCCTGCCATTTTAGCTGGTCTTCTACTTGTTGAACTGAGCTGTTCCAAAGCTGCCAGCTTTTCCCTGGGTAGCAGTACTTTGCATGTTAAATTCACTCTAGTAGGATACTTCAGCTGGCAGTTGTTGCCTTCATATGGGAGACCAAAATCTTTCATGGAAAGGCTACAGAAGGAGGTGCATTGACAGCTTGCACCTCAAAGTCCTCCCATCAGCTCTTTGACCTATGTTGGCTCTTTGGAAGCATCCATGGCATATTTTTTTTCCCTCTAGGTATGTTCTAGCTAGTGCCAACAAAACCAGCATAGTTCTGGACTGAACATGGCCTTCAGTCTGACATAGCCTCCACTTTACCCAGGATACCTAGGAGTAATTGTCAGGGCTTTGCATTTCAGAGATTGCTGGCTGAGTTTCCAGATAAGGAGATCCAGCTGCACCTTGTGGAAGCTCATGGCCAGTTGGTCATGGAGAATTCTTCTCCAGAGGAGTCTGCCCATGTCCAGGCAGAGCTGGATCAGCTGAAGGAGTCGTGGAAATCACTGAAGGAGATGGCAACTGGGTAAGTGTTCATGTAGGTCTTCCTTAGGTCCCTTCCACGGGGTTCTTTTTACTGCAGTGAGAACAGACACGCTTGAGGTCTGTGCTGTGAAAGTGAACAGCCATACCATAATGCTAGAAGCAAGATGGGACTTTATTTAATTGTTTGTAAACTGAACATCATTACTTTTAAGAAAACCTTTTTAAGACTCTGTGAACCACAATGTCTGTGAATCTTCCTTTACCTCGTGTTGGAGTAGGCAGTGTCTTACGACCTGGCTCACTCTTGCACTGCCAGTCTCTGTCAGAGGAAATTAGGCATAGACTGGGTGACTTGTGCTGCTCTGTCTCATCTTCCTGTTCTCCTTGGAGATACCTCCAAGGAGGGTGTATCTGCAATGGGATTTGTGCCTTTTGCAAACCTGCAGAAGTATAAGCAGAGCTAAAAATCTTCTCTTTAGCTGGAAAATGAAGATTTAATTTATTTTGCCTCTGCTGTGTAGTGCCAAAATGCTGCTCATATTTGCTCATCTATATTAATATTTAATGATGTGTGATTGTATTCATACACACTGTCAGAATAGGTGCAAAAAATAAATTACAAAATTGAGGAAGGTTTGATTGTACTGCCTCCTGTAACCAGAAAGAAAGGTACATTGCCAAGGTATTATTTTTAGTGCCCTAAATAAAAGAAAACAAAGCACTTGGAAATGTTAGAACTAGAGTCCTGGTGCAGCTCTGAGACACTCTGGTTTGGAATAACTTCAGTAGTAATAGTGTTATTAGTATTAATAATGATATAATAATAACAACAATAGTGCTGTTTCCCCCGAGCTGTCTCCCATAACCCCAGTCAAAATGTGGATGTCCACTGCACTGATATCTCTGGTTTTGTGTTTTCAAGCCTCCTCAAAAAGTGGCAGTTAAATAGACCAGTGGCTGACAAGAAGAAGAAAGGAGCATTTGTAGAGAGCAGATGGATGTCTAGACCTGCTTTCCACCTTTTTGATGTCGATCCCAACCATAAGCAGGTGAGGTGGGGACTCTGTGTCTGCCTTCATATCAGTTTACAGTTTCATTGCCTTCATGTGATACTGTGGGTTACAAAGTCGGAGGTTAAGATTTCACAGTCAGGCCTTCAGAGGAAACGTCTGACATAATAGTAAGGGCTTTTTTGTTCCTGTTGTTCTGTATCCTAGAAGAAGATGGGAGAAGGGAAAAGTGCAAGCAGCCACTTGAAACTCCTACATGACTTTGAAGAGTGGCTACGAGGAGAAAACAGTGAACTGACCAAGATACTTGCTGGGACTCCATCATCTGCAGGGGAAATTAAGGCACGCCGGAGCAAACTTGAGGTTGGTTTTCAGGAGGTGGAGAAAAATACTGCAATTAGTGTGAATTCTTTCAGAATTAAAAAAATGCAAACAACAACAACAAAACCCAAAACTACTCCACCTACCAAGCAAAAAACCCACTACCCCCCAAAAAAACCCAAAAAGTCCTCAAGAACAAATAGACAAAAAAATTCAAACACTATACACACTGCTTTCTGAGACCCTAGAGTAGATGAAGCTCAGGAATTTAGGACAAATTTCATCCTTTCTACTAGGAAAGGTCTGCCAGAACCAGAGTAGAAGGAAAGAGAGGACCTGGCATTTAGCTGTTGGGCTGGACTTTTCCAGTATGGTATGGCAAAGTTGTTTATTAAGAGAAGCTGATTAAAATCAGTGTCAAATCAGTATTTGGTCTCACTCTTCCTGTTGAGTATAGCCAAATGCCATGGCAATTTGTTAGATTTGTTGGATTGTTAGAAACTAAACACAGGAATATCCAAGGCTACAGGAGTCCTGCAGGTGAGTTTCATATCATTTCAGGCAAAAAAGCAGTAACAAAAATAAACATGCTGTTGCATAACCACTGTTTTTTCAAACGCTGGTTTAAAGAGTGAGGCCTTCCTGAATTGCTGCTGACTCTTGTCTTTGCCTTTAGGAGCTGCAGTCTCGTGTGCCTCATGGTCAGCATCTCTTTGAGGACCTCCTTCATCTTCATCCTGTGGTTGGAAGTTCTGAAGACCTGGAGGACCTGCGCTACCGATGGATGCTGTACAAATCCAAGCTGAGAGAGTCCCTGAGCTCACCGGTAGGTGACAGCACACAGTCCACAGCTGCTGAGCTCTGCCATTGCTCCTTCAGGTTACTTCACATTGCTAGTCTGTCTTCAGCAGTATTCATGTGTGTCTGCTTAATTAAGAGCTGTGTGCTTTTTCCCTTTGTACGTTATGCTCAAAATATTTCTTGAGATGGAAGTTTCAAACCAGAACAGTAAATGGCAGAGAGGCATGCAGCTGGGATCTGAGAGGTGTTTGTGTGTGAGAATACTTTGGGTGTGTGCCTGGTTCTGGGCACATGGATTTCTATTTTTTGCCCTTTCTCCACACAACATTCTCCATAGAGTTATTTTTTGGCAGTTCCTGCACTAAAAATATATTCGCTGTTCATTATTTGTGTCTCCTGCTGTGAGACAGAATTGTCACTCTCTGAAATGATTCAAAGTAACTGCAGAGAAGGACCTAGTCCCTTTTGAAACTGTCCTTTTAGGTTAATGATTTGGAGTGCAATAAAGAGGAGGCATTTTAATGCAAAACCCAAATTATTAAAGAAGTTACTGAGTTGTTATGCATAAGACATGTTAAGGGTGGCAGAATTCATCATCATATAGAAGATATTCCAGAGCATGCTAAAGATACTCCAATGTTCTTATCATAAACATATATAATTATTAATTAATATTTTTCTAGCTTAACTACTCACACATTATCTGAGCAGCTTCAAGATACCATAATCAAAGGATTAGAATTTACAGGTTTGCATTTGGTACTTTCTGTATATGAGTGCTTTCAAACTTGAACACCTAAAATTTGAGACATTTTAAAATTTTCTGCCTTGAGAAACCTTTTCTTGAAATCCAAAGCTTTTTTAGAACATGAATCCTTTAAAATGCATGGAAGATAAGCATGAATTTTATTAATAAAGAGCTATTTCTGTGTTTGCCATTGATTGTAATGACTCGTGGTTTGTTAACCAAAACCTTCTGTAAGCATTAACATAGTCAATAGGTGTCAGTAAAGTCAAAGCTATTTCTGGGAGAACTGCTCATCTGATTCAAGTAGTCAAGAACCTAAAAACATGTCATCTTTCTGCCTAATGTTGTTAAAAAGCCCATTAAAAAAATCTCCTGCTGGTTCACTCTGTCCAGGTGACCATGAATATGAAAGAAACATCCCCTGTGTGGTGAATACTCATTTACAGGCTCCTCTGGGATCTTAACTTCATGCTTTTTCTTTTTTTTTTTTCTTTTAAACAGAGTCCTGGATCTTTGGAGGAACCAGACAGATTCAGAAAGGCAAGACAGTTTCTTATTATTAAGCTAAAAAATGTTTGACCAGACATTTTGCAGAAAATGGTTTTAAACTTTTCTCAAGATTCCTGAAATCAATTTGCTTATTAAGAGCCACTCTTAAAGAATTTGTTGATTTTCTCCAGATTTTTGAATGGAAAAATATTCCAGAGTTTTTACTCTTGAACTAGGCTTACTATATCTCTAGAAACTAAATATCCATCTGCTGGGAGCAGAGGGAAACTCAGTTTTTATACATCTACATGTTATATGAATTTAATTCATTTTTCAAAAGAGACTAAGGAAGAGCCAAAATATCTCTCTAAAGGATTTAGTGGTTAAGTGGCTAAAATAATTTTGAAAATGGGACTTCTAATTCTTTAGACACTTCTGAAAAAAAATGCTTTGGATCAATCAGCCCACCTTCTTTCTAATGCAGAAAGCCAGAGAAAGTCAAGAGATTTGTCTAATGCTATTAGACTAAATCCTTATTCTAAGCAGCAGAATTCCTCCTGTGATGGATTTTCTTTTTGAAGTGATGACATAAGAAACAGAAGCAGTACAGGAGATGATAAGGAGAAGCTGAAAGAAAACAAAATACTGCCAATTTCATGTTAAACCAAACAGCACTTCTGATCCCATTTTCATAAAGTCAGCAAATTTTTATGTCACAATTTTCTTTGTTTATAGACACTGTTCTACTTTGTACTGTCATCTCATTTTCCATTTGTTTTTAGAAGGAATAGAATAAGGCTTTATTTGCCTGACTCAAAGGAGACTGGATGAATAATGTGTTGCAGGATCATAATCATATAGTCATTTTAAGGCAAATCAAATCCTTGATTTCTCCTGGTGCAACACCTCTGTAGAAGAGACCAATATTTAAAGGGTGCAGTACAGTGCACTTCAAGCATGGCCAGAAATCAAGACTTTCCTCATTCTGATGAGATATTCCTCTAATACTCAAATGTGGAGTAGCAGCTCCAATATTTTTACCCAGCAAAGTACTGACCAGTTTTAAGGCAGTTTTCACACCTTCCTCAATAGTTTTGGCTGCAGTTCAGCCTTGCTGAAGACCCCCAAAGACTTTCTGTTCTTGCCTGTCTGGCTCAACATTTATTGTTTCATCCAGTAAGGTCACCAGAATTTTTCAGGCTGGAAAAACAGTATGACATTTTAATACTTGGTGTAGAGGCAGCCAAACATTTAGTGGTGCTTCTTTTCCCTAGAAGAGGCTCACAGGGATATTCCAGAAGACTGACCAAGGAATTCTCTGATTTCATGTTGTTTGGTTAGGTCAAGTTGTTTGTAGGGAAAAACAAAACAAAAGCTTTAGGCATAAGCATGTCTCCACTACAGTTAGATGCCCTTTTTTAAATTTATCTGCCTCACCTGCCTTGGGGTACATGGTATTTATTCACCCTTAAATTCTCCAAATTAGACTAAAGTCTTCAGATAATTTTCAAAGATACTGGCTTAACATAATGGCAGGCAGCAAACATTTGTCAATTAGGCTTACAGCAAGAGCACAAAGAAACCCCACTCTGTGAGTTTTTAATAGCTACTGAACACAAAGAGAAACAGTTCAGGGTGGAAAGGACTGAAGAACTGAAATACCTCATAAGCATGAGGGAAATGGCTCCCATTGCACTAACAAGTGATTTGCAGTTTCCCTTCAGCCAGTACAGATGTTGCTGTAACTTATACCCTGCTCACTTCAGTGAGATTTCGCTGACCACAGGGCTTTTATTCTCTGTTTAAACAGTAACACTACAACAAGAATCCAAGTGCTGGAAGCAGAAGTGTCTTTTTTTTTTTCTTTCTTCATTCAGGTTTTATCAGGATGTGAGACAGTGTTGCCATAAGATTTTTGAGCACCACTTAAGAGAGCTAGAAAATAATGTTGATCCCTTTTGGGTGTATCACTGTTTGGCCTAAGAAAAGAGGAAAACCAGGCCAACTACAGAATTCTAGGCTATGCAATTTACTTTAAATTCAGATTTAACACCTAAAATGTGGCTAGAAATGAAGGAAAGATTAAGCAAAGTATTTTTGTATGCATGAATATCTTTTCAAAGCTATGGTAAAGGAAGCCAACTACCTTGAAGAGAGTGGCTGATCTCAGGAGTTGATATCTGCAGGAAGTGCAGATGGCTGCATCACTGTGCTTGCAACAACCAGTGAGTTTGCATAAAATAGGATCAGGTTATCTCTAATTTGTCAGCTCCCTCATGCTCTTGAGTCACGCAAAATCAGTAGAAGTGGCAGAAGTTGAGGTATTTTTGGACTGTTCTCTGCTTTTTGCAGCACAAGGTCCCCAGTGACTCTGCTTGTCTCTCCTGTTGGAGCTGTGAACATTTTGCAGCAGCAGCAGATCAACATTGAGAAGGGGAAGACCCAGCTGCAACCATTCTCATTCAATTGCCTTCTGATGTTATTCCATTTCTAGCCTACATGGCCAAATGTTGGGCAGAATAGAGCCTGCTCCATGTATAGTAATGTGCTTTCTTTCCTGATCATTCATCCATTGCCGAGGACATGCCCCTGCCACTGGTGCCCTTAGGAGCAGAACAGCCTAATGATTGTGATGTGAGTGACTTCTTGTTGATTAACAAAAAACAGTTGCAGGAAATTGCACTGGCTGCAGTGAATTTTTAGCAGGTGCCAGTGACAGCCAATGTAGATGGATATTTCTGCAGGGTACCTAGCACACTCAAGAACATAATCAAGCAAGTGCTCAATAATAACTATGATAAATGTTACTTTCAAAGGTTGGCTCCCAGCTACCTGAAAATATTCCATGAGCATTCTTAGCATAAATAGGAAGTCGAAGGCTCATTATTTACAGGTCTAGGTAGCGCTGTTTGATTTATTTTCTCAAGTTCTCAGAGTAATTACTTCCTTGCTAAACAAACGATCTGGCTTTATTGTTTGTACAAACAAAATAATTAGAATTCATTACATCAGTGGTCAGCTAATTGCTTCCTTTGAGATTCTGCTAAGAGTAATCTCCTGTAACATACAGACAGAAGGAACATGTAATTTAATCTTATTTAGAGACACCATTGATCTGGAGTCAATCAAATTAATGCAGTCATTCAGGAAACTGCAAAGCAAGAGCTGCCACAGCTTGCCAGGAAGAAAACAGTACTGTGGTCTGCTGTGCCCAAGTGCAGATAGGATGGGAGTTCCTCATGGCAGAAAAGCACAGCATTCTGTGTTAGTGCCTGTGGTAGTGGTGCCTCTCTACTGAAAGTGTGTGGCCCATTTGTTTTCCTCATGTCCTGCTATGTGTTACCCACTTGAAATCTTCTGTACAATTACAGTCTTAGTAAAATGCAAAAGACTTATTAAAAGGTCTTTTCCTCAGTTTTCAATACCTCCTTTATAGATAAAGATAATATCTCTCCATTATTTTTTTTTTTCATCACTCTGCCTACAAGCCTGTGCTTACCTGTTTTGGGAATTATACCATAACCCAAAACACAGGATGAAGGGCATCTTAGCATTAAAAACTAGCAGATAGACTTATTTTCTCCCTACAGTGATGTTTGCTCAGAAAGGAAACTTAGTCAAAAAAACCCCAAAAAACCCCACCTCCAGAAAAATCCTGACTGCCCATTCCTAACTCAGACCCACTGTTAAGTATGCTGAGCCAGGCAGCAGCATCCCCTTTCTTTTCCAGCAGGCTCACAAGCTTCCCTTCACATTACTGCACCTGTGAGGCTCCCTGCCTGTGTGCTCTTATTTCTGTAGGTTTCATGTCATTTTCCAATTTACATTACAGTGTCCTCAAATGTTAGATACCTGGGGCTCTTTGTTGTTTATCTGGTCCTGCCACACCCGTGCCTTGCCAGTGCTCTCTGCCTGCAGCAGTGCTGGTGCAAGGAGGTGCCATCCTGCTTCCCAGGACACCTGGTTCTTACTTTGTTTTCGTGCTTGTGTGGTATTTGTTAGGCAGGTGGTTGGTGCTCCCTGCTTCCTGTGAAGAGATGTGTCCTTTAGTACATGCAGATTTTCACCAAGGAGATAGCTTAGAATGATTTTCTCAGCAGATATAATTTTATGTCCTAACTGAAAGGTAGAGAGAGAAATTTGTTGAGCAATAGCAGAATGCAACCAATTTTCAGTATATACCTGAAAAAATGTTTTAACACAACTGTAAAAGGCACTGTAAGAAAAACACTTTTAATCATTACCTCTAATTTTATACCTATTACTTATTTAAAAGTAAGCCATTGCCTTTTTAAAGTATTTAAATAAAATGCAAATATATTTAAATTATTTATAGTGACTGCTGAAGTTTAAGAAAAGTTTGATCTTGACTTGAGAGAAGTCACTGGCAAAGCAGCTGGAAACATACATTGTTGACATGATAAACCAGATTTTGATGTCAGTAATTTCTTTTGCAAGTTCCAGAACATTTTGTCTTTCTTTCAGTTTTTATTCTTTCTGTGCTTATTTTAATTTGTTTATTTCAACTTGCAAGGATGAATGGAAGTTGGAAATTGGGAAAAGTTGTTTTACTTGCCTGCCTTCCTGAATATAGAAGACTACGGTCTTTTTCTGCTTGCTTAGGTCTGAAGAATTATAGAAATCAGTGCTACTTTAACAGATCAGGCTGTAGCTCCAGTCCTGTGATATGCTCCTCCTGGAAACATGTCGTGCTGTCTATGCACACAGAAGCTAACCTTTATAAATCCATTTGTGTCACAGTGGCATATGGCACAGTGCTTAGTTCTAAGTGACTTTGCTGCAGAAATTCTGAAATATCCACCATATGTGGCTGCTGAAACCTCAGATACGAACTGCTGGCTTGTATTCTGTGTCTTTTAAATGAAGCCTCCATGAAAGATTCTAGATTATCCCCCAGCCATGTTCAGGTACTCCAGAACCTGCCCTAAGGAACAAAACAGTCTTTAATTTGCCTGTATACTTACCTATTTACATGCATATGCTTATGCACTTCAGAATTGAAAGGAACATTAAGGTTGCAAAGTCAAGCAGTCTGAAGATGGAAAATGTCAGAGCTAAAATTGCTTGTATGGCTGCAGTTAACCTCTCTTCAGCATTCTGGTTCATTCTGGTAGCTCTTTATGCAAAGGAGAATGATAAGCACAAGGATCAATGGGGTCCCAGGCCTCCTTTACTCATTCCTCACTGCTGGTTGCCTACCCTGGGCAGTGTTTGTTTTTAGGAAAATACAGCTCTGAACTCAGGGTCTCACTGTCCTTTTAGAGAGGCCACGTAACCTCTAATCAACAGAGGCTGATCTTAGTGCCTGCTGTGGTTTATGGGATTATGCTTTGCCTAAGAGCATGTTGGATGACCAGTTGTGTGGTGACAGTAGTATCCAACTCCCCTAAATTATTTCCTTCTTGAGAAGGCCAGCTGTGATTTGCAATGTGTTCTTTATCTTGGGAGGAACATTAATGTCTCTGAGTTGAGAACTGATGAGAAGCCCAGCTCCAAGCAATCTCACACTGAGGTAAAAAACCAGTTTGATATGGTTTGAGAGAGCAGCCTGTGATCCCTCTGGAACTGTCTCTTCTTGTTGTCAATAACCTGCCTCTGTGGGTGACAGCTGAGGAAGTACCCAGTGGGATCTCAAGTGGCAGAAACACGGGGCCTCTCAGGGGCAAAATGCCACTGATAAGGCAGCTGCTTCACCAAAACAAATGGTGGTGCTTAATACTCCTATCCAGGCATACTTCTTCCCAGGATAAAAGGAATGTATGGCAAGAGCTGTTGTTTCAGCCTTCCTGGCAGCTCTATTTATTCTCAGAGGAATAATGAAGTGGTAGAATCCTTACCTGTGTAGGTGATCCTTTCCAAGGCCTATCTATTCTTCCTGCTAAGAAGTTCTTCCTCTGTCCCTATTGCTGTAGTTTGAGCCCAATATGTTGTGATGTTCCCACTGTGGAGCTAGGCCTGGATTCATCCTGCCTAGGCATTTAATTTAGGGTTTCACATCATTGTGAATTGTGCTGAGAGTGTAGATGATGGTTGACTCTCCATCTCTTGTTGTAGAATGAACTATGAGCCAAGTTCAAAGCTAACACAAAGGATATGATCTTCGTGCCAGCTGGAACTCCTTGCTAAAGAACATTGAGGACTGTTTGTGTAGGTTTAAGGGGAAACTGGACATGTATCTGGAAGAAAGATTCCCTAAATGTTAAACAGATGAACAAGCCCTATCAGGCTCAGGAAACTGCCTGAATTGAAAGTAGCTGGAGGCTGAGATTATTAAGGAGAAATTATTTATGCTTGCCTTACTACCTATGCATCTGTGCCAGCTGCTGTAGAACAGAGGATATTTGGTCTGGGTACAGCCCTGGCATGAAGTGGCATGGCTGCTGGTGTCTGTGTGTAGTGACTGTAGGACACTAAGGCACTGGTCTCTCTATCCCTAGGCAGAGCAGGAGTTTTCAGGCAGCAGTGCATTTCTCAGGAAATACTCTGAGGTAAGAGGAATAAATCCAGACTAAATATTTTTTCTCTGCTGGATCACTGACTCAGTGGTGCAGGTATGATTTTTGTCAGGCACGCTGGTGACATACAAGCAGCAGCAAACCCCTGCTAATGAGGCTGGTATAAGATGCTATACTGCTCTGCTCTCCCAAATAGCTTGATTAACTGTGTGTTTTCTTATATCCTGGAATGTGGTCAATAGCAAACCGGGGGGGGGCACTGATTTTAGTAAAACACTTCAGCAACTTACACAGGAATATTATGTAGCAAGTTCTAAAGTGCTTTTCTGCTGTTTCCCATCCAAGTGATTTTTCACGGTGCGTTTGGTCAGGAGTTATTAACTGCAAACAGATTTCACTTCTGAGGACTCCTCCATCTGAACCGATGCTGTCATTCAAACGCCCCAACATGAATCAAGTACAAATGTGAATTTTCACAGCCAGTGCAGTTCATTTGGAGCGAGCATGCATTTAGCATTACACAAAACACAGCCGTCCACCCCTTGACAGTCCTTGCTTGTCCTGGTATTTTGAGGGAGAAGGGGGAGGACATTTATTCCTGATGGTGAACTTTAAAAGTATATTTTCCTTTTAAATGCCAACCTATTCCTTTTCCATGTGTGTTTCAAAAATATCTCTGACACTTTGGCTCAATACCCAGGTATTCCAACTGTTATTCTAAGATGGTGGAAATTAAAATTCTGTTGACTCCACTGGAGCTTTGCCAGTTTTTCTCAGAGGAAGATTTGATTTCAGAATATTTAGTGGAGCCTGTATCTGATACATGCACTGTAGGCACTGTGGGTGCTGGGTGGTAGCTGTACTGATGCCAGTAGCTGGAGTGATTGGGAAAGGGAAATTCCACTCTGTAGCAAGGGTTGTGGTTCCAACCTTCTCATCTTTCTCATCATCAACCTTCCATCTCATATGGGAATGATATATTCAAACTGTCTCTTGCAAAGGTAGAACTGTGTTAAGCTGTCCTTTTCTAACCCTGAGTGATGTGCTCAAGGGTTGGAAGTGTGTCCTGACTCCAGGACCCTGATCACTTTGAGTGCAGTAGAGCAGAGGTTTGTACCTTGGCCTCCTGAATTTCCTGTTGGGGACATGGTCTCAGGTCACTACATCCTGAAAGCATCTCTTTTTCACATCACAGATCTGAAAGAATATCTTGACTTAGTAAAATTGAAGTGCTATTTTTTTCATACTCAGAAAGGGAGTCAGTGCCTCAAATTTTCCATGCTTTTTCCAAATGTATCATCTTTCCTATTAAAATTTACTGTGTCTCAATTTTTTTATCCTTTAACACCTCTCATAGTTACACCAAAAACAAAAACAAAACAAAAAACAAAACAGAAGCCACAAAAACCACCAAAAAAATCACCAACTGTTCCAACAGCAAGCACAAAGCAGTGGAATTAATGTAGGTTTCATGTCACAACAACTTGGGCATATAACTAATGAATCCATTTGTAAGATACCTGCTGACCTCCACAGACAAGTAGTTCTTGATCCTGACTTTATTTAGTTGTTCCTGTGCATAATCCCACTGCAGACACTGAAATTAATGATAAATCTCCTGTGGATTTCAGTGTGTGCAGGTTGAGGCCCTCATTTATTAAGGGTTTATCATTGCAAATTTGCTGAAAACACCAAACCCTCACAGCTCCTGTGGGCCTCATTTTCAGTCCTGCAGAGGCATCATAATACCATGTTTGCTATAGCTGAGTCATTCCCATGACAACAAATGGAGTCTAAAATACAATATTCTAACCTTGCTGTGTGATCAAACAAAACAGAGAAGCTGGGCATTGAAGACAAAAGTTCACTGAACACATAAACCCAGCAAGCAGGTGGGAGAGAAGCAGCAGGTAAAGACAAAATATTTCTCCTTCTCTGAAGTTCTGCCCCAAGGTAACTGTCTTTCCACAGGTTTTTCTAATGCTAGGATATGCTATGGTTAGCCTGAGTATCCTCCTCTGCAGAAAGCTCAAAGGAGAGCAAATGAGAGCTTGTTAATAAATCCATTTTGCATTAATTCTTTCTGGAGGATGAGCTGTGAAAAGCAATACTATTTTACAGCTTCTTCCAGTGTATCTAAAAGCAAGGCACTTTGAGAAATGGGATGAGATTGAAATGTTATTTGAGTTATTAATAGTCTTTGCTATAGAAATCAAGGCAGAGTCAGTGAACTGCTCTGAATCAAATCCTGGATTGGTAGAAGAATCAGGGTAGGAAAAACAGTGGCTACTGTGACCACTGGCAATGTGGTCATCACAGGAAACCAGTGACAGGCTTGAGTGACCATAAGATATCTGCTGCCTGGGCTGTGACAGGAACAGAGACAAGGCACAACTGGAAACGCTCACATTTCCCACCAGTTCATAGGCAGAAAGATGTAACAGGGAAGAGACATGTTGCAGCTGGCCTGGCAATGAAAGAATTATTCTTTCAATGAAAGAATAATTTGAAGTAGCTTTGCCTCAGCGATTCTAAAGGATTGACAGCAGTAAAACAGAAGTTTCAGGTGTTGCTAGGAATACTGGTGGTCCTCACAACTGTGTCAGTGAGAGGTGGATTTTTAAGTCCCAGTTTGAGTTTGTGAGAACATTTTTGAGGATTCCAGTTGGAGTGAACTATTGAACAGTCACTCTCAGGATCCTACCCTGTAACAACATCAGCATTAAGACTTACTGTACCTTAGTGGTAGGGCAAAGAGCATGGTTTGAATTGTCCCAGTGCAGAATTAACTCAAATTGGATCTTCCACTGACAGAACTCCACCTGTTAATATCTACAAACAAACTTGCTCATGGATTCTGGAACCTGGCAAGGGTCTTTTTCCTTATAGATAGGGCACTCTGATAAACGTATTTGTCATATTGCTGCATATTGTGGATGCAATGAAGAATTAAGAATGAGAAGTCTTTGTCAATGAAAACAGAACTGTGGATGACAGGGCACTGGTTTGCACTGAACACACCAAGAAGTGGCTGATTCTTGGCATTACAGAGACAAGCCCAGAGAGCTCCAACCAAGAGATGTGGCTGCTGCTCTTGTGCATAATATATTTAGCATTGACTGTAAACACAGAAGACCCTCCAGGTTTTGTACAGCCCATAGGCAGATGATATCTAGAGGGGGAGAGGAGAAGGATTTCAGGTCTGGACTGGAGATGGGAAAGTCTCATTAGTACAGCTACTTATGCCTTGCACTTTGAGGACAGGTCACAGTAGGAGCAGATGAATCCCCGAGGCTGCCAGGTTGGTGAAGCTTTGATTTCATGGGTAAATAATCACTGTACCCAAGGAACTTGCCCAGTGGTGCTCAAAGTCAGTCCCACTCACGCCCTGGCATGTAGACTTTATCCACTGACAGTTCCAGTGTCCAGGGATCTGGCCTCAGCGAACAAATTACAGCCCAGGTACTGGGGGCCAGAAATGATGGAGCAAGCAGCTGTTGCTCTGCTGCCTCTACATCTGCCTGACACAACAATTAAATCTCATCAACCAGTCAATATAATGGAAGCAAACCAACTACAACAGAAGGATTTTGCTGCACAACTGTCTCATGATATGTAACTGCAGCTGTATATTTACCGTTGTAATTAATTCTGTAAGCATTTATATGGAGTTACAAGGGACTGAGTAATTTAGAAAGCAGTGGAAGAGATCATTAAAAATAGTGAAAGGCATAATTACTTTCTTCTACCATCAATCTCCTCCATATCTTCTCTGCTGATGTTTCCCATGGATTGTTTATGTTCATTATGTTACCTTCTTATCAAAATTATCTCAAGTTTCGTTTCCAGGTTGGGAGAAAGGTAACAGTGCTATAGTGGGACAAAGGCATTGCCTGTCAAACACCCCATAGTGAGCAGAAGCCCTAATTTTGCTGCAGGACTGACATTGCCTGTGACTTGAACACAATAAATTAATTTCCTTTTGTGGAAAACGTGGGCCCCACTTCAGTGCATGTTCTGTGCTGACATTTATGATGTAGGCTGGTACCTAATGTAGCTGATGAAGCACTGCATTTATGCTCATTGTATAAATCCTTGTTTGATGAAATAAGTGGGTTATTGAGCCCTTTTTATCAGATTTCTTTTCAAGAGAGTTGATTTTTTTGTTTTTTTGGAAACTCACACAGTTCAGCTCATTGGCAGGAATTACCCAGGAATCTTGCCAGTGGAAATCTCCCTTCCTAATTAATCTTTTCTGAATTCTGCAGCCATAGATATATTCTCTCCTGGTCATGCTAAACCAGATCAAATTTATGAGGTTAACTGACCTACTCTAGGTTTGCACCAGTATAAAGAAAGGTGTAATGGGACTCCTTTGTGTGTGTCCCCCAGGGCTGCACAGAAATAGATGTGGCTTTAATGTCTCCTTCACTATCAATGTTGTGTTTCTCTCATTCTTTTGCATCACATGAAGTTTTAAGCTGGGCCTGGTGAGGTGTAAGGTATACTGAGGCAGGCTGCACTGTGGGGCCTGTTTTCTGACCTCCAGTCTTGCAGACCCCTAAGCCAGTGCATGGTGCTGCAGGGCAGATGACTAGGGGCTGGATGAGCTGCAAATGAAGTTGCTTTGTGCTGATGGAGAGCAGAAGCTGTTCCTCTCTTCCAGGCACCAGCACTCTCATTTTACTGACTGGAGAGTAGCAAACACAGACCGTCTGTGCCGTATGGTGGCTGTGAGGGGACCAGTCAGCACCTTGGGCATGAGCATGTGTGACCACCACTTTGGAAAATGGGCTTGGAAGCAATCATTCTCTTCTAGAAAGTCAGTAGTGTTTTCCTTCTAGAAAACAACAGTTTCCAGCAGGGAATTCTTGAAAATAGTGAAATATTCTCCTAAAAGACATAATTTAACTTCAGTCACCTTCAGTGTGCCCAGCACCCAGGCTGGGTCCTAGGCCAAGGACAGCAGGGGCTGTTCTGACCTTCTCCCTGGCAGTTTGATGTATTTGAAACAGACCTCTCCAGGAATGTACTTTTCTGAGCTGCTCTTTGGTTTGTGTTTTCCAGAAGCGCTCTGGAGGCGTGTGCTCATACCTGCATCGCGTGTGCCGGGCGGCGCTACCCCTGCAACTGCTCCTCCTGCTCCTCCTGCTCCTGGCCTTCCTCCTGCCCCTGGCACAGGAGACCCACAGCTGCACCCTGGCCAACAACTTCGCTCGCTCCTTCAAGCTGATGCTGAGATACGACGGCCCCCCTCCAACATAACTCCTTGGCACGGCACGAGGTGACAGCAGAAGGGCAGACTCTGTTTTTAATTGCAACTAATGTAGATTTTAGGGCTTCTAACACAGCCATCATGCCAATGGGATAGATCACATAATGCAACATAAGATTAATCCACCTTAATCAGGTATTTGAGCAAAATTAATATTTTTACAATTTTTTTTATTATTGTATTTATAATATGTATATAGAGATTGTGTATGTATGTACATATATATATATATATATATAAAAATGCATATCTGTGGTCAAACTAACAACCACCGTCCACTCATCCACTGTTTAAAGATAATTCTGCAAAGTTTCTGCCATCTTCCAGCAAGCAATACTGAAGGATGGTGTTGTGGGATTTTCTGGGTGATATTTAACATCAGATTCTTGTTTACAACTGAAGTCAGAGCAAGTATGAGAACATGTGGTGGTGCACCAGGGTGTAAACTGGAGAGCAGGCACAGTAGAATCATGTTTGAATAGAGTGGTTAACATTCAACCCAAGGAAGATTTGGACTATTCTCTTTGAAATCTTGAGCTGATTTTTCAGTATCTGGATACAGAGATTGCAGAAGCTAATAGAAATGTTTCTGTTTCTACTGACTTCAGTAGTTGTGGGAGTGGACCTCCTCTTGTTCTTATTTTTTACAAGATTTCTTTTCCAATTACTGTATTCTCCAGCCCACCTGAATCAGGAGAGGTGGAATACAGTGGGAAGAAAGCTAGGAAAAAAAAAAAAAGAATATATTTTTTTAGCGTCTCTCTAGGAGGATAACTTTTAAAATCAGGTCATAATTTTCTGAACAAATTTGTGAGCACTGAACAAAACCTTGTATCACCAATCTTGTCTATAAAAAATAGTGGGTTTTTTGTTAGGGTTTTTGTGTTTGTGGGGTTTTGTGGTTTGATTTGTTGGGTTTTTTACTTTGTAAAGAGGCATTTGGTAACGGATTCTAAAGCCTGAACAGTGGGATGCAGCCTGGCTCAGCGTCAGTAAAGCAAAAGTTGGAAGTGCTTTAATAATACCACCCTGGAAACAAGATTCCTGCCTAGGATTCTTTAATATTAATGGTTTATTGAAATTGTGTAAACTGATTGTATCAAAGACAGTCAAGCATAGATTTCTATGTAATCTAAACTCTAAAATTATGGCAACTTTTCATTTATTTACCTAACCCTATGTCTGATTTATGACATTATTGGATGTACATTATATCTTGCCTTTTAATGTAAAAGCAATTCTCACTTCAGAGTGATGAAGCCATTTTTAGTGGTGTTTTACCTAATTGACTCCTGAGAGAAAAGGTAATTTCTAAAAATTTATGCCATTTCTGAGAGCTAACCCTTATTGTCTCATGGTTTTAGCTACAGTAGTAATCTTAAAAAAAAAATGACAGAAGAAACAGTTACTTTCCCTCTCCTGGCTATGTTGCAGGATGAATTTCTCTTCTGTGTATGAGTATGGGGTACTTGGTGTTGTTTTCTGCATAAGGTCTAAAATAATATTGTAGCTGACAGACTGAAGGAGGAAGGCACTTATTTAACAAAATCATTTAAGTTCTGTTCAAGAAGCAAACTTGTGTAGAATCAGGAGGCATAACAGCACGGAGCTCAGTTTAGGCACAGGATTAGGATTTAGGCAGTGTGAAAGAGGAGCAGCTAAACGTAGAGAGGAGAGGTGTCCTTCAATTTGTAAAGCCTTAGAAAAGAAGTCACAATTAACACAGAGGACAAAAGCACAGGCTCTATAGGGGAAAACATCTCAGAATCCTTTTGGCTCCCCCTCCTTTCTACAGTACTGGTAATATTACATATGAAACAGCTTTTCTTCAGTTTTCAAGGTTTAAAATGGGGCAAGTAACAGGGCTTTTACCAGTGTTCTGAGGAGACTTCTACCACCAGGACTCTGTCACTGTGCTCCTAATAATATTTCTGACTATACTGGGTTTGCTAGTGTTGGATTAAAATGCCAAAAGTCTGCTAAAAGTGTAAAGAGTGGAAATTAAAGGAAAGATAACAGGGATGGTGAAGATATCAGTCAAAGTGCAAGGGGAGCATGGAGCAGGAGCTGAGCTGATGTGGGTTAAAAACCTGGCTGTCAAGAAGTAGCAGAAGAGCTCTCAGAGCAGGCAGAAGGGACTGGAAGCAGAAAGGTGAGGAGAGTCCATGCATGCTGAGCAATATGACATTCACTTTAGGAAGCAAAGGAAGGCTTGTGATTTCTTTCATGAAGGAGCCAGATGGAGAGGAGCTATAATTTGTCAGAGAATGGGGCATACTAATTCCTTCTTTGCAGCCATTCTTCTTGGTGGCAGAGGACCTACCTGGACCTACCTCCTCCTCTCCTGATTAGCTGTGCAAGTGCCATGCACATTCCTCTAAAAATTGCTGCCAGCCCTGGGGGAAGAAACCCCTGTGGCTGCCCAGCAGGGAGTTAATCATCACACACATCTCTATGTCAAATTAAATCTTCCTTTAGAAAAGAAATGTGGGGGAAGAGGGGCAGTAACAAAACCTGCTCTGTGTGGTTGTGGATGTGTGTAGGTGTGCACACACCTTTCTGTGATGTAGCTACGTTGCAGTTCTCTGGGTTTTGCTGAGCTGATCCAGGTGATGAAAGTAAAATACCAGTGAGAAAGTAAAAATAATGAGGAATAATGAAGCTGCAAATGGAATTCAGTAGGGAGATAGAAAAGTTTTTTCTATGAAAGCCCAAAATCTCACATCAGATTTCTTTCTGCCGAGCCTTTCTGATCTGGGTGATTTGTATGGGTTCACAAATGCATTTGACACCATGGGAGTGTGTAACAGGGAGAAAAAAATTCTGCACAGAGGATCTTACAAGAACAACTGCATCATCACCTTGATGTTTCAGTGTGGTGGCAGGTTTAAAAAAAAGAACAAAACAACTAAATTAGAAACACACTTTTACTGCTGGGTTTGCAATCAGTTTATTCTGTAAGTCCCCTGTCTGTAATCTTGTAAAGTTTTGCTTTAAATCTCAGTCAATCTATTCTCATTAACTTAAATAATCTGAATATCTCGCAGAAGTGATGAATATTTCTACTGCTTTGCAATGAAAACTATCCAAAGCACAGGACTTTAATGTTCATATCACTGAAAACAATTTAAGTCTTCCATAATGTCATTTACCTCACCTGTCCAAGGCAGGTGTGAGATTTTTCTGGCAAAGGAAGAAAGAAAAAAATCCCAAAAGTAAACTTGAGATATAAATGTGAAATTTACTTTCTTTTTTATTCTCTTGTGGTTTTTTTTTTTTTTTTCTGAAAAGTGTGCAATACTGATTCCTGGAACTGTGTCTAAATATTAATCAAGTCAGTAATTGGAATAATGAGTCCAGCTTCCAGGAAACTGTACAAAGCTCAGATTCCTCAAAAAATAAACTAAATCCAAAGGATTTAGTTTTTAAGGATTGGTTTCAAAACCAGTCCTTAAAATCTTGAGCACAGTTCCTTGTCTTTGCTCACAGATGATTTGGTGGTTATATGCTCACTTTTGTGCCTATAAAATCCCCAGCTCATACATCTCTGACATCCAGGCTTTACTGAGATGTGTTATAGCTCAGGTTCAGACTGGGGCCACTGCCTTAAGCCTCCCCTTGCCAAAACATGGGATGCACAGAACCCTGGATATGTCTGCAGCTGAGGACTTTCACTATTTTGCCCCAATGCAGATGCAGCCACAGTCAAAGGGTGCTGAAACCCTCTGAAACATATGGAGTATGTTTGAGGTTGTGAGTAGTTTGTGCACCTGGCCTGCACTCCCTGCAGACACCCAGCCTGTTCACCGAGCTCTGTCCCAGCTCTTGCCTGCACTGTTGGACCCAGGAGCTGCTTGACCACGTTAATGACCCTGCAGTGCTGAAGGCAAAATCCTGCACTCCATTGCCCATGCTTTACAGTAAGGCATTACCCAAAGGCACACTTCAAACCCAACCTTTGGCATGAAAGCAAGCCTCATTTGTAAACTGTAATTGATTTTGAAGCCTGATGCTTTCCAGACAATTTTCCATGGCAGCAATACATTGAGGTAGAAAATTGCTATTGTGCCCCATGTCTATTAAACAGCCCTTTCTCTGATTCCAGCCAGCAATTTAAATGGTATTAAATATTATTTATAGATGCCCTCTCTAGAAATCTCTGTATGAAAAACATCTTCAGTTCTAAGCACATACATTAAAAATGTTGTATTCCTCTGCTAGCACTCGATCTCCAAAGCAGTCATGATTTCTACCAAGTGCTACTTTATTTGTACTGATCCAGAGACTTAGAAAACTCAGATATTTGAGGCTGTAAATAAAGCCACTAGGCTAACTAATAAAACCACCTAGTGATCACTGAATAATTTGGACAGCTTTTAGAATGGCTCTATGCTTCTCCTTAATCCCTTTTGTTGGAGTATTTGTAGACCTTGGAGAGAAGAAATGTCTCCAAAAATTGGCCATTCCTAGACAGACAGATGGTGATCTCTGCACATCAGAAGAAATAGTATTTTCTCTTTAGTTGCTGTAGACCTCAGGAGTTTGCTACATCTGATCTCCTTTTCAATATTAAATAGGGAATGTTTTACTTTGATGTGTGTGCATACACATCTCATTAGCACTAAAGAGATTTGAAGAGTGAGTTCATTTGTAATAATTCTTTTAACTTGCGTCAACACAAGAGAGTACATTGTCCTCTTTTCTCTAGGAAAAAAAACAACCAAAACTGCTGTGTGACAGACATTCCCAGACCAAACAAAGCCTTTTGGAATAACTCAGTATTACAGACTGAAACTAAATTATCCACCATAGGAAACTGGAAAAATAGTTTTGCTTTTCAAGAAATGCTGTTATAAAACCCCCAATAATCATGTCTTCGCCAGGCATCATAGATGTCTTTCAAGTCATAGGTTCTGTACCCAGCTGGCTGTAAGAGCTGCTTTTGGAGAGTTTTCTACCCCATGGACAGTATCATTTGCTAGGGTGAAGGCTGAAAACACATTTGTCCAGAGAACCTATACCAACTTTTTCCAGAATTGCTGGGGGCTATTGAGGATGTTCTTAGCAGCTCCCAGACCACTGACCTGCTTTGAGCCATTACAAGTTTATTGCATTAATTTATCTGTCGGAGGTTGGCAACTCTCAGAAACCAATTTATTAAAATACTAAAGGTAATATTTCTAGTGCAGGCAACATGATTCATTGAGAAATCAATCTTATTACTTTTGCCATATTTAAAAAAATATATCTGTTGGTTATACTGGAATATAAACAGGTTAGTTGTAGGTGTTGGGTAACTGCAGGATGTTTTAGGCATGAAGCATTTTGACTTGTACATGTGCATTTAAGAATTGTGGGATTATGTTACAGCTGTTAAATGGTAAAGCAAAACAAAGATTATTGAATTAAAAAAAAAAAAAAGCAGGAGGGAATAATCTGTCACACAGTTGGTATTTTTCATTATCTCTTTTCTATCCAATTTAAAATATGAATGTGTGTCTACCGGAGAGTTATCAGTAGATCTGGAAAAAAAGGAATATATGTCAGGAATATACCAGTTCAAACTGTAGCCTAAAAGGCACTTCTGTTCCCTAACCTGCTTCAGCAAATGCCAGATTTTACCTCATTGTACCTGTGAGATAACAACCCTCCTCCTAGTAAAGCGTGGGTAAGGTGAAACTGCACAGCTTAAGGTGCAGCATCCCAGTGGAAGCAGCAGGAAACATTTGGTATTCCAAAGGCAGCCTGATCTCTCTGTGCAAGAGAGGAACTCACAGGGCTGGCACCATGACAGCAGTCCAGGACTAATGACACAGGAACAAGGGCTTTGCCATCCAGCTCTTCCAGACAGAATTTTGACAGCAGCCGTCAGCACAGTTCAGTTTCATGTCCCTGACTGTGGAAGGAGGCTCCCCGCAGGGTGATTCACTTGAGCTGAGATTTGAGCCCTGGAAGGGTTTTTTTTTTCTTTTCATTAAGTACAGAAGAAACTGCTAAATTAAAACTCCTCAGTGACAGGTTAATGGTAGGTGGTGGGTGCTGATGCTCCAGGAAAAGATACAGGAAATGCTGTTATAGATGGAAAGCTAGTCATGATGGTCTCTGTTCAATCCTCAGGAGGCAGAAATGCATTGTAGAACTGAGGTGGGACTTTTTCTGTTCCTTTTCAAGTAAATGTTAGGTTGTCTTTAGTCTTCTGGATTTTGGGGGCAAGCCTATTCAGTGCCTTACTGAATGCTAGTGGCTTTCTGGCTTCAGAGCCATTTACACCAGCAAGTTCCACATTATTCCAAGTTGTGTGATAAAGGTATTCCCCTGAACTGGTTTTGGATCAGAAACCTTTTGTCTGCAGCGTGGGGATGGTTTGATTTTCCTTCTTTTGGCTACCTTGTGTTAAATCCAAGGAAGCAGGAAGACCAGCACTACCCTTTCCAGGCCATGTTTTGGCTTTCTTTCTTTCTTTTATGAGAGCAGAGGAGATTTGGCTTTGTTTCCTTTCCAAAGTAAACTATCCCAGTATTTTATTCTTCTTTTCCGGTTGCAGTTCTTCCACAGCCTAGGCCATTCCTATCACCTTAAGTGTTTCCAGTGGCTGTTCTTCCTCAATAACTAGAGCAAAAAATCTGGTCCAGTTTCAGTAAGTTTAAAATCCAGTAATTTCTTCCCCCTTGTAGTTCCTCCTGCAGATGCTCTGTCTGTTTCTGTTGTCCCCTGTGTCAAACCAGCCTTCATCACTACCTGGGGGGACTCTCGTCCTGGCCAGCCATTTCTTCCAAGTCTCCTGGCCATGTCCTGCCCACATCTGCCTTCAGTTTTGGCTCAGGGACTGCCCTTAATAGTCACATCTGCAGACAGGAGTGTGAGGGTGTCACTTAACAAACACTTATTAATAATGAAAGCCTCGCTATTAGCATTGTTCATAGCCTGCCCAGAGCCTTTTTCTCTTCTCCTCTCTAAGCAGGTTTTGATGTGTAATCCAATTTCTGTGTGCAGAAAATTGCCCCTCAGTCAGCACAGAGGGCTGGTGGTTCAGCTGCAGCTCTGTTACCCTCACATTGTCACTGCTGGGCTAAGAGCTCCCAGGTGCTGCTCAGCCAGGGTCTGTGCCCTTGAGCTGCCAGGAGTGTTCCAATGTCATTGTTATACACCCTAAATAAACCAGAACCCTTTTTTTGTGACCTGGGAGGAAAAAAAAAAAAAAGAAAGAAAATGAAAATGATCGCTTTTAACAAACTGATTTCACAACCCATTTATCAAGCCCTATAGCAAGCCATTTATTTTAGCTCCTTTTTGCTCCATGAAAAGCTGTGTGTTAAAAGGGAGAGGTGAGTTTGGAGAGCAGTGCCACCACCCTCAGCAGCACTTTGCTGGGAGGCCTCCCGCTGGAACTCAGGGGCAGGAGCTGCTATTTGAAGTGATTCCCACCGAAATCAAATTATTTCTTTTGTCAAGTCTAACAAGCACTGAACACCACAGACTTTGTTTTACTACAGATATGAATGAATGCCTCTGTATGGTACTTTCTGTTGCCATGAAAAAAAAAATATATGTATGTATATATAGATATATGTATATATATACGTGTGTGTATATATATATATGTATGTAATGGGGAGCGTAATTATTGCTCTACTCAAAGAAAGGTGACATTCCACTTCAGTGTAACTTTTAAGTGCAGCTTTTAAGAGAAACCATGTCTTAAAGGGAAGCTGGAAGAGTTAGAGGTACATGTTGTAATGAGCTTTGATGAGATTTAATAAGCTTTGAGTTTGGGTTTCAGTCTTTAGGGTGAAAAGCACCCAAGATGATTTTTCCATCACATTCCCAGATGAAACCCTGTAAGAATTTAACCTGGGAGGCATTGCTTGAACACTGGCTGTTCCTGAAGGTGTTTGCATGTGCTACATATGTGTCTGTCCTCAAACTCCAGCCTCCATTTTGTACCTGAGCTTGACTGGAGGGCAAAAGACACACCTTTGTCTTGCTCCAAGACCCTGATGGTAATTTTTGCCTCAGTAGATGTTTTCCCTTTGATCAGTGTGACTCTTTCAACTTTTTTTCCCCTTTTAATTTGTGTTAACTGGGTTTATCAGGTGATTCCAGGAGGGCACACTCCATCTGCCCAGCCTCAGAGCTTCCCTTTCAGCAGCATACCTTCTGCTCATTTGTTTACTTGACTGTACTGGACCACTGTGAAGCAATTACACAAGCAATAATGCAGGTATTGCATTTTTCTGTCATTGCCTTTCGTGAGACATAGCTCTCCATTGACACTGAACAGTGGTAGGAGACCCAGAAGCTGCACTGTTGTTTACTGGCAATATAACCCATGTCCAGTGTTCCTGCAGAGGTCCTCACTCCTCAGAGCAGTGGGCCGTCTTGGACCCAATTTAATTCATAAGCCTGGATTTTAAACAGTTTTGGGTCCCTTCACCAACACTCCATCAATCTTGCTTCCATCAGTTTTTGTGCTTTTGTTTAGTTTCAAGCTAGAAGAAAGTTTAAAGAAATGTGCTAAGACTCCCATATAGGGGTGAGTAAATATCCCATATATTTCACAAAAATTACGACAAAATGAAGAGATTTGCTCTCACATTGAACAGAATTAATAAGTTCTAACTGATAAATTAAATAATTATTAAGAACAGCCTGGAGCAAAGTTTCTGCAATCAAACTGTTCTCTGCTTTTAATTTAAAAATCAGCAAACACTGAGGTACATTTTGCTGCCTTGTTTTAGAAGCGACCTGAAACTAAAATGTGAATTGTCCTTAACAGGAGGTTTATTGATGTGAATCTAAATTTCAGCAGCATGTCCCATGTTAGATCACCTGCCTGTGGGCACAGGGAAAATCAAAGGCTGTTCACAAGAGAAACTCATATTATGAATGGTTTTAAAATTCTTCAGAGCTCCTATCCACTTCCAAATGTCAGTAATGGGGAGGATCTGAAACCTTCCTGTGAACCCTGTCATTTTGCATGTTGAAATCCTGGCTTGAATTCAGGTCTCCACTTCAGCTTTTGTAAATGTTAATATTCAAGTAGAACAAAAACCTTAGAGGCAATTACAGCATGAACATCTCTTCTAGTTTATGTATAGTAGCTGATAGCAAAGTCTGCAATAATAATCTGTGTTTATACATGTGCTGTACAATGTAACAGTTGGGTACAAAATACCTTTTAACTGTCACGAGGAAATAACTGGATTGATGTCACTTTTTGCTTGTATGAATATAATCATTTGCCTTGCGGGGACCAGTTCCACTTTTGTCATGTTATTTATGATTTTTGAATAAAATTGTGATAAATTAGGCTCGTTTCTAAGGTAAACAATACTGGAGCCAAGCAGCTGTCTCTGGACATGTGCATGTTATCACAGCTGATATCAGCTCCAAGTCCAACTCCTTGCTTTGCTTGGACCTTTCTTTAACCTTTCAGGCTTATTCAGGGAAATGTGGACCACTCTATTTTCTTATTAAAAATATAGCTTTGTGAAAAGCTGAACTTATTTTTTAAATCCTTTCTTTTCTGGTTCAGAAAGACTGTAACAATCATATTTTTCTAAACTGCCTATTGCTTATGTTGGAAAATTATATAGAGATATATATTTTGCTCTACAGATTTCCATGTACTTTTGGAACTCTTTGTTTTCATAGATAAATCCTTCTGTTTGCTAGAATTAGCTCAAAAAGCTGTAAGCTTCTGTAAACTGACTCTGTGAAATTCTATAAAAACTCAGCTGCATCAAAAGACTGACTTTATGTTTTATGTAAATTGTTGGAGCTAAGTCATCCTGAGTGTTATGCCACGCAAGATGTACGAAAAGAAATCAGGTCATTGTTTTGAAAGGCTGGACAGCGTTATGTCACACTGCCTGAAAGTCCCAGATGAAAGTCAGGAGAGTTTATGCTAGAAATGGTACCATTTTGGGCCCTGAGTCTGTAGTTTTTTTACACTGTTTAGAACCTTATTTGAAAATTAGTCCCATGAAACTTCATGGGAAATATTAAAAATAAGAGCCTGTGGTGTGTGACCAGCTATGATAGAATAAGAACCTTTTCTAATGAAGAACAGGGCCTTTTAAGTAGTTAAGAGGCTATGATTTGAGTATTTCAGGACAACTTTTTGGTTTTTTTTCTGAGCTGTGGATTCCTCCTGTGTATTGTGGATTTATTCCATAGCTGAAATGCCAGATTAAATGGATTGAAGCCCCATGAGCAGATGAACATAATAGAAAGCTGCAGTGAAATATTGCAGAAGATGGCCTGATTTCATTCTTCAGAGCAATAGTTAGGGTAACTCACAGCCTTGGCTTCTTTGCACCTGTGAAGCAGAGGCCCTTGTTTTGTACCTCAGCTGTGGTATAACATGGAAGGATTTCTGCTCTCTGCTTGGAAAATACTGTCTATTCCTCATCCTTGTCAAAGCATAATATTTCCCAAGTAAAAAAAAAATCTGATTCTTCAAGTACAATAGGGGAGTTAAGGGGCAGCTGGAACCTTCTGTGATCCAGCCACATTATTCCAAAAGTTTATCCCTCGATGACAAATAAAATATGATGTGACTTTGCTGTTTGCAAGTAGGATCAAGAGACTGGAAATTCGTCACCCCAAGCCCTTGCCTGTTCTGTGACGCTTCAGTGTTACCAATGAACTGTGTTGAATTGGATTATAAAATCAGAGTATTTTATTGCATGTGTCCTTTTTTGAAATGAAAATATAGTTGTATTTGATGTTGCAGTTATAGTGCAGTAAATAAACACATGTACATTTCTTTTTAAGGACTTTTAGGTTATTTTGGGTGGTGGCTACACATTTTGCTGTGCTTTTTTCATACCATCAGAGTATTTGGGCTGACCTAGAAACAACCAGAACAAGTGAAGCAAGGATAAAATTTGCTGCTTCCTGCCTCTCTGCTCAGGTATCACTGGAAGATGGCTGTGCTAAATGTAGCTACTTCATTCTAGTCCTTTGAGATTTAACAGAAAATGTCAGCTTTTCTGTAAGTTATTTAAATAGAATTCTACTGGACCTGAAGAAAATGTGAATTTGCTAAATCATATTCTGATTCAGTGTGATTTCTTATGGCATTGGCTCCTGACACTCTCTGTGGGTTTCTCCTCAACCCCAAACCTGGTAAGACAAAGGGGAGTTTTTTTTGTGCACCTTGGGTTTGAAGTTAACACCAATCACAAGTGTAACCACTGCTGATCTCTCTGAAGAGCAATAACTGCAGCGTGTGTGTATGGATGCACAACTCTCATTAGCTGGTTTCTTTCCTTAGTCTTTATGAGAAAAAGTCTGCCAGTATCCCTGATATCAAAGGGCTCCACAGGCAGTTATTTCTGGACAAGTAGAAAACCACTACAATTTTTTGGTGAACCTGTGGGTTAGGTTCCTTGTTGCTTTTATGTACACACAGGGCTTTATGCAGGTCTTTGACTTCTCTCAGGCATTTGAACCATGTGATCTTGTGCCTTCCTATGAGCTGTCTCCTGCTAAGCCCCCAAAAATGCAGACACTTCAGCTGATCGTAGCTGGGTCAAGGCTGGAGCAGCAGCCTGAATTCCTCCTAGGAGAGAGCAGGGTAAAAGAAGCCCAGGGCTGTAGGAAGAGCAGAGTGTCATGGTGGGACAATCACATTCCCATTAGGGCTACAATTGGTGCATGAAAGAAATTTCTGGTTTTACAGGTTTTTGTTTTTCCTTTGCAATGCATTTTTTCATCTTGTAGTTTGTTTTTTGTGGAGACAGAAAGTAGCCTGCTTTATGTATATCAGGCCTCTTTTTCTGGAGCCAGCAAAAAAACTTGGGGCTTCTTTTTGTCCCAGGCACTGTACGGAGACCAGGAAAGGCCTTTGTCCAGCAGGGAGGAAAAGTGCCTATGAACAGATAAAACAGCTCATGCTTGTATGGGGAATGAATATTTTGTTGATCAGGTTCAGCCTGCAAACAACTTTACAGCCGATTGGTGGGAGTTGGGACAGTCAACAAGAATTATTATAAACACTTTTAGAGGACAATGAAATACTCCAGATAGTTATAAATCTCTGAAGTCATATATTACTGCAGAAACACCTGTTTTAGATAGCAACCCTGCTGCTAGAGGATGGAAGTTTAGGTTGTAGCAGCAAAAGGTGGCAAGTTCAATAAATAAGAATAATAGGGTAAGACCCTCAAGTGGAGTAAATCAGTGTAGCTTCATTGAAGCTGCTGGAACTAAGTCAATTTACAGCAGTAAGAATCTGGCTTGTAGTCAACAGGGATTTTACAGAATGTTTAAAAACTCTCCATTTAGAGAGTTCTCTGCCTTATGTCTGTGCACTAAATCGTATCCACACAAAGTCCTTGCTGGTATAATGAGGTCATTTCGGATGTGAGCGTTCATTATATGCTTAGGTAAATTAAGGGGAAAAAATACATCATTAGCAAAGTCTTAAATAAAGGATGGAGCAAGGTTAGCGAGTGAGAACTATTTAAATAAAATCAATCTCAGCCCTGGAGAGTTAATGGGGAGTGGTTTTCTATGGAAAAAGGCTGATGGTGTGTTGATGCTGCACATAGAAGCTGAGCAGTACAGCCATGAGAGATTAAAAGCAGGGACTGAGGTTTTTTTCTAGGCTAATATTTCAAGCTTTCTAAACTTCATTCTGTGACATACCATGAATGCAGCCCAGGTTTCCAACTTCAGAAAAATGCTCTGATAAACACATATTGCTGAAGCAAATGAAACTGAAGGCTCATCCAGTTTTACTGTAGCACTCGTAGTATTAAGAGGGATTGTAATATAATCCTCTTCAATGAATAACCCTAACAGATGTTATCAGGGTTGCTCTGTACGAGCTGTGGACCTCTTGCTAGAACTCCCTCTGTGGAAGTCCAGTTCATAAATTGTCCTAATGGGCTGCCTGCCTCGTCCTGCTGCTGCCGCGGCATGAAAAGGAGGTGGTTACCAGCGGCCTTGAAAGCCAGCATTATTCCCATCTGCTTTTCATTACCATACTGCTAAATATTTCATGCTTTTTGTTTTACAAACAAATAAGAGCAGAACTAATCTTTTTGTTTAATGTTCATTGATTGACATTTCAGGGAGGAAAAAAAGTTTTGGGTTTGTTTTGAATTTTTCCTTTACTTCAGATCTCTGCAAAAGCTTTTAATGGAAGATAGAGCAGATTTCCGTTGACTTTTCTGGTGGGCTTTTTATGGCACCATTGATACAGGAAAAGATATGGGGGAAATCCAGATGATGAATGTGCTGTTCAATCAGCTGGGATTTCTTTGCTTGCAAGGAGATAACTCGATGAAGTGCAAACAGAGACAGGGAGCAGACGTTGACTGCTTGTCAGCTATATACAGAGCTATCTCTGGCTGGGGCTGCTGGAAAACACAGCAGCTATTAGTCCCCCTTTGCCCTTTCACAGCACCCTGTCAGAGGGTCCCCAAGCACTGCAGCCAGAGCCATCCATTAAACCTCAGGGCAACAAGTCTGTTAAACTGCTGCTTCTTTACAGGGAGTGGGATGGCAGCCCTGGGAGGATTCCGCCGACATTTTAACCCCCTGGTTCCCTAAACTCCCACTGAAGTGGATGAGTGAAGGCATTCCTGTGGGCACTCTGCATCTCCAGCAGCAGGTGCTGTCTCTGTCCAGGGGGATGGATGTAGGTGACCCAGCTCCACACAGGGACCTTCATCCCCAGGGCAGAGGTGAGGAGGGGGTCAGGAGTCCCCATGGGGGATGTGCAGTTTCCCCTCAGGCCTGTAGACATGCTGGAGGAAGGTTTTGAGAGGTTTCTTTCCAGCCCCAAGCACAGAGTGAGGCCTCTTGGCCGATGCTGTTCCACTCGAGTGGCCGTGTTGGCTGGTTTATCTGACATTTGGACAAATATCTTCATTAGTGCACCCAGTGGGCTGTGTCAGCTCTGAGGCCTAATTGCAGGGTGAGATGAAAGTGTGAAATGGCCCCCAGAAAGAGCTAAATACTCATAGAATCATAGGATGGTTTGGCTTGGAAAGGACTTTTAAAGATCACCTCAATCCAACCCCGCTCCTGCCATGAGCAGGCACACCTTCCGCTAGACCAGGTTGCTCAAAACCCCATCTGGCCTGGCCTTAAATACTTTCAGGGATGGGGCATCCACAACTTCTCTGGGAAACCTGTTCCTGAGCCTCACCACCCTCAGAGTAAAGAATTTCTTCCTAATATCTAATCTACCCTCATTCAGTTTAAAAACATTACCTTTTATTCTATTGCTATCTATTCATATGAAAAGTCCCTTTCCCTCTTTTTCTTAAGCCCCAGTTAGGTACTGGAAAGTGCCAAAAGGTCTCCCTGGAGCCTTCTCTTCTCCAGGTTGAATAACCCCAACTCTGTCAGCCTGTCTCCAGGGAAGAGGTGCTCCAGCCCTCAGATCATCTTTGTGCCCCTCCTCTAGACTCACTCCAGGACACAGTCCTGGACACAGATGGGGTCTCACAAGAGCAGAGTAAATATCAAGAAAATATAAATGGTCCCTTCTTCCAGCCTGTTGCAGCCTGACCCTGCAATGGAGTGGTGGTTTGTCAGTGCAGATGGTTAAATCACCATGCTACATTTGACCACATAGTAGTATTTTTATATCATTGCACAAACAGAAATAAGTTTGTCTGATCCACTCTTGAGGCAAATTCTTTGCATTTGTTGCAGGATTAATTTTTCCCCGATGGCTGATGCATCAACCACCCCATCCCTTTTCCCCATAATCGCTGGCCTGAATTCAGAGGCAGAAGTGAGTCTTGGGGCCTGACCCTAATGCTTGCCTGCAAATAGGCTTTATGACTTATGCTGAACAAGACACCCAAGCAGTAACATTATATACTGGCTTCTATATTATATTTCTTATTTTTCTAGCATTTTCCTTATGAGAATCTCAAGGTCCGCTGCAAGGTTTGACTAATTCTCAACAGTCATCTGTGCATTAAGTTCTTTTTGCTGAAATACTATTGCCAGGGCTAAAGATTGCTGTTCTCTCTACAACAGCATACAACGGTTTCACTCAGGACTGTAAAAATAAATTGTAACGGCCACAGTTCCTTGCATTTTATCATTTCATCATTTCATTATCATTTTGACGTTCGTCTTAAAAATTTTCAAATCCAGGAATAGTAAATGCCGAGTCATAAAAGCTTAGGAAATGGGTCAAATCCAGAGTGCAAGGCAGCATTACAGTGTCTGATCTGCTGTCTCTGATAATACCCTCATAAGACAAGGGTCTCTTATTTTTTCTCCGTTCCTGAATAAATGAATTGCAGCATGTATGAAATCTCCAAAGGCCATCTGTGACTGTAATTCATTTACCCACGGTATTATGGAACAGATTTTCCAGTGAGTTCAAAACTCGGGAAAGGGGGGAAGGGAATAGTGTGATGAGAAGGATCTGTGATCCATATCTAAAAGTAAAAATATTATTCAATTGTCATATTTGATGGATAAAGTGTCTGACACACCAGGCAAAGCCATAGCAACTAGATAAATATGTTTAAAACATTTAATTTTGATACATTAAGAATGAGTTGGAGCAGGGGCTTATCGACACTGAAATTAAGCAGACATTTCTAAGTTCCTAAAAGCCTCTGATTTTGTTTAGTTTGGAAGAAAATTTGCTGTAGATAACTTGGAAGTGTAAGGGGAAGTTGGGCTTGGTGCACAAAGGAGCAGCTCTGACAGGTCAGCACTAGCAATTACCTTTCTTCTTCATCTGTTATTTTCCAAGTGCCAGCAGCCCCTACTTCATTTGTGTTAGACCACAAGAGGCCTCTCGGCAAGCTTACAGACCCTTGGCTTCTGCTTTTAAATTGAAATTAGTACATTCATTTACGACTTTAGCTGCTACAAAAATATTTTTATATATAGGGCACTCTCAATATTTCTGTGGTGCTGTTAACATTCCGTAATTGTAATTAGTAACACATCCTCATGAACAGCCAGTTGGTTGTGTGGCTGTAAGCATCAGATTTCCTCCCTGAGTAGTTCCAAGGATGTCACTGAAGCTGCAGCAGGAATGAATTTGGTCCATGGCAGCTGGCAGTGTTTGTGTTTACTCTGCAGGTCATGCTGGTACCCACAGAAGGGTTTTCATTCTGCACCAGGTCGTGTGTTTCTTCATAAAGTGATACTGTGCAGAGGAGGGAAATGCTGCAAACTTCTAAAAATTGTTTTCTGTAGACATCTGATCGAGATTTCTGGCAGAGGGAGGAAAATGTTCTCCTCCACGCTGTAATTAGGGGGCTCTGTTGGAGCAGAGAGAAGTGAAAAGAAGGCAAAAGAAGGAGCAAGGCTCTGGAGGAGAAGCTTACCTTGCCATCAGTGTGAAATCAATGGAATGTGCTGCACCAAGGCCTTCACCTGCAGCCCCTGGCACTTGTAGGAACCAGCATCAACTTCTTCCTCCGAATGCATCAGGCCCTCAAATATCTTTCTTCTGAGCCAGTGCAGAAATGAAGACACACACAACCACTTTCTTTTCCTTCTTCTTCAAAGGATGGCAAATGCACTCACCTTGCCTGACTCATGTGGTCACTGTGGGGCCTGAACTGAGCAAGGGCTGGGAAGAGCTGAGCATTAGCAGTGCAGCCTCCAGCCTCTGGAGAAGGAGTCACAGCTCCTCAGCTGTGCAAAGCAAGCCAAGGGTGCCTGCCTGGGGACCGAGAGAGCCAAATACTGCTAACACGGCTGCTTTACTGCTTTCAGCTTGACCATCACACCTCACTAGGGATGAAGTAAATGATGATTTACTCACACCTGCTCTTCTATAGCAGATAAAATACTTTGCAGAGTGCCCACAATGCTGAGTGTAATTTTTTTTTATACAGTACTAGCAAAACATTCAGTGACAGGGCTTGGTACACACCAGCAGAACTGTATCTTTTCAGCAATTCATTTTTCCAGTGGAGAACTAAGATCTCGGAAGAAACAGGGGTTTTTTGCATGCCTATATATATATACATATATCTCATTATACCCATGATCAGCAAAATTTGTAGTTCCAGGCTTATCTTGGTCAATGCAGACTCTAGGCAAGAGGTTACTAAGTAAAACCAGTGTAGGCTCCTCTCTGTCTCAGCCCTTCTTGCTACTCTTCAAAAAATGAGATGATGATGAGAAATGTGACTGATTGCTTTGGCATTGTTGCTTAATTTACACAGAGTGGCAATTTGATCCCAGAAAACTAAAATCAAATTCAACAAAGACCAAAAATCATTCAAACCCCAAATTTCCAAGGCTAAACAAGAAAATGGAAATAAAGGAAAGATGCAGCAGTAAGGTTAAAAGCAAAGAATAATATCATTTATGTACAGAAAACAAAAAACCATAAATGACAAATGAAGTGGCAGTTTTCTAAAAAAGAGAAGAGGAAAGCAGGGTAAGCTGCAGATGAAAATGCTGTTCCAGGAGGGAGAGGAGGCAGACCTGGCAGGGAGTGGGAGTGGGAGTGGGAGTGGGCAGGAAGGACAGGGCTGTGCATGACTCTGAGCACAGGGCTGGTCCAGTGGGAGGGTGACACAGAGGTGACAGCCTGAGGACACAACACGCCCTTTGTGTAGGCACCAGACGGGCCAGGGATTCCTGTTCTGCTTCCTGCTGGGTCGTGGGTGTCTTCTGGTCACAGGGGGAACCAGGGGCAAATCCACTCTCCCCAGGAAGTCACTGCCAGAACTCCCCTTGTCTTTCCTTCATTTCACAGTGCAATGGCAATTTCACACTTTGGGAATCCAGCTTTAAATAAGTGGAGAGGAACTGGGTGAAAACTGATGTTTTCCATGACCAGCTGTGGGTACCTGACCAGCATGTGGGTACATGCAGGAGACCCATGAGAAGCAGGGTTGGAGTGAAGGCAGAGTCTCAGGCATAGCCATGTGACCCACTGGACATGGGAGCTGCATCCTGGTGCTGCTGGGGGATGCTGATGCCAACTCCCATCCATCCTGTACAGCTGAGGTGAGACCTCCAGGAGCTGATCTGCAAAAAGGGGCTAAGCAGGGCTCTGCAGTCAGACCTGCCTATGGATCTTATATGAAGTTCACAACCCCTGAAGCCATCCTGGGTTTCCAAGGGCAGAGGAGGCAGCAAGGCAGCATCTCAGGCAGTGAGGATCCAGTCTGGGCACAGCCATCAGCCTGGAGGGGCACAGCCTCTCCAGGGATCTGCTGCCCACACCTCAGCTTGTTCCCTCAGCACTGACCATAAAAGCCAAATGCCCTCTGCTAATAATCACATCTAGAGATACTTTTTAATAACACTTCCAATCAAGAGTCACATTCCTTATGGCAAGAAATTCCAAACTGATCTTCTTCCACGTTGTCACTCTCTTGCTGTGCTTGGCTCTCTAGCTCTCTTAGGGCAGCTGGCAGGGAAAGAGTGCTCCTGGCACAGGGGAATGCCCAATCCCCTGCAGAGGAGCCAGAGGCTGCACAGCAGCTGGCCCCAGCCCCGTGTGCAGGCAGGCTGGCAGGGAACCTGTGAGTATGGTCTCCATCAGACATTTGGCAGAACTAACCCCTAGCCAGGGGTCCTTATAACCAGCAGTTACACCCATTTTCCCCCCAAAACCACCTTGACAGTGTTGTGCTGAAGGCAGAAACCAACGAAAATCAGCTTCTGGCCATGCCCATTGCCACAGGGCACCCACACGCTGTGTCTCTGCCTCCTGGGCTGTCTCCAGCCACCTTGGACAGTGCTGGGCAACACAGCTGCCTGCCAGCAGCACAGTCCTCTCCAGGGGGCACCTGGCAAAGCTTCAGGAAAGCTAGAGGGAAAGGTCTGATGGAGAGTAAGGATAAATTTCTGTATGAAAGTAGTTAACCACTGCTAGTGCCTGCCTGCTGTGCTGGAAGGGCAGCTGGGGAATCTGGGTATCTCCTTTCACTTCAGAGCAGTCCCAAAACACAAGGTTTCATCCCAGAATGACCAATCTGACCACCAGTCTGACCAATCTGGCCACAGCTCTCTTCCTGGGGCCAGATTTTGAGAAGAGCTATTCCTGCTCTTGTGTGCAGTGCCCTTTTGGACAGTGACAAATGGTTTGTATTTGTCCTTGATAAAAGCCACGCCTTGTCTGAGTTATTTTTAAAGCATTTTAGCCACTAGTCAATCACCTTGGTTTTTCTGTGGGAAGAGCTAAATGCAGCAATTAGAAAGAACCACACACAGTGCAACAATATTTAGTGGTGTGTTTGGTACTGCTGTCCTGTACTCACCTCAGATGGCAGAGTGCATGACCCTGTGGGCTGGCAGATGGGTCATGCAGGAGGGGAATGGCTAATGTGTGCATTGCTGGGTGATTCCTCCAGGACAGCAAAAACAGTTTAATTTATTATGACAAAAACAGGGTCGAGAGGAAAAGATTTGTGAGGAGCAGGAGGAGAAATGTAAGCATTTTCTTTGGAACCACTTTCTTCCCGGCCTTGGAAAAGGGAAGTCAACATCCTGGAGAGCTGTGTTGGATCAAGCTGGTAACTCAAGGTAGCTACCATGAATATAGGTGTCATGTTATTGCTGTCTGAATGTCACATTGCCCTAGATTTCTTTGCCTATATTGAGGAAAATGTTGGGTTCCATAAAAATGGACACCAGTTGTGTTAGAGCACAAACAGCTCTTGCATTTGTGCAAATTTACTGATATTGGAGAGAGAAGAAAGCCAGAACTTACCTACTGGCACCTAAAAGCTCTCTAAAATCTAACAAAATTCACAGCCAGACATGCATGCCATGCTGCTCGCTCTCTGCTCAGGTGAGTGCAGGTGGGAGTGCCAGCAGCTAGCAGAAAAAGGGTCACTTTTGGTTTTAGACCCATTTGTGTCAGATCTCACCCGTGAGGAGCCTGGCAGGCAGGCAGCAGTGAGAAAAGCTGGGCAGTTTCACAGCAGGGAAGTCCCTGAGGTCTGGGTACTGGGGCCACCTGCCTGGGAGCCCAGATCCCTTCCAGAGAGGTGTAATCCCAGAGTGCTGGGCTTTCACTCAGTGAAAAGCTGCCAGATGAGAGCAGCTGGGAATGGACTGTGATCTGCAGAATAAGAGATGATCTGATTTTTAAAGTATTTTTGTTTGGAGGACTTGTCTGATAGGAACCCCCATTGAAGGCCCCATGTGCTGACCTTGGATGCAATTGAGTTCCTAGCTTCCATCTCTAATTTGCACTGGGAAACTCTTTTGGGACACATGTGTGTGCATGCACACGAGGCTGTGCATGCTTCCCAAGGGAAGGTGGCAGACTCCATTTCCTCTGCCCCTTCTATACCACAGCCTGAAACATTTGTGTTTAAATTCCATTACATCGTGAAAAACCTCTTCTGTTTCAACCAGCCAAAACCAGCTGCTATTTCTTCCTTTGTTTGAAATAGCAAAGCAAAACAGTGTTTACTTTAATTCTTGAGAGTGTCACAGATAATCTGTGGGATGGAGTCCTCATTTTCCATGCACTCCAAAACCATGGAGTGTCACGCACAGCTGTCAGTAGTACAAAAAATGAAATCAAGTTGCTGAGCTCAGACAAAAGCAGATAAAAGTTCTGTGTGCATTGCTTTGTAAGAAAAACCGTGGAAGGGATGAGGAGAAGAATCTTAATATAAAAGAAATGTGAGGATATTAGGCACTCACAAGAGGGTAAAAGAATCTGAAATCTGCCAGTAAAGAGGGATCTGTTGCCTTCCTGAAGCATGGGGATCTAATTACTCTTTTCTTCCCCCTCTTCATTATGAAGCAACTATTGCAGAACATAAATGACCTTGTAGACTCATGAGATATTCCTGCCAAAAAACGTGTCCATTATCAAGTAATACATTTTCTGCTTGTGTAGTTCCAGTGTGCTCTTTTGAAAAGCAGTAAGTTCTCTTCTGTCTCCCTTATCACATTTCAGGATGCCTTTAGTCATAGGACTCTGCTTTTTCAGTAGTTCATGTCAAATTTACTTCAGTAAGCAAAACTTAGAGTCCTTTCAGAATTACTTTCCTGTTCCCCAGTGAGGGAAGTGTTAGGCTTGCTCCTTCTTTCACTAAAATACATTTGAGCATTGCTGTTGATTTCATTGAGGCCATGAAGGCATGAGACAATAGTTTTTGAGCCTAAGTCTCTCCAGAGCTATTCTAATTCACACCATCTGAAGTGTCTTTTTGCAAGAAATCAACAGTGAAAAGAAAACAAGCTTTTGGGACAAGCACTTCAAAAAGGCAGAAACTAATTTAAAAGTTCATCATAGCTCAAGTCCTCCTGGCCAGCTGTACTGAAGAGCATGGAACCTGGGTCTCTGATAGGTCTTTGTCTGAAATCAGACAACAATAATTCCTGATAGACAATAACCCCCAAATGCTAGGAGCTCTCTGAAATGGGGAGGCTGCACCCCAGTGCCTTCGGGGGCAGCTGTGACCAGTCCTCCCTCTGGCCCAGCTACACGATGCTGGTTGGCATCAACTACAGCCAGGCCATGGACCATCCCAGCAGGTTATCCACACACATGACCATGCAGTGGGAGCAGTCACTGCAAAAAGTAGTACTGTAAATGCATCTCAGAATCCCAAATTCAGGTAAGCATGTTGGCCTCTGATGTCAAAATCTGGTTTTGAGGGCTTTGCTTCATGATACACTTAGTGATACAATAATATAAGATTATAGTTTTGTTAAGAATGGGCAAGTATCCACTGTTTTGGCTAAGAGAGTGAGCCTTTTGTTTGCTCAAAATAACTCATAAATTGGAGTTATGCCCTTAGTAATACAGCTAGTTGCTTTCATTTAAGAAAAAATTTAAATTGCTACTGTTATTGTGTCCCAAATTTTATTCAGTCATAATGGTACTCAGGTTTTTATTGTTGCTGTAAAACATTCAGGCATTTCAGTCCCATGAATGGAACACCAACCATCCATGTGTGGTTCATTTTCTATCAGACAATTGCAGGTTTGCAACAAAAGAAAATTTAAAAAAAGAAACAGTGTTTGCAATAAAAGAGTCCAAGAAATGCAGGAAAATGTTGTGATTTTTTGAAGCGATGTTTCTTGCTGGGAACTGTGAGTTACAGTCACCTCTCCAGAGTGCTGAAATACTGAGTGCCCCACATCCACACCAAGGCCATCAATGGCTGTCCCACAAGCACCATGCTCCAGAGAAAGTCATGGTATCACTGTCATTTTGTGGTTTCCCCAAATTCTGATGCTAAGAAAGCTGAACTTTTCCATGTACTCACATTAGATGTTTCAGGCTTTTGTTGGCCTAAGAAGTCCAGTGTCATCACCAGGCTGAAGTTCATGGCTCTTCCCAGCTCCAGCCTCAACTCCCACCCATCCTTCTGACACATGGAAAGAGGGCAAAATCTGAGCATGTTTTAGTACAAGTCAAGGCTGTTGTTCAACATGCTGGACAAATGAACCTGGATGTGGACGAACAGTTCACTTCAGCAGCAAATAATTTGGCTTTGGCATGATTAAGGCTGCTCTTAACTTCTCATTGCAGATGGGGCCAGAAAGTTCTTTTGCAGAACCTGGAGTGACCCAAGCCTAGCTCTTTATGTTTCTGGAAATAATCATGAATACTTGAGAGAAGATGCGCTTCAAGGATTGTGTCACTATCCCCAGAGCCATGGGCTGCCTTGCAGGGGGTTACCTGGCAGTTCAAGGGCCCCAGAATGACAAGCTGGTGTGAGGGATCCTTCACAAGAGATCCAGTTTTAGGCATGGGAGAGCTTTTCCCAAGCCCAGCATCCCTTTGGAGCCAATGCTGCCCCAGGGAGATGGGCAGCTCATGCTCTAGGGAGATGCCTGATATGGCACCTGGATGCCAAATCCTCCTGCCCCCTGTGCTGCACTGCAGCCTGCGTCTCCCCCAGCCTTGGGCAAAACAAACCTGGTTTCTGACTCTCTTGAAGGAATTAAAAGGCAATCCCCATGGCTTCTGCAGGAGCAGGGTTTCTGGCAAAACTTTGAAGAACCACTGATTTAATGGGCCAAGCAAGTCTCCAACAGCACATCACAAAGTTCTCCCTCTTGATCTGAATACAGTGGATAAAAATTAAGCATTTACAGTTGCTGTTTTCATTTCTTTTGTTCAGTTCAAGTTTTAGTTCTTGTGTCCAAAATAGGCAAATAAATGGGTTTTTTAACTTTTCCCCTACTAGTAATGTGCCAGTAGCTTTGTCTGTGTGGATGTGACTCCCAGGGTCTTTCCAGTGTCACTGCTGACCTGGGAATGGTTCAGTCAGATCACCTGTACGCTCCAGACAAGTCAAGGGTATCAGTCTCACTGTGTCCCAGTTTTCCTTTTCTGAGGTAAAATATAGTGTAGAATTAGATAGTTCCACCTTTTTCTATGCCTGGAAAACAGCTTCATGCTGAAGGAGAAATAGTCCTCCAAGGTAAGACAGTGGACTTGTTTGATATGGACTGTCTTCATTTCTTTGCCATCAGTGTCTTATTGTTCTGAGACAAATCCTCTGGTCCCAAAATACAAATACTCCCTCTAAAAAATAGGGCTATTAATGTGTGTGTCACATTAAATGGAAAATACCTATTGATATTTTCTAGATTACTGATAAAATAAATGCCACAGAACAGCTTTATAACTACCTCTAAGCAAATATCTATGTCTATCTGTATCATATTGATTCTTTTTTAAAAACAGCAGCATGTGTTTGTGAGAGAAGCCTTTATAAATGTCCATAGCACCAGAAAAAGCTCAATCAAAATTACCTTTTACTACACACAGGATATGGTCTTCATCCAGGAAAGACAACTTGAATGATTGGTGGATTTTTATGTCTAATAAAGCATTAACTGTGATCTAAACTTTTCCTGCAGTTAAAGTATTTAGACTGGCTCTTTCCTGTGTGGATTCTCTGATAGTCTCTCCTCTCCTCTAGCTGTTTATTTAAGACAGAAATTGCAGGAGCATCCTTTCTTTGTGATTTCTCTTTCTCAGTCAAATCTGGTTGAAACTGGTCCATAAGTTCAAAAGTTACTATGAGAAGAGCAGTTAGAGATGCACAAACACACACATATACATTGACCACATAGACCTTTTCACCCAAGTTAAAAATAGAAAACCAATGAAATACACAAAAATTACTTTAAAAGATGAAGGCTTAGGCTGGAGAGAGGCTTTTTTTCCCCCTCTCCAGTATTACCCATCAGTGTTTTGCTGTCTGGGCCCAGCACACTGATGGGGTGCAGGGTAACCCACCAGCCCTGGCAGTGGTTTCTCTGATGTGAACACCAGGCAGTTGTACCACAACCCCATTCCTGAAAGGACTAGGACAAGGGTGCAACTGCTGCCTTTGGGGAGGAAAAGCTGCCAGTCCTACCCTTGTATCTAGGCTGCCACAACATCCTTTCCACAGACTGTCTCCAGGGAATGCCACTGCCCCCTAACTTACATATATTGATATCACAAATAACCATGTAAATGGGACTAAACCAATACTCAAATCGGAACTTCTGCAAAAATTTGGATCAAAATCCTCATGGCAGTGCCCGCTGAGAGCCTCCAGCTTTAGGACCCTGGTGACATGCCTGCAAGGGTTTGTCAGTCTTTCCTCACAGGACCTTCCCCAGGACAACAAACCCACCACCCTGTAGGGCACCAAATCCATCTCTCCCAAGGAAGATGATGCACCCTCATGTACCTCAGTGAAGCATGGATTACCCAAGCAAAAACCATCAGGTCAATTTAGCAAACAGCAGCTTTTTGCAGGAATGTGACCTGCTTGTCTTTGTTTACCCAAATCCTAGGATTTCTCAGCTTTGCAGAGAACTGTTTTCATTCCACCTGCTGCCTGCCACAAAGGTGTAGTTGTGCTGCCAGGTAAAATGGAGACGGCTGCAGAAAAGCACCCAGACTGCATCAACAAAAGGTCTTAAACATGAGGGAAACATCAAAAAAAAAAAATGCAGGACATGTAGCTCAGCCAATGCAAACATGTAAGAAACTCTGCAAGGGCTCAGAAGAGAAACCAGATTGCTGTTGAAATAGCTGGTTAACATTTTGTCTGGAAGCACAGCTTCAATAAAAATAGGTAAGGAAACCAGCTAAGGACCCCCAATGGCAAACATATTTATTGAGAATCCAATAAAAGTCTCAGAACAAATAGCCTGAAGGACCTGTAGACACAGCCTCTGCTGTAATAAAAATGCAATACAAGGCATCAGGGAAATAGTAAGGGAAAAGGGCTGCTCCATGAGAAAACCAAATAAGAATCCCAGAGCATGAGGCCTGGAGACACAGGCTGGGATGTAATAAAATAGCTGCCATTAGGGAAAAAGAAAGAAAAACAAAACATCTAACAAAGGCACAAAGAAGCCCCAGATACCCCAGCTAGTCTAGAAAATCACCACAAGTTGCCGTAAAAACACATGGGAAAATAGGAAAAGGGTAATGGCTGCAAAGTGATCAACTCCTGCAGGTACCTCAGGGCAGCGCGTAGGTGAGAGTCCACAGGAAGCCATGTCAGCTGCAGTAAACTCTGAGGGTGCCTAGGAGACAAGGCTGTAAAAGGTGACAAAACAGCAGCCTCGGAGGGGCTAAATCTCTGCATGGGAGAAAGATTTACTTTAAATCCAAACCCCATATTGCACGGAGCTGCGGTTTTTGTTTTATTTATCTTGGTCAGCAAAACTTCTGGGTAAGTACAAAAAATGCTAGAGAATTTCTATCATAAGTGCACAGGAAAAACAGCTTTCAGAGACATCTGCTAGCTCAAAGGTTCGATCTGTACCCGCTTATTGTGACTTTTCATGTACCACAAAAGCAGCCAGAAAAATGGGCAATTATTGTCAAAGTCATTGTCATGTTAAGTAGTGCTAAGAAAATTATATAAAAGAAGGGTTCATAAGAACAAGCACGATTTTTTAAGGCAAGTGAGTAAATTGGGAAAAGAAGGTGATTTCCATTTCCTGGCTTCAGTCACACACTGCAGGTCTCAGGCATTAAAGAGCAGTTGCCGTCGAAAGGTGAAGATCTCGGGCTGTGCCGCGGCTGCACGGCTGCCTGGGGAGCACAGGGGACAGCACAGGACAGCACAGGACAGGGGACGGCACAGGACAGCACAGGACAGCACAGGACAGCACAGGACAGGGGACAGGACAGGACAGCGCAGGACAGCACCTCTCAGCTGCTGACAATGCAGCGCACCGTGCTGCAGAGGGGCAGCTCTGCACACACGTTTTTCCTGCACTGCCCCTCGTTCTGTCATCAGTGGGCGAGGGCAGCATTTGACAGCTCTGCCTGGGCTCTGCAGGGATGCCCTCAGGACACCCCAAGGTGCAGACTTCACCTGGTTTTCTCCAGGTAAACGCCAGCCTCAGAGGAGCTGTGGCACACACAACAACACAGGTCTGCAGCAGAGATTTGTGTGTGTCTTCGAAAATATATTCAATCCACATTTAGGGGTTTTGCTTCTTTAAAAAGAAAATAAAACCATATATATACACACACATATATATGTGCTTCTTCTGGAACAGCTGCAGAATTAATTTGCTTAGATATGTGCTGGAAGTTGGCAGTAACAAAGTAATTTTTTTACAAGCCTCTGAACTAAGACACCTAAAGCTGATAGTGCTTTGGATCCACTTGTCAAGTTTACTTTTCATTGCTGACAAAGGATTATGTGCTTTTTCAACAACACTTCTTCCACCTGCTTGTCAGCTCTGCCCCTTGCACCAATCACTTTAAAACCACCCACACTTTTGAAATTGTCCTTCCTGAGCTGGTCTGCCTGGACTGCACAGTCCTAGGGTTTCCTGGGCACGGGGTTCAATGGTAGAGGTTGTGGGATTGAGATTTATGAATGAATCCCCAGCTGAGCTTGTAGTGAGCTGTTCCTCACAGCTTTGATCTCTCCAGTTCCCACTGATACTTTGGGGTAGAATTTGCCCTTCTTGTGTAATTTACAGTGTTGCTCCCTTTCAAGGACACTTCATGTTACAGACACTTCTTCCAACCCACCTGAGGTGCATTTATCCAGCATATCCATGCAGCTTCCATCTGCTGCTATGCCAGGAAGTGCTCCAAGGACACGGCGGTGTCTGCAGTTCACCAAGCCACACGTGCAGGGGTGCTCTCATCACGTGCAGGTCTGGAAGGAAGAAAGCCCAAAAAGACCAGTTACAGCAGAAAGGTTAAGCTCAGAAAGGTTAAGCTGTTATGTCTGGGGTCCAAAAGAGCAGTGAGCTGAGCTCATTCCACCAAGTCTCTTGCTAATCTGGTGCTCTCATGGGTGTGAAATATTATCAGCTGTTGGAGTTATTAACCAGTGTTAACCAGGTAGTGTGTGCACTGAGCTATGTTTAAGGTTAACTGTGCCATTAAGGGCTTACAAACTCAATTAGAGATTTTAGTGCTCAACAGCTAATGGTTAATTTCTGCAGATGTCCTGTTTCCAATTACTATTCATATATAATGTAAGCAGCATGGCATCACACTTCAACTCAGACCGATTTTTTTAATATATATTTTAGACCAGCAGAAGGTTTCACTTGATTGTGTAATACCAATATTTAGTATTCCTGGAGTGTCTTTGAAACCCCTTTTAAATCCCAACTATTTTCACCTTTCTTTTTCTATTATTATCACTGTTCCCCACGTCACTTGTGCTCGTCTGACCTCACAAGGCTACAGAGGTGTTCTCTGCATTGTGCCATGACCCTGCTGCCCAACAGGAAAAAGGACAGCTGCAAAGTGCTCCTTCTGCTTCCCAGAGTCACAGGGAGAGACTCAGAGGTTTTCTTTTTTATCTCTCACTGGAGATGACGTGGGAAACTCACAGACCCCAAAGTGTATGGAGCAGCTCAAATGCAGATTTAAAAGGCTACATTTGATCCTGCTGAGTTTGGGAATTTTTAAGCAGCAAAAACCCTCTTCTAAGACCAACTCTGATAAGAGAGAGTTTGACTAAATCTGCAGAGGGAGTTAAGTGGAAAGTTCTGAGTCCTGGAGTTACACCCAGGTGGAAGGAAACTTGCTGCTGTCAGTAAAGAACAAGAGTGAATAAATCAGTTCTCAACTAATGAGCCAAATGAATTCATAACTGGAATCACCCATTAGGAAAAATCAATTACTTTCCATACAGGCAATTGTGATATTCCTCCTGAGAAGGACATGAACACATACCTAGCTCTGCACATATGAGTAAATCTATGCTTATCATTAAATCTGAGTTAAGAATACAATTAAATTGAAATTAAATATGAAATGCCCTGGGAACTACTCATGAGCTTGAAATTCAGTCATTTAACTGCAATGTTGAACTGGGGCCTCTGGGAGAAAAGGACCCCAGGGAGATGCACACCACACTAGGCTTGCAAAACCCTATGAGATGGTTTCACAAGCCCTTCCAGCCTTCTAATGACTGTGCTGTTATTAAAAAGGCATGTCCCACCTCTTCTCCCTGCCATGCTTCCCCAGCACAGCAACCAGCCACGTTGTTTCGCCAACTGCATCAGCAAACTGATCTAGACAAAAAACAATCCTCCAAAAAGCCCAATAATTTTCAGATGGGTGTGTTCCTTGACTCATATGATTGCAAGTGCTGTCCCACAAAATGGAGGAGTGGGAGGACAGGGTGATCCCACCTCTTCTGGTGGCTGCAGAGCCATCAGCTGGCCAAGCTGGTAAGGAAACTCTGAGGGCCTGTTACAAAGTTCACGTCATTCGGAAAGTATTTGCAGTCACTTCTGACCAGTATCATTGTGTATGAAATCTTGGCTGTTTGAGTCATTCTTTCAGGTACAAGAGCTTTTTGGATGGTATCAAAGGAGATGTTGTTCTTTGACATTTATAGAGGTGCGGGGTCAGTGCCTGTTACAGATATTCAGGTTGATGTTAGTCTACAGAAAAGGTGTGAGCCACCCAATGATAGAGATCTGCTTTTTTTTCTGTAAGGAACACCAACAGGAGTAATAAACCCCAGTGGTTAATTACTGGGGTAACCCCAGTGGTGTAAGTGTGCTCAGCCATTTTAAATTGGGAAAGACTTGAGCAAGAGATTAACAGAAGGGAGATACAACTTCAGCTATTAATTACAAAAGAGGCAATGCTAAGTTCATATAATGGATTATAAAAAAAATATTATGGATAGGAATAACAGATGGTTGGGACTCAGAATTTTTTCTAGATGTCTCCGAAGTTTTGGGGTGAGATCCATCCTTCTCAGGTGTGCAGGGAATTTACACTATGCATAAAGCTACTCTGGGCAGGGGTCTCCACTCTGGTGAACAATCAGAAGCTGTGGGAGGAACTCCAGCAAGATGTTAGACCTATTCTAATGCTCAGTGCTTCTTGCTCCACGTCTCCCACAGAAATACAGACTATTGAGCACCTCTAAATGCCCCCCACCAAGTCCCCAAAGGGGAGAGACACCCACACAAGCCTGTAAATGGAAGGCAAGAGAGAGGAGGAATAAGGCATGCATGACAGATATTCATCACATTCTTCAAAGCATCACTGGATGATGTTCACATGGAGCAGTATGGAACACATCCAAAACCGAAGGATTCATCTATTAAAAGACAATGTGTGGCTGACTTTTTCTTTCATTTAAATTAGTGGAAATTAAAGAAGAGACAATCCCACTTAAGGAGTGATTTTCACTTAGCACTTTCACCTTGAAGATATTTATTTATATCAGGCATTTACTTTACAATGGCAGTGGCATCTCTAACCAAGACAAGGCCATCAGAGCAGAGAATAACCCCAGCTCCCTACAAAGAGACAAAATCAGGAGGAGTTGAAAGGGTTTCTCAGACCTCGTAGGATTTTTCTTTGCCTTTTTTTTTCTCTCAGTAGAAACTCAGAAAAGCACTCAAGTGAATGGCAAAGCGTGTCACAAATATCTTGAATAATTTGGCAACCGCAGTGTTCCACATCTAATTTCATTACAGCACATTGAATGTTTTGGGGGTTTTTACAATGGTTTTTGCACCTTTAACAACATGTTGATTATTGCATTTTGAAATAGCTCACTTCTTTAAGAATAACTTAAGTGAAAATTTCATTTAGAGTTGCAACACCTGGAGAAAATCAACATCATGTGACTCGTAGGCACTTCTAAACAGGAAATACTCCATTTATTTTTTTAGCTGTGTTTGTGTAATAAAGTCTAGCATCCAAGTGTGAGCAACACATTTTCTCGTTTTATTAAACAGCATGAAAGGATTTATTACTTCTCCACTGAATGCACTTCTGGCACCAAATGGAGCTGGACAATAATTGTCAGGCACTGAGTTTAACATTACGAGAAAACACCTTTGGTGGAGTTCAGAGTTTATTGTATAATGAAAAATACACCTAGATGGTGAGGCTTCCTTTGAGAATTTGTTTGGTGAGTATAATCTCAGGTACTGCTGCTAATAAATTGGATTCTTTGAAACAGAAATTAAAGTACTGAAATAATATCTAAGACAGTTATTTTTCTTTTCCTCCTCCAGCTATGCAAAGTTCCCTGAGAAGGAAAATAAAAACAGAGAGAATGGGGAACATTTCTTTTACAACTCAGCAGGTTAGGGCTGTGAGGTGCTTGCAAGAGCCATGTACCACATTTGGAATTTTTCCCCCTTTCTCCTCTGATCTTTCTTGAATGCTCAGGCTGCTCATCCTCCTGTGGTTCCACCCCCGACCAGAGAAAGGCTTGAAGGACTTTCCTCTCTCTCTTTGTTTTATTCCCTGTATTGCTAGGGAAAGTTGCCCCAGCCAGGGTAGGAACCTTGAACATGGGCTTGTGTGGAGAGAAAGTCAGTGAATGTTTTGCAGGTGTGCAGCATTCTCGTACCCTTGGGAGCTCCCCAGGAATTGAGACAGATGAGAAAAGGGAGAGATGTGGTAAAAAAGATGTGGTAAAAATTGAAGTCCTGCACTTCAGAGGATGAGCAGCAGGGACCAGTCTGAGGCACCCTGCCCTAAGTTCCCTGCATCTCGTACAGCCAAAGGTGCCTATGCAAAGTGCCTGGAAAATGTGGCAGTTTTATGCTCTCTTGACTTAGTCACAAATGACTGCTCTAAGTTGAAATAATAAAAAGGCCCTGTGTATCTCTAGGGTCCAGGGCTGACAAATTCTCCCCCATGTCTCTGTGGAGCATTGCAACACTCAACATTTGATTTGTTTTCCACTGAGACTGGCAGTGCATGTGTTAGAGGTTTCAGGTTTACTACATGAATGGGAATAAGCTTTACACAATCCCCAAATTAGGGGCTCTAACTAATGAAAAGCTCTCCCATTTACTGCCTTCCTCGGTGCAGGATAGCAGGCTGCAGGCACCCCGGCATGTCCCGCTGGGGAGTGCGAGGAGGTGGGGAGGGGAGCAGGGGTGGGACTGGTCCCCTAAGGCAGGGAAGCGCTGAAACCACCTTTATTGCCACAGTCTTTCACACCCCCTGGGAGTTACCTGTAAATTGGGTTCTATCCAGGACACCACATTCTGTCCTGCACCGTGGGGCCCTGCGGCGCGGGGCCGGGCCGCGGCTCACGCCGAGATGCGGGCAGGCGCCAGGAGAGGGCAGCGGTGCCCAGCGCTCAGCGCCGCCCGCCCGGCGCGCACCGCGGGCGGCTCCGCGCAGCCCCGGACCGCACCGCGGGCACGAAAGGAGATTTTCTGCATCGACCACCGCGGCTCGGATGTGCTGCTTTGCTGCGGTTCACCTTGCCCGTGCCGGTCAGACGGCACACGGTCCGCTAGACCCACAGGCATGCCTCTGCAATCCCCCGACCGCAGGGCAAGCCGTTTCTTGAGGGGATGCAGGTTTTAAGGCCAGAAAGGACCTTTATGGCGAGGCACAAAATTTTTAGTAGGGCCTGTTGCAATAGGACAACGAGTGATGGTTTCAAACTAAAGGAAGGTAGGTTTAGACTAGTTATAAGGACGAAACTTTTTCAATGAGTGTGGTGAAACACTAGCACAGGTTGCCCAGAGAGGTGGGTGGATGCCCTATTCCTGGAAACATTCAAGGCTAAATTGGACTAGACTCTGAGCAACCTGATCTAGTTGAAGTTGTCCCTGCTCATTGCAGAGAGTTTGGACTAAATGACCTTTAAAGGTCACTTCCAATCTATATTATTCTAAATCACTCTTACTTGCTTCTTTCAGTTGCTTCTTCTGAGTTTGGATTATCCTTTTCATTTGTGTGTACTGCAGATCTCATTGGCAATACATGAGAACCACAGGTGAAGCAAACTGGCACGAAAGAAAAACTTGTCTACTGGTCGATGGTTCTCACAGAAGGAATATAGTAACACAGTCAGTAAACACATTTAAAAGTAAGATAAATCTTGAAAATTGTTTGTGCTTTTACACATTAATGTCTTGATGCAGAAAACAGTTATGCATATAATTGATGTTACCACCCTGATAATCCCATTGTGGCACATTAGCTGTAGGTATTTGCATTTTTATAGAAAGCCACAATAAGAAATCACAATAAGGTCTTTCAGCTCTACCTTAGTTAGGCAAGTTGCAGGATTTTATGTCCTTATGTGAACATGTGGATAAGTGACATTTTGAGGGAAATTATTACAATTAGTAGATATTATAGGATCAAGACCTGGTTATAAATAACAAGGTCATTGCTAAAATGGGGATACTTCCCAACAAGTTTTAAAGTTTGTCTAGCAAAAATAGGTCAGGCCATACTAAATGGTGTTTAAGGCAATTATGAAATCAGTTTGGAGGAATTGATTTAGATCTTATATGAGATGCGTCATGAAATTTTACAACTTCAGTGAACTCAGATCACATTTATGCGGTTCTATTCAACAAGAAACTTTGGTTTCAAAAAGCAGAATAATAAGTGAACCTCAGAAATCAAATGCAAGAAAGAGGTGGTCAGAAAATGTCCTGAAAATAGTCTTTTTCTTATGGGATAGGTATGTCTGGCATGAATGAATGGCAAACTTCTGAGGCAGATCTTAGGGGCATGTTAATTACCTTCATAATCCCAACTCCTCACAGATCATAGATGTCTCCTTGGCAATCAGACCCTGGAGTCACTGATAAAGGTTTCATTTGGCTGGGAAATGACTCCTTTTGAGTGTTGCAGTTGCACACACAAAGGTACATACTGTATGAAGGCCTGTTCCTATGGAAAAGTGCTGCTGGGATTCGAGCCATTGCTTATATTTGTACTTGGTCTGTTTTTTCATGAAGTCTATCCAGTGTGATACCAATGATAATTCTTGCCTGACTAGACAGCTCCGTGCCTGGACACTGTTCCCAGAGACAGAAAAACCTAGCCTGATAACTCACATTGGTGAGACTGAAGTGTGATAGGAGTAAAAATAATAACAAGTATTTTTAAGTATGTGTCTACTTCCAAGATTCTACAGAAATCTAGAGCTGGCGTTCCTGTAACATTTTTACAGAATGGACATTGTTCCTGTCTGACGATTTCAGCAAAGCAGCTGAGCGTGTGTTTAGATATGAATGACAGCGGGAATGGAGGGAGAGAGAAAACATGATCAGATGTGGCTATTCTTCCTAGGTGGGCCTGGACCCTGGAGATGTTTGGGATGAGGAGGTGATCCTTAGAAATTGGGTAGTTATATTAGGTTTAGCCAGAAAAATGTTACCTCTCAAGAAAAGAGGGAATTGGAAAGACCTATCTTGTACTGGCAAAGTATATAACAATACATACATAAATACACAGCCAGCCTCCAAGTCAAGTCCTCTCCAGCATCATCCCCATGGAATGCATGCACAGGTCAATAATTTCATCATGCCAGTGCCTGGTACTTGTGCAGGAAGAGGTTAATTCCGCCTCAGCCTTTACAAAGTAAAAGCCCTTGTTATTTTTGTTTTGTTTTGTTTTAGTTTTTTTAAACTGTGTGAAGAAAGAGGCAGGCTTTAAATATTTGTGTAGGCTGCTTGGCAACAGATTGCATGCGATCTTTACAAAAACAATGAGCTCCCATAGAATTTACATTGTTTGAGCTGGGTGCTAATGGCTCCTGACCAGTGCTCAGTGGCTGGTCTGTGGGAAGAAACTGGGAGAGAGGTGTTATATTGTGCATTGTGTGCTACTGCTCCAGCTTTCCGAGAAGGAGGCGCTGGCAGAAGTTGAGGACCAGGGCGGGAATAAAGCTGTGGCTTTTACAACACATAAAATGCATGAGGTGAGAGCTGACAGTGGCTGTAGTGGCTGTAGTGGTGCACTCACGGCCGCCGTGGTGGGATTAAGTCTGCACACACGGCACGGTGCTCCCAGGCAGAACCGGTGGCTGCAGGCCTGTCTCCTTTGGCTCAGGAAACAGCAGCGTTCCCAATATTTTTCCTTCAGAAATGACGTCTACTTGTCTGCAGCAACGACACTATTAAGCAGATTGCAATCCTTTCCCTATCAGCTGGGAACTGATTTAAAACTGATATATCATCTGTTCAGCTGTTCAGGAAAGGCAGAGCATCCCTGTGCCTGCAGCTGTTCAAAAATAATTGAAATCAGCTCAGAAATTATGAGATGTCTCAGAGCAATAAGCACTACTTACTTTGCTTGTTTGATTGTTCCTTTCACCTCTAGGATACAACTAGAGCATGTTTTCTTAGGTTTCCTCCAATATTGTTGGAGCAAAACCTTACTTCATCTCTCCCTGAAATTTTCTTCCTGACAGGAAAAGGGACTTTTAAGCAAATATCTTTTGCAACAGCAGTGAGAAGAAATCTGAGAATTTCTGGTACTGGGTTTGTAACCCTTTCCCCATAATCTGAGGAGATTACACCATTTCCCTACACTGACAGCCTTAGGTTAAGAACTTTGGAACCATTCCTAGTGATCACAGAGGGGTAGCACATGCAGTACTAACTGACATACTCGAAGGCATAAAAGAGAACTGAACATGGGCATATCTGATACCCTACCTTAAAACATGCACAAATAAAAACTCTGATCACTGTTGCTTCACTTTTGCCAGCCAAAATACGGGCATTGTTTTCTGTTTATACAGGCAATAATGAAACCACATAGCTTTCCTGAAACTACCTCCACATGGAGACACATGAGTGTAGCAGTTCAGAAGAGCTGGGAGAAGTAGGACTTCTCAGTAAACCAAGAGCATCCAGTCCTATAAATAATATGAATTCAGAGAAATTGAGTGACTTACATATGATCATGTATGCCCTAAGCCACAGCCAAAGCCAAACAAATATCTACACTTTTCAAATTCAGGTGCTCTGATGCTGAAAATGTTCTGTAGGTGTGTCAATATTTGTGTTTTAACTCTCAGAACATATCTGAATGGGGAAGATGAGCTCTTGACAAGGATCACCACGGCACCCACTGACTCACTGAGCCTCTCTTTGCAGATACCATGTCAATGTTATGAGTCTTTATGAAGTTACATAAGAGGAGCAGGAGGCAGTAGCTTCTTGTGCACAGATGTGTATGACTCGCAGAAACAGTGCTGAATAAACCAGACATTCACACGCTCGTGTTCCACCAACAACACTCTTCTGTTTGCTCCCATACTGATTAATTCCATACATGTGTACATACAGGTACATACAATATTATGTACATTTTATAATTATGATAATTTTATAACACACCTTTGGCAGAGGGGCCATTCAGGTTAGGTACACACACGGGTATGAACTGTGCTGTAACAACCATCTAGCAACATGTATTTTCAAATGTTGTGGCATTGACTATAAATTCAGGATAACCTCGCAAAAATGGACTGTGTGTTTTAGTGACTGTCTTGCTGAATTGATAGAAGAGGATTAAATTATGACTATCAAACCATTCACCTTTGTCAGTGGATCTAATCACAATCCGTTTGATAGCGACCAAAAAAATGCGTCTGACGGCAGCTTTGTGAAAGAGTGAATTAGTTCCCACTGGCTGAGCACTAACTGCAAACTGTTATCACTTCACAGTTGCTGTTATGACTTTTGCTTTGCTCAATGGCTTCATTTTCCAAGGTAGAAACCTGTAAGGAATGGAATCAAAATACTTTGACCTAGTCTGTGCAAGAGCTGGAAAAACAAAAAGAAAAGCAATACTCTTTCAAGATAAGCCTCACAAAAATAAAGGCAAAGGACCATTATGCAGATCCTCTGATACAGCTTTTATTTTACAAGTCATTTTACTCCACACAATTAACCCACTTTTGAATAAACTGTACTATTAGCATGGCACATCTTCCAGAAAGGCACGGTCTCTCTCTGAAGAAATTAAGAGCTGGCAAATCATCATTTCTCTGGATGACTGACTCACTATTAAAATCTCCTCATTTGGATTCATCTTGGCTTCGGCTTCTGGCCATTGGTTTTTGTCTTTCTTGTCCCCAGTGCATTTTAAAACCCCTTAAGGCCTGGTGTTTTCTTCTTAAGAAGAAAATTAACTGTGTATGTGAAGAGCCCTGAACAGTTTGCCTCTTCATCAAACACTTCAGGGATGTTTCTCATCAATGATCATAGGAAAGAGCTCCTGGACATATACATATTTTAAAATCAATTGTGCAATAAAATGCAACAAGATTTGTAAGTGCTGGTAAAAACCACCGAATACGAAAAGCAGAACTCTCCAACACGCCTACATGTGGTCACACTTTTACCTCATCCTGGAATCTCAAAATGCTCCCAATAAAAGTTTTTTTGGATCAAATGGCATAAGCCACTGACTTATATAAAAACACAAGAAAGAAAATCTTTGATTTTCAAGTTTTGTGCCTTTTGGCAGTCTTACTAGAACTTAACAAAATTGGGAAATTTGTCAGATTTTTATCTGAACAGTTCTGCAGTACTGGAGATAAATATTGCTGTTGGGAGTTCCATTCAAACCCATCACTTGCAACTGTGTTGGTTTTGAGAGGTAAGAGATTGCACCAAATGCCTTTTCTGGGCTCTTTGAAGGGGAGAATTAAAGGGTATTTTCAATCTCCAAAATTTCTTCTCAAATTAGACCAGCTGAATTTTGTTCTGTGGTATCTATGATCATCTGCCAGTTCAAGTCAAGAGAGCTGCAACATAAATAGATGTATTCCTAAGCCTCTCAGAAGCAAAGTACAAACATTTCCATCAAAGCTGACTTAAGTGACGATGCCTCATACTTTTGCCTTCCTCGTTAACTGTTCATTTTTTGCAAAAAAGTTACTATAAGAGGGAAAACAATGCATAAATACATACAAATTCATCCCTTTTTATCCCCTCAACCCAACTCTGTGATACAGGAGGGACTGGGTGATGCAGAGGGAGGTTGGACATGGGGAAAGGCAATATTAATGAAATCCCTGTACTGAACCACAGGCAAGTTGTCATTTCAGCCTGCATTTCTATGCTCATGCACACACCAACACCTACAAACTGAGGACAGAAAGTTCTTTCTGGTATTCCATACCCACAAGATATTGCTGTTGTTTTCTCTCCAGAGTCCAGAGCTGTTTCTGTTTAAATGATGGGTTTGAAATCCAGAGCTTGATTTTGAAAATGCATTTGGAAAAGAGGACAAGAATAGATCAGAAAGAACCAGGCAGCCACCTCTCACTAGACACACTTCCTGGCTGGGGTGCTGCTCTCCAAACCAACCCTGCTGAGCACAGCAAAGCAAGGACATCAAAACCTGCTTAAGTAAAGGCTCCACTGTGTGATCTCTAACATGACTTTTGAGGTGATTAATCTTTAAGGGCATATTGGTTAGAGGATGACAAACCCTGGCAGATGCTTGCAGTTAACTGTGCTCAGGTGAAATACCACCAACCATGACTTCTAAACTGCCTCTATAGGCACCACAAGGACACTCCTAGCACTCCTCAAGGTCACCCTTTGAAACATGATAAAGAGAAACTTTCTAAATCATCAACTTCCTTCTGCTAAGGAATGACTGATGGGTTTTAATTCTCCTTATTTTCGGAGGCTTCTGGCAGAACTGTGACATTAAATATTCAGTGAAATATAAGTAAGGTTTGAAAATGCCTGCTCTGAAAGAGCTTGGAATCATTAGAGAGTGCATCTCATACTGCAAAAGCCTCTGTCTGGAAGGTTATGAGTCGGAGTCATCCATTTCTTACTTCAAAAAATTATCAGTTTATTTATCAGCTACAGGGTACAGACCCTCCATTTGAAGCATTTATATATTTCTGTTACTTTCCAAGCTGATATTGTTTGGGAAGGTCAGGGAAGGAAGCTCTTCTCACATCTCTTTCACAATCAAACTTTACATTGGATGTAAAATTGAAACCCCTTCTTCAAACAGAAACAAACAAATAGAAAAAGGTTGAATTGCTTTGGAAGGGTGCTGCAATGACAGGCAGTTTAGCTGAATGTTGCATCTGAATATTTGACATCTCCAATGCTGTGAAAGAGGTCAGGCAGTTCAAAAGAAGCCTTCTTGCTTGCTGGCTTCTAAGAAACCAATTCATTTTGTTACTATGGTGAAGTACGCAGAATAGATCACACATAATTCATTCCTCCAGAAACATTTTATTGCAAAAATATACTGGTTGTTTTCTGTAATATCAAATATTATTTCAGGGCTTGTAGATTTTGTTTCAGATAGATTATGCTAGGAAATTACAGAAAATTGTAATATACAAAAGATTTGAAGTCTGCAGATGGAAAGCTGTGTATAAAAGTCAGCAATGTTAGCATTGTTTATACAGCAACTGCAGTGCTTGAACACTAATAATTACCCGCTGCCCTGCTTCCAATCCTAATATTGATGGGGTAAAAAATGGACCAGGCAATCTCCATTTTCACTTGAAGCATTCACTTTTAGCTGGTGTTGGAGAAGGCTGATTTATAATTTACCCCATATTAAATATTTGTAGCTATGTCCAGAAATAGTCTTTGCCAGAAAGCACTATTGCAGAGGCCTTGACTTTTATCTCTGGGGTCTACAACAAATGTACCACGCGTTTCTCTAACCAAGATAATTCAGGCAGAAGAAGGTAACCAGGCTAGCCAGGGTGACCTGAAGCTGAACATTGTGCAGGGATGGCCACCCCTGAGCAGCATCCAGCTGGATTGCTTCTTCCTGTACAACTTCACCAGCTTACACCACTCTGCAGGACCCTTCTGCCACCACCATCATCTGCAGAGGCATCCACACACCAAGCCACTGCTTGTTGTCCCTCTCTCCTTCCATGCAGTAAGCCCTGACACAGAACTGGCCCCTGAGTTTCCTGGGTTATTGTTTAAGGCACTGCTTGCACCAGGCTGGCATCTCTACCTTTGCATGGAGACCAGACAGAATGAAACCATGAAACTCATGTTAGGGGAGTGGATTCTAAAGAGATGGAAACTCCTAGCAGATGCTCAGATGCTTTCAAGGTGAAAGCTTTTGCTTCTTTGGTCTTTTTCCTGGCCTTTAGGGTGCTACATGACTTCTAGAGCTGGAAAAATGATCCCTTTACTGGTAAACATTGCAACCTTTGTTCAGTATCTGCTGGGGTGGGGAAACAAACCTTCCTGGCGTGCTGGAGCACACAGAAGGGAATCTGAAAGTCCTGAATTCAGCTGGTCACAGACGAGTAAGAGCAAGTCAGGCTCAAAGGGGCAGAATTACACAATACTGTCACATGGATGAGACAAGTGCATCCCACATCCATCAGAAACAGAAGGAAAATAGAAGCAGAATAAAAGGGAAAGAATAACAAACAAGTTTCCAAAAACTAGATAGAACTCTTTCTGTGTCAGGTCCTCTCTGAATCAAGGAAGGGTTTTGCCCTAGTAAGGGGAGATTTTGAATGAAAGGCTCATAGCAACAGAAAGAAATCAGCTCCACAAGTACATAATATTCAAATGAGTTTTACATAACTACTCTCCTTTTCTTTCAACTTTCATCTGCATGAAAGAACAGCAGAAAACCAAACTGAATGTAAGAAAACCAGCCTGAAGGCCAGAGAACAGCCTTTCCCACTGCCTTTGTCAAATAAAGCACATATGTTCTCAATAAATCACACCTTAAAATAAACCATGCTTACCAAAGCAAACGAAAAACCAAAAGAAGGAGGACTGAGAGTGACCCACACAACCCTGCTCCCACCACACCAGCTGTCCTGATGAAGAATCAGAAGGAACTCACCTCTACAGCTCTAGCACATGAAAGCTGTCCCTGTGATCCCACTCCATCACCCCAAAACACCCAGACTTGAAAATACCCACATGATTTTGTTACTAAGTTGGTCCAAACAAGCTTTACCTTGGTAGCAAGTAAATAAAACAAATTCACCTTCCAAGTTAGAAGCTGCTGTAACTCCTGGCATTATTCATGGACTGTGTGATGAAACTCATACAGAGCACATAAAGACCTTCCAGCAATTTCCATAGTCTATTTATTGCCAGTATGTGGCACCAGTTGTGAATCACTGTGGTTCATCAGTGTGGCCTACATGGTGGACTCCTGGGAGTCAAGGAAGGAGGAGACACAGCAGAGGGAGGCTGCTCAACATCCAGAGCTTGTAAATATGCTCAGTGGTACACTGAGGCAGGGCCAAGTGTCATCACCCCTCTTCTTCTCTTACCATCTGAAAGGGACTAAGAGGAAGATGGGTCTAGTGGGGCACAACACTCCTATTTCTAAGCTGGTATTCATTTTATTTATTTCTATTATCTCAGTGTCTCCTCTTGACTGGGTTGAATTAGACTGTCTTTTCCTCTCCTGACTTTTTTTGTGTTTTGCTTTGAAAGTCTGTTTTACATGGTACCTCTCCCATTGTTTACATGTGTGTGGGCAGAGGAGCCAGACTATGGGGTGGCTGCTGTCAGACAGGGTAATAGAAAATAAATCTTTGCTTACCTATTCATCTGAGAGAGCTAATGAGTCTTTTCTCTGGGCTGGCCCTCCCCGGTATTTCAGATATGGGCTAAGCAAGGAAAACAAAATCTTGATGAGACCTACAGTGGCACGATTATTGCCTTAAAATGGAGTGACCACTCAAGTCGGGCTGTAATGTACCTGTAAAATACAAGAGTTACATAAGAATGTGGATTACTTTCCTGTGTTACAGACTTTAACTTTCCTCCTTTTTTCTCATTCAGCTGTAAGGTAAGACAGCATCCATTTTCAGTCCTCTTCCTGTAAGACTTCAGAAAAAGGGTTAGAAATTGAGTGAGACCCTCACATACTCTGCAGCCCCTTTAACAAGGCAGAAGCACATGCAAAGACTCAAGGACAATGCCAGTAGTGCAGAGGCAGGACCCAAATGCCCACCACCTTTCCCAAAACACTGTTTGTCATGGGCAGAGAAACACCTCGCAGACCTGTGGCACTCAACAAGGATGTTTTGGGAATGTAGGCAGAGGGAGGTCTAGAAAGGATCAGTGGAAAGTTGGTTTTGTAGCTCTTTGGTCGGAGCAGCCATGGATGGCTGAGGCATGGTTGGATAGGAAGTTATGGTTCTCTGACGTTTGGGCTGAAATGCAAGATATTTTCACCTATTGCAAGATAGACAACACCTTTATCTAGTCACCATTGGTCTGGAACTATTTTAAACAAAAGCTGGAAAAATCCATTCCTAGAATGACTGTTCATATGGAGACCTCTGTCTATAAAGGCAAAACAAATTAGCTACAATGGTATAAATATCTTCCTTAATTTCAGAAATAGCTTCCTTTGTGTCAGATACGTTCCCTTGCCATTTTAGCAGGAATCACAAGGATTCTCCATCTGGACAGGCACAAAGCTGAGCTGTAGAATTTGATGGCTTGTCCCTATTGCACAACCTTCAACTGTAAATTTTCTTCTCAAAATGAGAATTCAACTCATTAAATCACTCACTGGTAAGATAGGCAAAGGATGGGAAACTAAAAGCTCTTTAACATCCTTATTCTGCATACACTAAAAAAAAAAAAGATAAAGGCAAAGCAGAAGAGTGGTAGGTTCCCCATGAACTTCATATCAGACTCTCTGCCTTCTCATATGTGACAAAACTCTTTTTTTAATAAACCACCTATTATAGTTCAGAGTCTCTGCCAAGTGTTTACAGCATTGCCCTAAGTAACAAGTCTGAGCCAAGGGACTTAATTAAATCTAACTTGCTTTTTCAGTTACAGAATAGTCCTTTAACATCAAAAGGCAAGTGGACTTTGTTAATAAAATCTGAAATCACTTTTTGTTTAAGAGAAGTTCTTTACTCCTCACTGCATGCAATCAGTTACTTCTTAGAAGGCATATAGTATTTTCACAGGTAATTTCCATAAGCCTTTACAGAGTTTACAAGAACTAATATAAGATTTGGTGTTCTAGCTTTATATGAGAATTTCAGATTTCATACTTGATGAGCTGATTCAGAGACCCCAGGTTGCAGGGAAGAACTTAAAAAACTTAAAGAAAAATGTTTATACAGGATGCCCTGTTGATCTTACAATTTTTAAATGTCCTTACAACTTTAGAGGCTTACATTTCCACTTTGGAGCACTTGGTTCTGCATATATTGCAATGTTTTTTACAATTATCTCAAAGGAGGTGCTACAGATGAGGGCTTCTGCTAACCACAAAGCTGATTTGGGAAAGGTGCTGGAGAGCCTTGTATGGACAAATGCAGGTGACATGGCTGCTGCCTCCCTGCACACAGCTGCACACTTGCTAAGTGAAGGCTCCACTGTGGAGATTTTCATTCACAGCACATCGTGGCCCATGGTGTTAATGTAAGATGAGGTCAATGCAGCTTCTGTTGATGTGCTGGGCTAGAAACTGGAGTGATCAGACCTGGCAGACGGGCTCAACCCCAGGCTGAAGTCCTGCCTGACTCGCTGGCGAGAGAAGGGCAGGCTGCTGTGCTGATGGTTTTGCCTCCATTGGCACAGGAAGAACTGGCAGCCCCAGCCTGTGCTGCTGCTTGACCACACCAGCCTCTGCTATTGTGCCTTTAGAGTATAGGGCAACACAGAGCAGGTGTTTTCCCAGGTAAGAATGGTTTAATGCCTTTCTCCTCTCTCTAAGCGGAAGTTTTAACTTCCCTGTGTTCACAATGTTAATCATTTACATCTTAAACCCAGCCTGACTCTGAGACCCAGACTGTGCAGGTCAAATGCAGCTACCTGGCAAGCCTGGAGATGTCAGTGACGTGGGCTGCACCCTCAACCACCATGAGAGTGGAGCTGGGCAGCTCTTGCATGAGGATAAGGAGGAGGGTGAAGGCAGTAATTAGCTCTAGGGACATCTGCAAGAACAATGAATCACAGCTGTAACACCAGAGGTCAGGTGGGGCTGGCAGCGAGGAGTTACAGCAGAAAGAGTGTGGCCAGCAGGACCTGGGCAGTGACTGTCCTCTGGTACTTGGCACTACTGCAGCTGCACCTTGAATCCTTTTCAGTTTGGGGCCCTTCATTGCAAGGAAGACATTGAGGTGATTGTAGAGCTGGAGCACTTCCAGATGCAGGCAAAGAAGATGGTGACAGGTCTGAAGCACAAGTCTTGTGAGAGAGCTGGGAGGGTTTGCCTGGAGAAAAGGAGGCTCAGGAAGGATCTTATTGCTCTCTACAACCACCTCAAAGCCACGTGAGGGTTATTTTTTTCTCACAAATAACAGGTGACAGGACAAGAGGAAATAGTCCCAGGTTTTGCCAGGGGAGGTTTAGACTGGATATTAGGAAAAATTTTTTCACTGCAAGAGTTGTCAAGCATTGGAAAAGGCTGCCCAGGGAAATGGTGTCTTAGTGGTGGCCCTGACAGTATTAGTTTCATGGCTGAGCTTGATGATCTTAAAGGTCTTTTTCATCCCAAACAATTCCAAATCTGTGAGTCTATGATTCTGCAGCTGAAGGTTGCAGGTTGGTTTGCTTCTCCTCATTCATTTGCCTGCATTTCATACAGCCTTCCCTTGTCCAGCTGGTGTGCTGACCATAACAAATGGCCACTCGGAGGTCTCACAAGCAGGCCAGTGCAGAATGGAGAAGGCTATTTAGAGAGCTCATGACACCCCAGCTCCAGGAGGATGCTCACACACAATGGGACAAAGCCTTAGCTGTCCCCATCCAGCTCTGGGAGTAGTCCTGCTTCGAGCTGCAGCGTGGATTAGGGATCTCCAGACACCTCTGGCAGATAGTATTTCAACTGATGCTGTGAAGTTATTCACCTGTTTTTCCCACAGCCACACTTGCTCAGTTTCCAGCTCCACCTGTAAATGTGGTACTAATTCATTCAGCCCACTTGGAAAATGCCTGGAAAAAAAAACAGGTCCTCCCAGTGTAAAATGAAGGCAAAGCCTGGCATTGTGATTTGTGCAAATATATTTGAATTCAAACACTTTCTTTTTTCCACAAGCTGTTTTTTCTGCTTCTTACATTCAGGTTTATAAACTCTTTGTTATGGCATTCATGTATCCTTACACCTGTGCAAAACTTTCCAGTCTTGATATGTAAACAGCCTCAGACTCTTGGAGACTGCATTTTGGGATAGCTGACTGCTGCATGTTATAGTGGTGATGAATCCTTATTAGATGCTTAAGGGATGACTTTGCTTTCTTACCATCTCCATCTGATTTTGAGTCGTAATGGCAAAATCACCAGAGCAGGCTGTGGGAAGAGCGATGCATTCCTGAGCTGGGTGAAACAACTGGTTGTGTGGAGTATTTGCTTGGGATCACATAAACACTTCAGACTTGAAAGAGCCACAATTTCTAGATCCCAGTTTGTTTATATTTAACTTTGTAGATTTTGCTTACATGTTTTGCTAGTCTAACTCTTGATGCTATACTGGTCTGACTGGATCATGTCAAAATTTGCTGTTTACCTGCACGAAGGTACAAATAGTGGTATATTGCAATGAAATGCTTTGTATGCAAATGAAATGCTCAAGCTGTGCATCAGGTTTGCAGAGAACAAATCTCAGGGACACCGAAGGGCCTTGGTAACAATTACTGTCCAAGCTGGATGAAAAACGGTATACATGAAGAGAGTCAATGTGAGAATTCACCTCAAAGGAAATTTGAGAGCCTGAACAGACTACCAAGAGCAAGCTAAATCATAATGCAACTGTTAGTGTTTTTAATGTATAGTGTCACTCATTTCATGCCCTCGAGGAAAACCCCTCTGCTGCTCATACTTTGGTTCTTCCATTGCTGCCGTGGGTGCATGACATTTGTTCTAGGGACGACCCTCCTCCGGTCCCCAGGTACGGCAGGGGGACGCGGGGACACGCTCGGCGTTGCTCACGGCGCCCCTGCCTCGGCAATAAACGCGTTTTTATGGGGAGCGCTGCGGCGGGACGGGCGCGGGGTCCCCGCTGCGCCCGAGG
>VXBC01012122.1:2292587-2368668 GCA_013399945.1 Ploceus nigricollis
GGTGGCCGGGCGGAGGCCGGGGCTCATCCTGCCGTGGGGTAACGGGAGCAGCGCCGCGGGGTCCCCGTGGGGCCTGGCCGGGGCGCCCCAGCTGCGGGCAGAGCCCGCCCGCCGCTCCCCAGCGGACATCTGGGGTCACTCGGCCGCGGTCAGGGCACGGCTGCGGGTCCCGATCACCGCGATTTGAAGCGAAGCCGCTAACTATCATCAGAGTGCTCAATTTAATGTATCTTCTAATAAGCTACTGTTAAATAAACATGGACAGAGTTTTTGGATAAATCATCTGCGAGATGCTCTCCTGTTCTGCCACAGGCGGAAGGGATGCAAATACCTGTCTCTGAATGTAGATCGGTATCAATGTAGCCGTAGTAGTAGTTCCTCCAAAGTTATGTTTGCCCCTCACCAGGTAATTCCTCGTGACTGGAAAGGACAGCAAGATTCGATGGAAGAGGAAAAAGCCAGCAATGGTTTATGGGAGAACAACTTGTTCAATGTAACATACTGGTCTTAATCAATAGCTCACATAATACTGCGATGTATCTTCATGTTCCATAAAAATAATAGACTTGAATCAGAGGTCATTATCTCTTCCTGTCTGTGCATAATTATATTAAGGCACTGTCTACCGGCAGAGCAGTACAATTGCTGGAAATTAGTTTTGGTTTGGATTGATTATAGAAGATATATAATTTATCAGAAAAGAGAGTCAAATTAGCCATTCTTTCAGCTCTGGTGTATTAATGCAGTTAGCTACTGATGGGGTCACTCCACATCATTTTGACCTGCATCATCCTAACCTCTGAAATTCAGATTTTGAGTGCAGTCAGGGCCGTTGATTGCAGGTTGCATTCCCCTTGGGTTTTGACAGTCTCTTGTTACATTGTAGCTCTATGTTTCTGGCTTCTGTCTCAGTCCCTTTCGATTCTCCCTGGTAACATGGCTGGCCTGCCTCTGATCTCTTGCTGCTCAAAACTGTAGTCATTAAGCCAAGTTTAATCCTTAATTCATGGGCATTTTTGAGAAGGAATACACAAGTAATCTGTTCCTAGAAAGAGCAGTATGTTTTTGGCTTTGCCTCTCAATCATTTGTGAGAGAATGGTTAATTTCCCTTTCTGGAACTTAAAATGTATGCGTACAGATGCACACAGCCTTATCTAAAATTCCTGTAGCTGTGTAGGAGAATGTCATCCTACAGAGCAAATTCCTTTGAATGACATTATGTTCATGAAAAAAACCTCCTGTTCTCTTCTTATCATCCGAGAAAAATTTTGAAACATGTATTGATTATCACCTTGCTTGCACTACTAAATAGGTTTTTAAGAAGTTTCATGCCTCACGTGAGCTCTTACAGGGCAGAAAAAACATTTGTTCTAAGGTGCTGCTCCAAAGCAAGTGATAATAGCTGTCACAAAAGATATGATTTGTAACACATAGTTCTCACATTGTCTTCTAGAGATGAAAAACATTTTACAGATGGCGAGTCTGATACTCGTGAGAGTGTGATTTTTGTCACTTGGGAGCTTGATGGCAGAGCATGGTGCTTCTCTTCAGAACAGTTTCTTGTAAAATAGCAGCATATGCTCTATGCTCCTATGTAGTAATTAAACTTTCTTCTGCTTTATAATTCAAAATTCATTCTCTCCTTTCAAAACAATGCCATCTGAATAACTGCTAGTGTCATTGTCTATCAGTTGCAGAATCAATAATACCTTTGATGTGCTAGAAAGTCAAGAGTTTAGGATGAAAAACTAGGTGAGGACAACAGAGCATTTCCATCAGCACCACCAGACCCCCCAGGGCCCTGCTGCCCAGAGCCACATGAAGGACCTCATGCAGTGAAGGTCCTCATCTGCTGCTGCATCTCCAGCTCCTGCAGCCCCCTCTTGTAACAACAGCTGTGTTTGGAGTATCAAGTGGATGGTTTGTCTTATTCCAGAATGCTCCCATTCAGTGGGACATTTTGCATATGTGGAGGTCCCTCCTGGTCTCTGGGGAACCCATCATGTTAATACAGACCCAAGAAAGAGTAAGGAGAGGATGGGAGGCAGCAGCTAAATATTTGCAGATATGAACAACACATGCACACACTGGCATGTCTGCATGCAGGGGTGGAGGCTTCTGGGCTGATGCACAGAGCCAGAGAAATGTGAGGTGTGCGAGGCAGACAGAGGCAGTACAGCCATGCTGTGTCTGAGCCATCCTGCCCAGCTTGGAAGAGCTGGAAGAGCCCAAGTGCTGATGACTCAAGGGAGAAAGGGTCCCGAGCAGCTTAGCTGATATTAAGGTTTCTGCGGGATTCATACAGACAGACATCTGCTGTAGTAGTTTTCCCTTTCTGCCTCTGTTTTAAAAAGTGAAAATTGTTTATTTGTCTTGCAAATTTCTTCATTATGTCTTAGCTAAGCTATAGAGCATCACTGACATGAATTCTATTTGAAGATAGCATATGTTGTTTCAGTCTGTTGCATCTTCCCTCTCTAGCTTGGTTGTTCCACATCCAGGAAGAATCCAGGATGCCAGTTACTGGGAAGTGTCTGCTTCATGAAGATGCTTTTGCAGTGGTATGATCCTACCAAACTGAGATGTTGTAGGTGCATGTGCTGGCTGCAGAAGTAGCTTCAGGAACTATATGTTCTGTCATGGGTGAAATTATGGCTGCTGTGGGTTTTTCAGCTCTTTCATAGGGAGACTAAAACTGACAGCAAGGGGTGAAATTTACTAAATGGGCTGGAACTTGGGAGTGGAAAAAAAGAATGAGTTTAAAAATGGAATTGCATCTTGATATTTAGGCATATAATGATGGGCTTCTATTTTCCCTTTCCATCAAGAGATTTTCTATTTTATTTTTTAAAAGTAGGAAGTGACATTTCAAAACTGTGTCAGCTAAGTGATGCTAAAAGCCAGGCACAATTCTTCCATTCTCAACAGAGGTGATTTCAGAGGACAGAAGCAGAAGTGACAATCTAATGGAGAAGAAGAGAGAGGAATATAAAGAAGGAATAAACACTAGGTGTGGTGATGCACAAACCAAGTTCCTCCCTCCCGGTGTGTTCGGTTTCTAAATGCATTTAATAAACTGATACCCTTGTGCTCTTTGTTCTGTTTGTATATTCTCCACAGTGAATTTCTCCACATACTGAGAGAGAAAAATCGAAAGCCTGCACAGAATGTAGGAGCACATCGTCAAGGAGGGGAATGCTCAATAATTAATTTCCTGCCAGGAGATGTTTTTTTCCTCCCTCTTTCTTCCATTACGACACCATTGGGAACATTTTGTTACAATACAAGAATATTTTAAAATCTTCCCTTCTGGAAGCATGATTTAGGATCATCAAAAATAAACTTCCCTGTGTGGTGAATTGCACTTGCTAGAAAGAAGCAACATCCTCATCCTCTTTTAGATGTTGGTTGTGTGCCTTGCAATAGTCTCAATGTGTATTGAGTAGTACATATCTTTCCTTACATTCCTTGGAATGAAATGTGTAGAGATGAATAATTGTGCAGTCAGATGTATTATCTCTGGCAAACAAGTGCTGCTACCACAGCTTTAAAATAATTATGGTTTGAATATTCATTTTGTATATTTCTAATAGAGTAGATGGGCTGGGATGGTAGAACTCTACCATTCTGCTATCAGAGAACAAGTCAAGGTCCTGTTGCTCCTTATTTCACTACTCACTCAGGGTTTGATCCAGAACTCACAGAAACCTGTACATGTTTATTCCTTGGTTTCTGTAGATTTAAATATTTTCTTGAGTCTCGTTCTTGTTCTGCTGAGGGGTACATGGCCTTAAAAAGTATTTGGAGGGTTACACAGGAGTGTATTGTAGCATTGACAGAAATAATGGAGAAAAAGAAGGGTGACAGACTGGAAGAAATAACCTGAACAATATCAGCCCCATTGGTTCCCCTTCCTTGCCATAGTTTATATCTCTGGATGGATCACTCAGTCATAAAGTCCCAGCACTCTATGATTTTGCTCGAGTTCCTGTTTGGATCCTTGAGATCTGGACTTCATAAGCTTTGGACAGTAGTAGTAACTATAATTGTCACTAACTTGAGTCTCAGCATCTTATGAGGTGACAGATTCTGATGCCTGTCTCAAGAAGCAATACAAATGCCTAACTCACACAAGTGAACTCTGGCAGTGAGAATATCTATATATCTTTACTTTGTGGGGGCTTAAGCATCACTGATGGATGACCAAAGGCAGGTGCTATAGTCAGTCTTGAAAATATTTCTCTCTGTACTTTTCTTTTTATTTATGTATAAGGCTTATTTTTAATGACTTTTGCACTTAACTACAGAGAGTAATAATTTTCCTTTAATTACAAGATACTGCAGCATTCAACTTGTTTGCTGTAGTTTGATGTGCTTTTCAAATACATGGAAATTTCATAAGTAGAAGGAAACCTTTTTAATGTATCCATTCATTCTGACAAAAGTAAGGTGCTGTAACTTCATTACTTTAACTCTTCTATAACTTGTCACCATACTCAGCAGGATTTCATTCTGCCTGTAGGCATGTTCATTTAGTGGAGTTCTTAGTAGATTCAGGTGACATTTGGAAAGATTAAATTGTCTGGAGAACCTCAGGCAAAGCACTGTACAACTACAAAGTGATCCTATTCTATATAAAAGTTAAGTTAAATAGGCCTGAGAATTATAAATTTGAACCCCCAAAATAAAGATTCATATCCAGGTGTAAGAAGCCAAAGTTAATGCTGGAAACCCAAGTGTCCTAGTGGGCATGGTCTGTGTAAGGGCAGTCTCTTACCTGACAATATTTGTCAGCCATGGAGGGAAGACTTACCTGTTCCAGATGCAGGAAACCCTGGCACTGAAATAAAGGAGCAGTAAGAGGTGAGACAAAGTGCAGATTGCATGTTTCAGCATGCAATTTTAACAAGGTTAATGCCCAATTTCTCTAACAAATTAGAAGTCTGGGCTCTCTGTCCCATTGAATGGATGAAATGACACCAAATTCAAATCACGCCCAGTAGCTCCACAGTCACATGAACTCCCTTCTGTACTGACACTTTGTCTTAAGAGAGATTCTGTTTGGCAACTGCATGGACCTGACTCGAGGCATGGGGTTGATGTGCTGTCACTTACCAACATCACCTTCTCTGTCTTTCCTGGGTGAGCTGTTGGTCAAGTGCTGACCAGTCTCAGCATTAGGAGAGCTGGTGAGACCTCAGATCATATCCCTTGCCTGAAGTAATAGTTTAAAAATGACAGTCTTCAAAACACTGTGTTAAAACTAGTGATGATTTAAAAATATAATGGACTTTTCATAGTTCTCCTGCTTGTTTTTTGTTTTGCCCACTTGACTTGGACAGGAATTCAAACAATTTTCTTTCTCCTAAGGACAATTTCAAGGTTATGTCACTTGCCTTCTGAAGTACGTGTAGCATTTATTTTGAAAATATTACAAAGAGATGACTTGATTTCCTTTTTTATTTTTAAAGACAGACTTCTGTTGGACTAGAAGAAGCAACCTTGGGCATTTTGGCTTGTCAGTATCCATTTAGACATTATTTGTTTATGTCCTAAGTTGTTGAACCTTTCTGTTATTTCAGAATGATTCTTAAGGGCATATGTCTAAAGGGAAAGAGCCAAATATCTGTCTTGTCATGTAGAAATCAAAATTATCTCAAAAATGTATTCAGGAGTAGAAATTATCAGATAGGCAGTGAGATGTGTGTCAATGCTGGGGTAGTGAAGGGCATCACAGCACCTTATAAGAAATAAGTGTCTTTTTCTACATGTCTCTGTAGCTGTTATTCTATTTTTGTATCTCCCCAACCTGTTAAATACGGGGACTGTAGGTGGAGGATTGCAGGATGAATTTTACTTCATAATAATTGCTGCATATTTCTGTGCAAAGAGCTGAGCTGTATTTTAGCTGTAGTTTGAGGCTGTATAGCCATGAACAAAAGTTTAAACTGGCATCTTCTAGGGATGGTTGTAATAACAACAGCCTGGATAGCTGCAGAGTGAATGCCTGTGGACCTGTAAGCTTTAAGCAGAGGATTTCTTTATAAAACCAGAAATCCCACTGAATCTGAATAGATGTTATCAAAAACACTTAAAAGATAACTCTAATCCTGTGCCCATTACTTAATTTGATAGCATGATTCAAGACATATTTGTTATAATAATGTACTACTTTGAGGGATTCTATTAATTTTCCACTAATTAATTTCAGACATAACTTGAAATGTATTTTATGCCATAGTATCTTGAAAGTTACTCCTGATGTCAGTCAATGTAATTCAGACCTAGTATATTTCTGAAGAATGAGTTACCTTGTTTTTTGTACTTTTAATATTAGCATCTCTTACTGTTAGCAGTCAGAAATAAGACCTTTCTAGACTTTCTAGCAAATCTAGTGTTGATTTATTTCATTATGTTTTTCCTCTTTTGGTAGTGTAATTGGTAGTATAACTCCAGTTGTTTACCAAATAAATGTTCATTAAATATGTTGTCACAGAGTTCATTTTAAAAACAAAGATTTATATACCAGTCTTTTTTATATTTTATGCATTCATCCTTTTGGATCTTCATTTTATCATAATTAAGACTGTGGAGATGAGTGCATTTTGTAATGTCCAAAGCTGCTCTTATGTAGTGTCCATTTCCATTTGCACGTCTGTTTAAATGCTCCATATGTCTGAGTTCCTCTTGAGCCCTGCTAAGGTCAGAGATGCTTTACCCATACCCAAGGAATGGCCCAGATCCATTTTTACTCCTCCAGCCTGTTTTTCCTAAGTTTTCTTCAAGAGATGCACATAACAGTGCACTAAACCCCCTGACGATTGGGAGGCCATGTGTTATTCATATGTTGTGAGAGCCATATCACAGCCTGAAGTGTCCATTTCACAGGACTCCAGCTGAAGCTCTGAACTGCAGCCAAAGCAGAGGGAGCAGTTGTGTGCACAGGCTGTCTTTCTGTTGTGTACTAATGGCCAGATAGAAGTACTTTGCCATTTTGTTTCAGTCCTTTTGAAGAACCCCCTAATGTATGTCAGTAGGTGTTTGGTGTATGCAGTCAGGGTAGTTCACATCTGAGGGCTGATTATGCTTCTCTTGGCTCAGTGAGAAATAGGAAGGGCAAGAGAGACCTGGCTTTGTGACAAATGAAAGCAGTGCCAATGAAGATAACTTGAAATCTGATCCTTCATATGACTGCATCTGGACACATGATTAAAGTTTTCTGGCTCTTACTGATGTTCATGATAAACATGAACTGCAGTTGTAACTTAATAAAGATATAGCATTTATAAATAATGTGAAATGTCCACTTCAGACTTATTGTCTTAAATACAAGGAATGAAACATAAATCTGTCTGGGCTGTTTGCCCAGGGAGGGTAACAAGGCAAACAGAAGCAGGCCCACGGGGAAGAGTGTGGTCCTCAGTAACCTAGATAGTGCAGGAGGAACTGTGGCCAGTTTTTGCATGTCTTGAACTTGGTGAAACATAAAAATCCTGCCCAAATGAGAAGATGATCTTTCAGAGACAAAATTCCCATTGACTCTCCCTTTTTGATAAGGTACTCCATAGGCCTATTTCTGGTACAAAACCTGAGTGAGTCCAAGAGTAACTGGTAAGAGTAGCTGGGAAACATTTGGTCCATCTCCTTGTTCTCAGGTTTCAGGCTGTGTAGGGGACTTTCTGGCCCAATGATAGTGCCACTGAACAACATTTAGTTCCTGTTGCTCTCAATTTAGTTCCTGTTGCTCTCATTTTTTTTCTTTTTCTTTTTTTGGTTTGGTTGTTGTGTTGGTTTGGTTTTTGGGGTTTTGTTTGTTTGGGTTTTTTTAAAGATCTCTCTGGATACAGGACAAAGGGAGATTTGAAGTTTTAGACTCTTGCCTGAGCTTTTCTGTTTCTTCCCATTATAGAGAAAAAAGCTGTTAAGGGAGTTGATGTTGGTTAAAAGAACTTGTGCTCAGTCTTCTTGCAGAAGTTGTTTGGTTATTGACATTGGAAAGAAGACAGAGTATGAATTTTTACTGGCTAAACTGCATTTCTTCTTGTGAAGGTAGACAGTCTTTTTGATGTACTAAGTGTTGGCCTTTCAAAACTTCAAAACATTATGTTTCCTTATCCTTATCAGAAGGATTAAAGAAGATAGGAGATCTTCATTCAACAACTGTGTGTATGAAGAGAGGAAGCACCACGTTCTGGTTACTAGCACGGCTAAGGGATGCTGTAAAATCCTTTGTCTAAGCTGCAGCTGACAGTATCAGTCATCCTGAGTTTATTTTAATTTAAGAATTTGAAGGTTGCACCAGTGTGACTGTGAAGTCAGGAAGTGGTGGATGGGTTGACCCTGGTGATGGGAGCCCATTTCTGCAGGAGAAGGATGGTGCATGCTTCCTGTCCACGCCCAGTCAAGAGGGGCTGTTCTCAGGTGCTGAGAGATCACAGTGTAGCTGAGGAGGTCTGGGAAGCTGATATCCATCTGTCTCAAAACTGGAAACTAATTAACACAGCAAATTATATTCAGATTTTGTTTTAGCTGGTCAGATCTTAGTACTTCTCAAGTCCTTGACACCCTTTAACTTTGGGAAAGGTCAAAGCATTATTTCATTCCCAATCCCACAGACGGCTCTAGGGCAATTTTTTTTCATGCAGGATCTCAGCTTTTTTCATGCACTGTGAGTCCTTTGCTTTATGTTGAGGCTGATTATGAAAGCCAGTTGCAGAAGCAGTCTGGATGCCCACAGCAAGCGCTGACGAGACCCCCTTGCTGCGTCACTCCAGCCAGTAAACAGCTTTGTCATTTAGGCACTTAATTATGAACTGGATGTTCACTTGACCTCTTATATTCTCATTTCACTAATGAACCAAAGCTTAGGAAGAGTGACTGACTTCAGAGCTACAGCAGTTTGGGCTCTTTGAGCCAAAGTTTCCACTCATTTAATTTATCATACTAATGATCAGTTCTGGAGCCTAAATACAGGAGCTGCATGGAAAATACAGCGTAATGTGCTAATGTGATGGCCACATGACAGAAAGATTGGTAGGGGCTGCTCACTTCCTGGCTTTCTGGTCCTGCTACACATGTGTATTCTTGCATGCAGCACCATTAAAGAATGAAGGGGCTGTTATGGATGTGGAAGTAGGATTTAGAAATTCTGGTTTTACAGAGAGGGTCCAAACTCAAGTTCTGGTACTCAGAAAATATTGATGCCTATAGGCTTTCCTTCTTACTGCTTTGTGTTTGTCTTGACTGAAACTGAAATGTGTTCCTACTGCATTCTAGTAGGGATTTATTTCTATTTTTTTAGTGTTTGAGTGTCTCATGGTTTTAATGTATTTCTCTAGATGACACCCTTAAGTTAAGCTTGAGGATAAGACACATGAAAGCCAGAGGATTGATTTAAATTATCCAGAGAATCTAATGACATGCTTTTCTATGTATGAACATGGAAAATTTTGGTGGAGCAGGCCTTGAATCTTCGTATTCTCTTTTCAAGGTGGCCATTGGAACTCCCTGACCAAATTCCTTTCTTCACATCTTCTTCTCTCTTTCACTATGTTATAGCAAAAGCTAACAATGTCCCCTAACAATTCATGTGAACTCTAACACATATATACTGCCTTCTCCACAGTAAACCTTTACAAGCTGATAGTTACCAGGAAGCTACAGACCCATCTTTCACCCCAGTATGTGGTGTTCTCATGTTTGGTGGCAGGTGGTTCCCCTCTGGCTTTGCATGTGTTTGTTGGTGTTCTGTGCAGTGCACACCAGTTGGTGTGAAGGTTAACTGCAATCAGATTTCAGTCTGGCTTGACCTGGGATTTTTTAAATAAAAGAAGAACAAAAAGTTTGTAGAATGGAATAAACCCGCTTTGTGCTTTTTCCCCATTTGTGAATATGTATTTTTTGATGTCTCATTTTGATAATCTCTATGAGTTACTAGTTATCATCTTCAGGTAGAAACTCTTTTTTCCTTCAAGGGCTTTGGAGTTACCTCAGTTAAGTTCCAAATTAGCTGTGCTCCCTCTGGCCCTTTGTACTATGCTTTCAGTTCACTGAGTTTGTTACAGAAGTTTTGTTTATTTTGTTTTGAGTGTGTGTTTCTAGAAAGAAGATAAAGTAAAGCTGGGGAAGGAAGAAAACTTCCTGCTAGGTAGAAGAGGGTAATTAATGATGAGCATCTCCAGGAACCATAATTTGTTTTCTTTGAGAAATGTATGCTAATAAAAGCTTTCTGCTTGCATGCATAAATGAATCAGATTAAATTTTATCCCAGCATGAACTTGCTGTCAATTCATGCTCTTCAGTTCTCAGAATCATCCAAATGTTATTTTAACAGAGAGCAGTGCTATATCCATTGCCCTGAAACCCTGTCTGCCTTGTGCACAGGTCTGAAAGAGCTCGGTGGGGTAGAGAGGAAGACTAAGGAAGAGCTTGCCAAGGGCATGGAAGAGGCATTTTTTCGAAGGATGTGTGTCTGCCCTGGATGATCATAGGAATATGTTCTGCAAGAGAAAGAAATCAGAGAGTTAATAAAAACAAAATTAGAAATAGGACAGCAATCAGATTCTGTGTTTTCCTACTGCAAAGGTCATAGAGGAATGAGGCAATTAATTGCCTAACCTTTAGAAGTGGTTTATAATGGAAGCTCTGCAATATCTGAGAGTGTAAGCTGCCTTGATTTGAAGCAAGTTGCAGCTGGTGTCTTGTGGAGTTACAGCTTGATAAATAAGCCATTCTCACTTATTCTGCTCCTGGAATATTCCTTTCCTTCTTTGTTCTCTATTCCCAGTTTCTTAAGCTCTTTGGCGTTTGTTTGGACATCTCCATCTAGGCTTGGTTTCATTGCCTGAGCAGAGGAAAGCATTGCTGTTCAGTCTCATCTGCAGAGATGAGTTATTAATACTAAGAGGAAAGAATAAATGATAGTTGCTTTGCTGGGCACCTTCCCCCCACCTTCTCAATCTTTTTTCCACCAGAGCATGGGAAGTGCTGAGGCCTGGTAAGTCCTGAAATAGCCCTGAGTCTTCCCTGGGCAGGTTCTTCCCACTGCACACGGGCCCTGGCTTGCGATCAGCATGTGCGTAGGAGCTGATCCATCACTTAAGGCTTCTTTGGGAACCCCAAAGAACAATAATATCCTGTTGACTAGGATTTTACTATTTATATCCATCAGCTGAGCAGCCACCTCCTCTGTCTGCTCCTTAGTTACCAGTCTGTAAATCTGTCTTTGGACCACATTGTCTACTGCATAGTTGACAACATGATTTTTAATTTCAAGATGAATTTGCTTGAGACACTTAGAAGAGCAAATACATTGATGACGAAAGGCGTCAGCTTTTTTTGTTCTGTTAATCTGTTCACTTTTTGGACATCAGACAAAGAAATTGGCAGGAAGCTAAAAACCAAAAGCTTTCATTAGGAAACAGTACAATAACAAGAGGAAAACAATCAGATCCCTTATAGGTATCTGACTGTGAAGAAGTGCTGACATACACCTGTCAGATTAAAGACTGAATCCTGCCACCCACATACTGCCCTGGCAGTTTATTTCTTTTTTTTTTCCACCCATTTTTTTTTCTGCAGCAGATTTTCAGTCTTCTTGAGTAGAAAAAGTATCAGTTTCTTCCAGAAAAAACTGGCTTTGAAACATAAGGAAAAACTGTCAAATTTAGCCTGGTATTTTCTAGGCTGTTTTTTCAAAGGGGAGCTTTTTAAGAGAAGCTTTAACAATTTACTTTGAAGAGAAAAAATACAGTCTAACCTGTGGGAGTCAGCTAGAGTGAAGTGAAAATAAAGCAATTATTTCACTGCAAGCTTTTATGAAGATTTTTGAGGGTCCTATCAGAAAATAAAGTGTGCTAATAATGGAACTTATTTACAAAATCCAACTACTTTTGTTCCAGTACGGATAAACCTGTGGACAGAGGGCGTTAAACCTGATATGAATCAGAAGGGGCCATTGCTCCTCCTTGGAGCTAATTTTAAGTTTGAATGTGGAATACTTAGTTCTGTAATTTTGCTTTTGTGCTGTCCTGCATAACCAGAGACTGGTTCTTTCCTGGAGACCTTGCTAGTGTATCCACCCAGGAAGCACCATACAGCTCTTGGCCTCTTGGTTCCTTCTTTTCTGCACTTTGGAATGTGATGGTTCTGCCCATCTCCCTTCTCCTGTGCTATCAGTCCCCAGCTCTGCCTTTGAGGTTTTCCAGTGCATATATGTCCTTGTTAAAGTACTGCAAGTACTGCAAAATACATGGTATGTTCAGCACTTAAAAGTGAATTAGAAATACTCAGACAAACTGGTATATTTTCTGAAACCATTTTTTAATTATAGTGAAAGCTTTGTGCTTATAGAAAGTTTGGAGTATTTTTGGTACCATCTGGACACCAAAGCTTGGACAACAAATCACTTTTGACATAATGACGACAGTGTATAATACTGTGTTCTTCTAACCCATGTCTCATTAATGTGGAAGCACATGGATTTTCCTGCAAAATGTGGATTCACCATCTGTGCTAGTATTCTTTGCATGAAGTGAAAGCCTGTTCTTTGTGTTGTGATTGCAATGGACCCATTCTGCTTTTACTGCCTTCTCTCTTGGACTTTATACCACTATCATATTAACGGATAGCTTAATTCATACTCACAAGCTGGTACTGATGGTTTCCCCATGAAACCTGTCAAGCCTAGGGATCTTTCATCATCTTATTCTTTCTTCATCTCTGTCAAGTTATTTTTTTTTTCCTACTCTTGGCACTGAGAAATAGGTGGAACATCTTTAAGTAATAAAATAAATATATTAGCAGTAAAAATTTAATCAGCTTCAGTAAATTAATTGATGTAGTATGACTGAGCAAAGTACAATTAAGGGACAGATTCTATTTTCTTGTGCTTTCAGTAGTTTTACTTCTGCAATCTCATGGAGACAAGCTGCTTTATGGAAGATATAGATCTGTCTTTTATTAATGAGTTTTTATGGTAATTTTGATACATCAGTAAATATTACCAAAGGGGCAGGAAAGGGCAAAAAAAAAAGAGATTTTTTTGTAAATGGATTCAGAGTATCAGTTGAGGGGTTAGACTTCTCTAAGGACACTGTGAGGGAAGACAGTTAAAACAGGACAGCCAGAAGATGCTGGGGCTGGAAGCTGGACAAGCTGGTGTAGAAGGAAGGTGCCTGATCCCTATGCTTTGGGGGCAAGTCCATGTTTCTTCAGACACAGCGAATGACTTACTGGATTTGGTAACAAATTTGAAACAGCAATAGCAAAGCCTTTCTTAGGTCCTTAAGGCAAAATTCTGGTGGGGTTTAACAAAGAAGAGCAGTGGCTGGTGGTGGTCAGAAGGATATTATCACAGAATTGGCTGGAGTAGCATTTTCTGAAATGAGAGAATATCAGTAGGAGAGACTTGACCATGTAGGTAGACAAAATCCTATGATTTTGCCTGCTGGGATGAAAAAATCCAAAGCTGCTCACTGGGAACGTGGAGGAGGAGGTAGTTATAATATAGGAAGCTAAAAGATTTTGATGCTTTGTTCATGACTTAAATCCACCAAACCATGTACTTGGGCAAGCCTGAGTAACTATAAGCTATTAAGCTTGCCTTCGTCCTTCCTACTTGTCATATGAATTTCTTTGCCTGCAACTGGGATCTGATCTTGCACCCACTGAATTTTTTGCCATTTAGCTCAGCGAGGCTAAATCTGGCTACTGCAGTGGGGGAACTGCTCATCTCTGCCTGTCTCACGTGCACAGAGTTGCATGCTAAGGCTCTGAGCACTCAGTGAGGGTCCTCCAAGGGCTGCAATGTGGCTGGAGCCAGTTTATATAAATGTATCTGCCTGCAGTTCAAAAACCTGAATGTACAGAACTTCATACCAGAATTAAATCTACATCCTCGGATCAGCTGGTATCCCATACACTTGTCCTGGGTTGGCATGTTGCCAGGTGAGCCAGCAGCACACCTGTGCAAGAGGGGTGATGTGGAAGCCCCTGGGTGGATGTTGCAATGCTTTATGCAGTCATTTGCTTGGCTGTAGGAGTCATTCTTATGGCTTCTGGCCTATTTCTCAGCAAAGCAATTAGCAAGTCCAAAAGGTCTTGCCTCAAGGCTTTCACAAGCCATGAATTATGCATTTTATTCTGTATCCTGCTTTTCCTTTCTCTAACATGCTCTTACTGATCATGTAAGGTCTTATTTTCCATTCCCATAAAATCTGACAGCCTGGTGCCCAGAGCAGGGGCACAGGAAAGCCTTTTTGTCATCTATTTCCAACATACAACTTCTTTAGTTGGTTGGCTGGTTGATTTTTTTCAGGTGGTGTTTATGAAAGAAAGTGCTTGTTGCAGACAATAATATCTTTAGGCTATTCAGTGCCTTTCCTTCTGAGAGCAACACCAATCTGCAGGGCATTCAGCAGCTACAGCTGCTGCTCACCTGCCACCATTAGAACACAGGTTTAGAGTTTATTTACAGCACCATGGAGCCATAAACGTGGCCACTGCCACTCTGGTCTGGGGCAGCTAAGGAATGACATAGGCTGCGTCAACATGAGTACCCTCAAAAGTTAATGAGAGTTAACTTTGCTGAAAGTCAGCCTGGATGCTGGTGTAATGGTACCCCTGAAGAATGAAGGGGGCTCTGCCTCAGCTGTTCACAGTTAAATGTAAACTGAATTAAAGATACTTTTTTCCTCTGCTAGTGTTCTATATGAGACAAGGTGTTAGCAGTGTGGATCTTCCCTTGCACGCTTGAAGTCAACCCAAGTCCTGACAACAGAAGTGGATGCAGAGAAAGCAGTGAGGGTGGCAGAGGAGGGGACCCTGAACCCACACAGTTGGGCCAAGCATGTGCTTTGTGCCAGGATCCATACCTGGGCTCATCCACTGCCGCTGGTGCTGGGGGCTGTGCTGGGAGGGCCAGGCAGAGGAGTGCTTTAGCTGGAAAGGCTGAGCACAGAGCCCTGTCCTGCTGGAGCACTGGGGTTGAGGCTCATTTGTCTGTAATTCTGGTTTTTGCTTTTGACATAGCCTTGAGGCAAGGAGGACGAGTTGTGTGGCTACTCTAAACGAAAATAGGCTAGGATTTAATTTCAAGAGTATTTTCCTGCTTTTCTGTCTCAACAAGAAGCTCACTGGGGATGCCTGAGCTGCTGTTAATAACAAGGATGCTGGAAAGTGACCACATGTGTGTGGGTATGTTTACTCTACAGCTGACAAAGCAGGGTTATATACTTAATAGCTGTATACCTATAGTGGTTCCTGTAAGCAGTTTATTAGGCCTCTCCAGACTTCGAGGATGCTCCAGGGAAAATGCCTACATGGCCCCATAGCCATACATTACCTGTTCATCTGCTGATCCATGGGATGCAATTATTCCTCCAGGCTCACAGAAAATGCTCTCCTAATTCAGTGCTGTGGCAGTGAGTGTGGAATGAAAGCTGATTTTTCAGCCACTTCAGGAGCTTGCTGCTGCCTCCTCTCAGGAGTCCCCAAGGAATCCTGTGTGCCTGCAAGGGAGCCAGCTGGTTTCTCAAATCAGTTATTTGGGATCCAGACCCACCCACTCTAAATGGTAATTCTGGGCAGTGTCAGCTGGGAGGTAATTTGGTCCCAAGGCCCATCGTTTTGCTGCTGGGGATTCTCCATGGATGCTGGGATTGCAGCATGTGGGGGTGGGGAGCTCACAGATTCAAAGCCTGTGCTCACCAAATTACACAAGCTGTGTTTTCCAGTACCAGTGTTCTCATGCTTTCTTTGCCCTCCTCCACTGAAATCTTGTTTAGTTAACAAAATCAATTATAAGCTGAGGCTGCTCTTGGACTTCTAGTAAATGTAAAATTTAATTGCTAGGATGAGAAATATTTGAGTAGTGAATTTAGTGCCATGGTATAAGCAAGGCAAGGTTTGTAGGGAGAGGTAATGCCTTTTTTTAGGCTGGCTTCTAAGTTACTTTGTTGTTTTTCCTGATCCTGTTCGTTGGCCTAATAAAAGCTCCCACCTCACCTCAGACTTTTTTTGGTGGCATGCTTATCTGAGAACAGAAATCAATGACATTAGCCTAGTGCAAGTGGTCATGTTTCCAGACTGGACTATGAACCAAACAAATAAATTCAATGTAAATTTGTATAAACCCAGTTTATTTATTGTCTCGCTTATATTGCTTTTTTTTAAATCTAATTTGTGACCATTAAGAAAAAAAAAAATTAAGTTCTTTCATTTTTACAAGGTAATCTCTTGAATCAATACAATGAATACATCATTGTATTTTCAACAGCCTGGATACAAATAAGTGAGGTTACAGCAATGACTGAGAATGACAAGTAACAACATAGCCAAGGCCCAGCCTGACTGCAGATGCAAAATGTGAAATTTGGCCTTGAGAGGTAGTAGGTGGATAAATTAAACTACACGTGTAAGCAGGAGAGCACTGTTTAGCTGTACTGCCATAACCTGAGTTTTCCCAGTGATGCCCAGTCCCTGAACAAAGTCAACCATCTGTGCTTCATGGTGAAAAGGAACACATAAAATACCTATCCAGTCTGCAGCTTGTTAGTAATCCCAGCATGTATAATGTATCAAAACAAGAAGTTTCACTGCTTGAAATGCAAATATTACAAATCATATAGACATTTTCCCTAGTTTATTTGACTGTGTAGGGCGAGGCCTATTTAAAGTTCATCCTACCTTAGCTTATTTATGTATGGAAACTCCTTGAGGAGTACTTCAGGGAGGAGGCACAAGCAAAGGCTGGGAGATGCCCGAGTGTTTCCTCAGCCCTTGCCAGGCTGTTGACATTGTCCCGGGATCATTCATTCCCAAAAACAGTGTTAGGATTTAATTCATCTTTTCTGTTCTTGCAATGGCTAGCAGAGCAAAGTGGAAATATATTTTATTTTACTAAAGCAGTATTTGAGGTACTAACACAAGCCCCATGTCTGGGAGGACACTGGTGTAAACAGTAGGGAGATTGTTTGAACTGCTCACTTCCAAACTACTTCAGCAAATGTTTCCTTGATCAGTACAGTCTACTCCTATCTGCAGCCACAGTAGCTGCTGGTATTACACGCCTGGAAGGTCCCTCCTGTTGACTAAGCCCTCATTAAAGCTGTGCCTTTCTCACAGCTGTGACTCTTGACGACAAACACGGAGTTGTGGCACTTTGCAGCGGCTGGATGTGATCCCTGAACCTAGCTGCCCTGTCTAATAAGAGTCCTGGGACTCTCTTTACAATTTTGGCTCACTGGGTGGCATTTCTCTTAAGCCCTAACTGGAAGTTGGACCTTCTCAGCTGGTCATGTAGATTTCCCCTGCAGCCGTGACTTTTCCCTGGGTGTGATGGTTGTTTGCAGTACATGAGAATGTGAAATGCTAAATGCCAGGCTGGGAAAGCACTCTCCTTTGCTATGAGAGAATTAGGCTCAATTTCAGCCTCTGCTGTAACTCTGCAGACACAGAAAAAGGTTTGGGGCCAGCGATGTAAACACTGCAGGCTACAGTGTAAGGCCTGCAGCTACCGAGGTGGCAGGACTAGCAGGGGGGAGACAGAGGTCGCCCCGATTTCCTTTTGACAGGGTCAGCAAACACTAATCCTTCTCTGCCAGGGGAAAGTTGCTCCGTTGGCTTGCGGGGAGCCCTTGGTCACGTCAGCCCATGTTTATGCACCGAGCACAGTATGAGAGCACATAAAAGAGCAGTGTTGTCAGCTGAGCCCCCCCGCCCTATACAAACACTGCCTTGTTTAGCCAGCTTGGCTCGTCATTTTTATTTCATTTTGGCAGGGTAAACTCCTTTTCTTTTTCTTCTGTGGTGTTGGTAGAAGACTGTTCCATCTATTAGTTGCATGTAGTACTTGCTCGTTGTGTCTGCCTTAGAAACCTCCAGGTTTATACATCTGCACTGTCCCAGGTGAAGACCGCAAGAGGCGATTCCCCCCCGTCACTGTGTATTCTGAACTCAACCTGGTCTGCTTACCCACTTTCCTGGTTTTCTTACTGAATGCAGATTGAATATCAAGGGCTTATGCACAGGTAAAACTATTTGTTATAATTCAGTCCGTTCAGGTTAATGCTGAATTAACAGGACAATTAAGTGAATAAAACCCTTGGGTATGATTGTTCATGTAGGCCCAAAGAGCATTTTGCTGTGGAAAAAGAACAACTCTACCAAATGTGAGTTTCTGTTACTCTACAAAAGAAACTTGACAGATGATTGCAGTTTTTGATTATTGCTTCATTCCCTTGGCCTTCCCCATCCCGCCAGCTTGAATTCACTATTAAATATCACTAAATAATCTCTAAAAATCAGAGTGCTGATATTTGGAAACCTGTCCTTGCAGAGAGGTCATTGCTTTTCATTGTAAAAGATGCAAATGTGGAGCAGAACATAACTCTAGTCTTTTCTCCCTGAAAAAAATATTTCCAAGGTCAAGGAGAGAATTTTTGTGTGCAGAACTTACAAATAATGCTCAAAACATAACTTTGTTGTGGTCGTGCTTTTTAAAGAACCATTGAAGTGGTATTGCAAAAAAAAAAAACAACCAGTGAAAAGCCCCCCAACACCCATTCCTGTGGGTGCTGACTCTTCAAGAGGTGCCTAGCTACAGTTTCCCTGTCACTGCTACCTTGGCACGGTGTGCCACCTTGGACGTGTCTAAACTATGCTGAGCTTGTCTGTAAAGAGACTGGAAGTGCTTCAGGGTAGAAGCTTTGTGTGTGTGTGTGTGTGTGTGTGTGTGGCTATGCAGTCTGGATCAAACTCTCTTTAAGTTGTGCTAATAATTAACCCTCAGCTTGTAGTAACTATCCAGCATAATGATAACCACACTGCTGGCTCCTGTCCACAGGGTTATTGGGTATGTACTGCACAGCATGTCCCTTCCACTCTGTGTCTGGGAGCTGATGTCTGTCGATGTGAATGAATGTGAAAGATTCTAAATTAGGCACATTTGCCAGTATCTTTTTCCAGATTCTAATACTTTATAGACAGATACCAGTTCATCTGTCCTTTGACCTGTTATGTCAGACTTGAAGAGTATTCTTCTTGCAGAGACTTCATTAAAGCTCTTGAGCACACACTGTGGGCTATGCTCTCATGTTTGTGTTAGCAGTGGTGCTTTTTCATGTTAAACTGGTTTGACCATAAACTGTATGAGATTAAGTCTACATCTCTTTTATCTAGATTGTTTTTTCCTTCTTCTGTGTTACGTGATGATGGGTAAGCAAAGCAGCAGTTGGGTCTCTGTGTTGCTAACCACCTTCTGTCCAATTCCTTGAGGTATGAAGGATGGAAACAGGCAGTGAGTGTTTATGGCTGCCAATCCCTGGTGCTTTGGCAGCTCCTATAGAAAATATTACTAAGAGGTGCAGGAATTAACTTAACTTCTGTTTATGCTTAAAATATCATTTGCTTTAAATATCATCTGCTTCTTCTTGTCAGATGCTTTGCCCTAACTGCGTTCCCTCACCTGATTGTCATCAAAGCTGAAATCCTGGCACAGGCAATGTGGCTGCAGAGCTCCATGACTGAACCTCATCCTGGTGGCTGAAACTCGGCAATGAGAAACTTTTCACTGCAAACCAAAGGGAGCTCAGGCAGCCTGGGAAGGGGAGCAGAAAACTTGCCCTCCCCCCTGTGTGACCCTGCCTGGTGACCCTGCCTGGTGACCCCGCGTCTCACCCCGCAGACCAGCCATCCTGAGTCTCTCACCAAGCTGATTTACAGCCTCTCCTTAAGTGCATGTGTGAAGGAAAGGGAAACTGAGCTGTAGTTAATCTCATGTTTCTAAGCAACCAGGTAATTCTCTGCAGCCGATCCCTAAAGGGAAATTCCTGTTTTCCTGCACCCCTGCTCAGAGGACACCTTCCTCTTTGCCTTCTCCAGCTCCTGAGCAGCAGGCAGTGGAGTCTGAGGAGGGTCACAGCTTTGCAGCATTTCTCCAAATGCTGTGGGGGAGGGCGAGGAAGCACAAAAAGGGCGCTTTATTAATGGTCTGTAACAGGTAAGGAGGTGTTCCTAGCAAAATCAGTAGAATAGAGGGAGTGTGGAAAGTTTAAATGTTTTTCCCAGAGTTAAACTGAAAATCACAATCGGAAGTGGGGTAGGGGGGGAGGGGTCCTGTGCTCCAAGAAGCTTAAAAATGTCTGAATATGTATTGCCAATCCTGTTTACAGTGAAACCTGTTTGCTGTTAAGTTTTGGTGATAGAAGTGACTGAATTCTTATTCTCAGTCTGTTTGAGCCCCTCGGAGTGACTATAAGGAACTAGCCTTTTATTGATAAAAGGTTCCTGAGCCTCAGACCTCAGACTATAGAAATAGGAGTTACAGGAAACTGAGATGAAATGAGATCTCTGAGCTTCTCCACTTTTGGAAGAATGGGGGCTGGGCTGAGGGTTCATAATAATAATTATTTTTAGGTTTTTGTTTTTTTTTTTTAAGTCACATGACCCTTACACAAGCAGTTATACTGTAGGGACCTCAGTCTGCTCAGCTCCACCACTGAAGGTGATGTGTGGTGAACCCAGAGATGTGCTGGAATGGTGATGGGAGTTGGGCAATGAACTCTAGCCACAGCTCCAGCCCCAGTGGGGAAGGTCAGTACCTGACCCTGGAATTAGCTCATTTGGTTGGAGCATGGTGCTAATAGTGCCAAGGTCACAGATTTGATCCCTGAAGAGTTGGACTCAGTGATCCTCAGCAGTCCCTTCCAATGCAGAATATTTTGTGATTCTGCTCAAGGAAGCAGTGATGGGTAACTTGAGAAATGCTTCTGTTGGTTGAAGGCTGCCCATTTGACCAAACAGACATTCTGGTTAGAGTGGGGGAAAAAAATGCTAGAAATTCAACAGAAGTCAACAGGAGGAAATATAGTTAATAGAAATGGACATGCCATGTAGGACATGTGCATCACTGTCTTGAGTTTTGGGGTTTTTTGCCTTGCGTGGTCTTTTATAATCTGGAGCTCAGCTGAGAAACTGTCCCTGTTGGCCTTTGTCCTGTTTGTTGACAAATATGTGCTATGGGCTGCTGTTGAGAACACCAAGTCCACTTCCGTTTAACCCAGAAAAGATTCTGTGTCAAATGGATATTTAGGTGTGACCCAGCATTCTGTCCAGAAAAGTGTGTATTAAACCACTCTGCACAAAGGTTTTATAGCTTGGGTAACCAGATGCTGGGAGCACAATTCTGTGGAACAAGTCTACAAGCCTGATGCATTTAAGCCTGTAACAGGCATTTACAGAATGAAGTACAGAAATAACTTCTGAAAATATAACTTCAAAGTTATATTTTTGAGTTATAACTTATGGGAGGGGCACTCATGAGATGGACTTGGCTGAAGTGCTGACGAGGCAGGGTGCCTTGTGCCATGTACCTCCTCAGTGACCTCAGGGGAGCCACAGAGCCACACCTCTGTAATGGCCAAATAACTTCTTCTCCAGCACCAGCCTGGCCCTTCACTGGTTTGCTCTGGAAGCACAAGGAAAGGTTCACCTGGGCGTGGCTGGCTGAGGGGCTGTCCTGCCCATCCTGTGGCCTGTGCATGGGCTTGCCTCTGTGTGATGTGCAGAGGAACACAACCAGGGCTGCCTGCGGCTGGACAGATTTTATTTCCAGGCAGGAAACGCTGTCAGGGCAAATTATGAGGAAATCTTCCAGCAGACTCATTTTAGTCTTAAATCTTGGCTGTGTTTATCTCTGCACGTGGCAGCAGAAGAGTATGGCAGGGCAGTGTGGCTCCCAGGCCTGCCTCTGGAGTTGGGTGGCGCAGCTCACACGGGCGCGGCAGCCCCGGTGCCACGCGTGAGGTCTGGGCGGGTACGAGGAACAGTGTCTGGCTGATACCTGGCAGCCTGTGCACGAGTTTCTTCCTCTGTGGTACTTCTGTTGCAGACCTGACCATGGTTAAGGGGAGGGATTAGTGGGCAGGAATTGCCTGAGAAGACAGAAAGATTAAAGCTGATGTTGTAATTTTGGTTTAGGAACACACAAGAAATATTCTAGTTGACAACCACCAGCACTGCATATGAGGTAGCTGTTTTCTGTCAGGCGTGTCTAATCTCAGCACCAACATGGGCTTTCATCTCTTTTAAAATTAATGTTAATTACAGGTTATTAATACTTTTTTAAACAGCAAAATGCAGCTGAAAGCAATTACCCCTAATTGCTAATTTGTGTATGTACACCCAAAATGGTAATCTCGTCATCTGAACACCCAGTTCTCACTGGAATCAGTCAGTGTGTTTTTGCTTCCATTTTTTACTTCAGTTTTGGATTGTATGATAATCTTTCTTTTTAATGGTTCCACTGAAAGCTACAAGACCTCTTCCACAAGTTCTGTGATCTTCTGGAAAGCATGATCTTGTTAACTGTTAAGGAGGCCTAACTAAAGAGATGTTCTTTGGTTTTGGATGAGTGCATAAAACACAGTCACTGACATTGGGAATTAATTAGTTCTTGCAAGTTGTGCATAACACGCACTTGAATTTGTGCTGGATCTCAGTTTCATCTGTGAACATCATCATCCTTTCTCAGAAGCTAACAGCCACAAAGGCAGCTTGTGCTGATAAATTTGTGGTAGTTCAGGTCAATGCTGACCTTTGCAACCCCAAGTCTCAGATGGTTTTGGACTTGAAAAATTTAATTCAGAGATACCATGGCTTCTCTTTCCATCTGCATATTTTCATCCTTGCCAATGCAGGAAAGATTCAAAGCTGCCAAATTCTGCCAGTGGGAAATGGCCTTTCTGGTACTACAGTCACAATCTGGTGGAACAGATTGTTAGATGGGTTGAAATCTGCTGGGACCACCTTCAGCTGGACTCCAGGAGATCAAAGGGCTGGCATCCAGCTGGCTCCAAGTAGTGAGCAGAGTACTCTGCTGGAGTCCACGTTGCTCGACATTTTGATCAGCACAGAGTGTGCCTTCCTCAAATGTGTGAACAACACTAATTAGGGGTGGCAACAGCAAATGAAAGATCCTAAATCCACAGGGATAAACTTGGTGATTAGGCCAGCGTGAAGCTCGTGGAATTGAGAAAACAAAACGGTCTGCACCTTGGTGAGACCAACTCCTTGCAGTGGTAGAGGCTGGGAAGCAGCTGTGTGACTTGTGGTCCAGCTGATGTGGACGTGGGTATTACCGTGAACGCCAAAAGATGCCAGTAGATCTGAAAGTTGAAAACAGCCCAACAATGCACCTTGACTGTGAATAAGTAAAGCCATCTTCTGGGTTTCATTGGGAAGGTCATTGCCTTCTGTGTTTCAGTGTTAGTCACGGCCAATCTTCTCCAAGGAGCTATCATAGTGCAGTTGACATTTACAGGGTGTGGAAAGGCACTTGCCTGAGAGATGGTGTGTTCCTGAACACTTGCATTTGTCTGAGCACTTGCATTTTGTGCAACGTGTTTTTATCCTAAAGTTTTACTTGAAATGTTCCTGTTTTCACTTCCATAGGAGACCTGAAAATAGAGAAATATACTAAGGCAGGAAAAATGTTATTGGGTATTGACCAATTGTTAAAACAATGGATTTTCTTTGTGTAAAATAGCCCAGCTTTTGAAAAGAACTGAATGAGGAAATTAAAATGATTTTTATGCCACCTATTCTTAGTGTTACAAAACTGCCTGCCCTTTTTGGAAGATATGCAGTACTGCAAGTGCTCAGGAATTTCTTTCCAGAAGCCAAGACCTGCAGCTGACCCCTGTGCCCACTGCCCTTCGGGCTGCCCTTCCACAGCCAGCAAATGCCAACTGCAGTGTGGTCGCTCCTTGGAGAATATTGGTGACTGATGCTGAAACATTTCATCCTGCAGTAGTGAGGACTCCCAAGTGGAGGCGGACATGCTCAGCCATGATCAGCCTTCAGGTGTTTTAGTTCTGTTTAGCAAGCTGAGTATTCAAAGAGACTTCGTCATCAAAAGTTGTTCTCTTATTTTTCTTGTTTTTACATCCTTACCTCAAATTCACCTCTTGGCCTGATGTATATCCATAGTAATTTTCCTGCACTAATAAGGATAAAAGGACTTCTGACTGTGCCACTGGCACTTCAGAGCTGTCAGGCTGTTAAGGAGGAAAGTGCAGCTGCCAGCTCTACTATAGAGCTCACGTGTCTGTGGGCAGCAGAGCCAGCCTCCATCGCGGGGCTGTAACACAGAGATTTCTGGACTGGAGAAGCATTTGTTGCAGCTCCCATCTTACCTGGGTAGGTGTGGACCATGCCATGTGTGCCTAGTCCATCCCACTGTGCCCCAGCACAGATGGCAGCACCAAGCCCCCTTGAAGAAGCTGCCAAGGATGTCAGCTAGCAGCAAGCTTTGCAGCTTTGCTGAGAGCAGGGATCTAAGTAGGCTTCACCTATGGAAAATGATTCTTCAGCCGTGGTCTATATTTAACTAGCTTCTGTTTGTGCAGCATTAAGTCACTGGAACAAGATGAGTTTCTTTCATTTCCACTGATACGGCATCTTGCAGCTAATGCCAGTCAAATCCCACACCCTGAGCCCAGCTCTTGTTTAACCAGGTGGCACACTTCATCCCGGAGCAGCTTGTAAAATTAAACTGAAAAGGAGGGAATCTTCATCTGCCTGTAATGTGCCACCAGCACAGTGAAAACAGGACAGTTGTGTGAGTCCTGCAGAAGGCAGGGATGCCTGTGTGATGAACACATGCCCCAGCTGAGAGCCAGAGTATCTCAGGATCAGTGGGTGTGTGCTCTCCACGTCAGACCTCTGCTGCCAGCCTGCTGTGCATGTGTCCAAGGGACCTTTGACTCGTCTAAGCTCTTTCTTATATATGAAAGTCTGGATCTGCTGGATGTTGTTCTGCTCCTAACTAAAGATTTAGTTCTGGTGGAGAATACCTGCTGCCTTTTAATTATTCATTCCTTCAGCTATGAAATAACCAACAGAGAGGTTCCTTTTATGGTGAGCTGGATTTAAAAGGTAGCAGCCCCTTGTGATTCTGATATTTAATGCATGAGCAAAGACTGAATGCTGCTATCAGGCCTCCTGAGATGATGCATCAGCTGCTGCCTTTGGGCAGCATAATGCAGAGATGCCTGAGGGGTGTTGTGTTCGTCTTGTGCTGGCCTGAAATGTTATAGCTGGAGTGACTAGGTATGTGTAATGTTCCCCTAACCACAGCTATCACAGAGCAGCATCACAAGTGGGTTATGATTGCTCTGGTTTTCCAAATTGTTGTCTGGTAAGGAAAGGAACTACCTCTATAGAGCTGCACCACTTAATCAGCTGTGAGATGGAAAGAATGAACAGGGAAGGGAAGAGGAAGAGATAACCGTGTGCCAAGATTACAGCCAAGATCAAAGACTGAATGGGGAAATCAGCACCAGCAAAACAGAGAGGTAGGAATGATAGATGCAAAACAGGCAAGGAGGAAGATAGTTATTGATCCTTATATCTCCAACCACTTGTGCAAAACAAAGCCCTCCATTTACATCTCTGGGAGTAGGATTGGGACGAGCAGCTAACAAAATGTGTAATTTAAATGTTGTAAATCAACAGTATGTGTACTTTTTTCTGTGGCTTATGACTGGATAGCTAAAGGTACGTATTAGGGAGAGAGAAAATGAAGAAACTGTTAAAATAAGGACTTTTCTTGTGGTGCAGACCCTGCAAATACACAGGAGAGAATGGACAGTCAGCCTGTTGACAGACATTACACATATCTGGTTTTTATCACAGCTCTATGTTACATTTTTGAATGCTTTTAAGAATCTTGAGAATCTAAAGGTTTTGTTAGCTGTTTTTTTCATAGACACACAATCAAAATGTTAGTTTTCATCCTGAGACCTTACAAAGTGCTTATGGAAGGTAGGGAGACTAGGGCATGAAAACAAATTCATTTGTTTGCTTCTCTCATGTTGGTGGCATATCTCAGCAATCCTTTGCTTTAACTACCAAACTGCAACTATTTCTGAAAATACAACCATTGTATGCAGCCATTGGATCACTGAGTATTTTGTTAGACATACCATAATTTTCCCTCCTATATGAGGACTCATGCTTTGTTTATGAAGTGTCTCCAGTCTGGACAGCAGCAAAAATCTCTGTGATGTATGTGTGACTCAAGAGACTAAATAAAATGGCTCAAGGGCTGTTAAGACATACTTTAACATACAGTTTAAATAGAAATAAGCCAGTGCTGCTGCCAAGACAGGCAGAGCTATAACACACCCTTTTCCCCCTTGGCTCATACAGGCACAAGTGTTTGTGTGACTGTGCAGTGAATTGGATCGAGTGACCAAGTTAAAATAAACCCTTTTGTCCATCAGGTTAACTTTAGCTGGCATCAAATCCTGCATCTGGTTTCCCATAGAATTACAGAAGGATTTAGACAGCTCTTCCCTATCCCCCACTCCCAGCCATTTGAGCTGATGGTGAACATTACGCGAATCTTTGCACAAGAGCCATCTGCACGCCCTCACTGGGTGTGTAAACCGTGAATATGTGATAAAGGTAGGGAAAAACAGGTACGGCACTGCACGTCACGTTTAGTCACGTACCACTAAGGGATGAGGAAGAAAGCAAATTGTCATTCTGGGTCTTTTCTACCTGATGTAGTATTGCAGACTTGCAGTTCTGTCATGAGATACGTGTTATGTGGCTGATGAAGCTTCCTGTAGGCAGACATTTCTCCATTTCTGCATTTCTGCTTTTCATTGCTTCCTAGGATGGAGATTTGAATCCAGCTACATGAACACTTCTGAGTTAAAGAGGTAGTAGTATTTTAGTTACAACCTCTGTTTCCAAGAATAGGCTATAACAAATTACATGACTGAGTTATAAACATATTCAAATACGAGTCACATTAAAATTAGCAAACAAAACTTTTTGTGCTTTTGAAGACTGTGAGAATATCCCTTCCCTTGCAAATAAGCTCTGATCCAGGCATTCCACAGCCACCCTATTTATAGGCATAAGGGCTTTAGTTTGGTTCCAGACCCTCATGGGGGAGGAATTGAGGGTAAAATGGGAAAGGTAGAATCTGCTCTTCTTGCTGTGCATTCAGGCCCCCTCAGTGGGTATAAAAGGAAGTCTGAGGCTCTCCTGGGTTGGATGAAACTGGCTGTGCTAAAATACAGGATTAGCCAAGAACAGACTTGTCATTAAGCGTTTCCCTCTTATGCCTTAACTTTTAGCTTTCATATTTTCCAGATTCTGTACTGCATTAGTGTATAACTCTGAACTTCATATAAAGTGTTAGCAAGTTCTCTTCACCGTTTAGTTGAAGAGGCAAAACAATCCTTTTCCAGCCCAAGAACCAAGGGCACTGTTGCAGCTTCAGGCCCAAAAAGTAAAAACAACAGTGAATTATGGACAGCAATCTGGAGGATGGGACTTCATAACCTGAAGCTCTAATTGGACAATTAATGCCAACAATTAACCCAATGGAACAAAACTTATAAAAGTGTGCAAACTCGTGATCCACCGTCCAGCTTGGGTGGAGCCATGGCTGAGCTCTTGTAGTGCCCAAGGTGTATCCTTTGAAGACCTTTTAATAAATACCTACTTTATTCCTTTAACACTGTCTAGCCTCTGGTCTAGGTAGCCTCTCAAGGCATCACCTCCTTTCGGTGCGTGCCAAGATGTGATGCACAGGCTGATGGGTGACAACCTAACTCATGAGGGAAGTGTATCCTACTGCCCCAGCTCATTAAAACCAGGAGTTATTTTAACACTACCTAGCCCATTGCTGTTAATATTGATTATATGTTGTTACTGTACAAGAAAACAATGTGGAGATAATCGAGAGCACACGTGGACTCACATTTACATCTCTCCTGCATTTGCCAGAACGTGCAATGAAGAGTTTGACAGCTCTGCATTGACCTGCTGGCTGCAGAACACCAGACAGTAACTGATGTGATCCAAAACTTGGAGATATGAAGTTAACTTCCAACTTTTTTACATAGTAAAGCTGCTAGGTTAAGATAATATTAGTTCGGCATTTTCTGTGATGTGGGTTTAAAAAAAAATTAGTTCCAACAATTTAGGATGGATTTACTGTACTGTTGAATAACAGTGTTGTTCTTTGCTGCTTATGTTATTAAGTTATTATGTTTATCTCTAAAGATAATGAAAATGAACGAAAAGTTGACTTTGCTTTGCAAAGGTTTTAGGAGGCAAACTCTTGGCTAGGGAAAACAGCCTCAACCCAGCATTAAGAGTATATTTTTGAATGATTTTCTGGGAAAATTACATAACTCACAATGAGGATCCAAGCTACCATGGGGAATAGAGAAATTGAATACGTATGGGGAAAATCACAGTGTCTCTAATTGTGTTTCTTGTCAAGAGTCTTGGAACATCAATAAGCATTTAAAAAGACGTTTTTGAAAGGGTAGGAGTGCATTTTTCTGAAAGCTTTAAGCAAGTACTTCAGCTTTTTCAGAATGCAGCATAAAAGCTAAACTGACAAAGGAATAGAAGATGATGAAAGTAATTATATTTTAAAGAATTAAATAAACACATCCAGAAAACACTGGCAGCTTACTAAAGAAATACCCAGTGAGTAATATCAATGGTTTGCTAGGCAGCAGGTATGCTGCTTTGTAATGTGTAGGTCACCTGAAATCTTCAAATAATGCTTTCAGCTCCAGAGGTGCAGCAGGATATCTGTGCTTTCCTGGTAGCACCACCAGTCTCCCTGTGGCACCTTCTTATCCTTTTCCTGCTTCTGTGCCAGGAGAGGAGTCTCAGGTGTCTCTCTGCAGATGAGACAGGCTCTCTCTGTGACTTATATCCTAGTCAGAGTTTAAGGGTATTTTGCATGTAACAGTGTTAGATTTGGGGGTTTGTAATGAAAAAGTTCATTCTGATATGTAGAGAGAATGAACTAGTTTTAAAAATCAACAGATCTAATGGATTATGATTCAGTAAAACTCAGTACACTTTGCATTTTCAAAAAACAATTGATAGCTCAGTTTAACCGAAACTTACAGAAGCTCAATGCTTCAGTGAATTGAATTGGATAGTCATCTTGGGAGCTACAAAAATATCTGAGGGGCTGACATTACTCCAATGATAAAATCTACAGACTGATCTTTACTTCATAATGTGCAGAAATCCTTCCTTTTCTTTCTTCCTTCCTTTCACCCAGAATCCTTTTGGCATGGAAAGTGTTATTTTCCATCACACTGCAGTTGCGTGGTTCTTTTTGATGTATCACACTTGCACACTTCCCACAAGCTCTGAGCTGGTGATTAATCTTATTAAGGAGTCGTACCCAAATTATACAACAGGAGTCAGTGGTCCTTTTGGAAATCCTAACAAATAGCATTTACTCAGCAGTGGAACACTGTGCTTATTGATGAGAGTGATGCTTTTAAAAGGAAGTGGCCTGCACAGCTGTTTCTTAATTGTTGAAAACATTCAAACTGAAAGCAGTTTAAAATGTAATGATGCTTCTGTAGAGGAACCTTTCATGTCCCTGAATTATTTACAATATTGGTCTGCTGTGCTTGCTTTTCCATCTGCCTTTAATATGCATGAAGAAAAAATGCAAGTGCCTGTGATTTGCACCTACATTTTTCCATGCTCCTCGAAATGTTCCTACTGAAGATCAAATTATCAAGCCTGGAGAAGAGACAGAAATGAAGTGTGTTTATGAGGAAACACAAGAACTGCTCAAAAGCAACATGGAGCAATTTGCATTCAAATTTGAGGAAGAAACTCAGGTTACAGAGGGCAGGAATTTGGAGAGCCTCACAAGGGTCTGTGCACACCTAGAGAGACACAAGACAAGCTGGTCTTGGAATTAGCTGAGGTGTTTCTGAAACCAGCTTTTTCTGATCTTTTCTGAAACATTATATTTTCTGGTACTTGGTAGGTGTAATAGAATCAAATAATCAATTTAACAAGTAAAGAATAGAACAGGAAAGCAAAGTAACAATAACTAGAAGGACTGTACATCCAGCAGAAACTACCTGGAAAAAGGGGCTCCTTGGCAAATAAAGCTTGCTTGCATGTGGAAAAAATACAGAGCCTGAGTGCAGAGAGGACCACAGGAAAAAAAAAAATAAAAAACCTCACTTAATATTATTGTCTAGTGGTAGCATGGGGGGGGAGCAAATTACAAGCTGGTGAATCTGCAGGATTTATTTCTGCTGTTCGAAGTACATGGTGCATCAATTTTTAATGGGGTAGAATGTACTTTTTGGGGAGAGAGAAGTATGCATATTGTTTTTTTTCTCTGACTTGACTCAAGAAGCAGGAGGAGGATGGATGGTGGGATAATCTGTGGAACATGTGACTTCATACCCCAGGAAAAATTGATATTTACCCTTAGAGAAATTCCTGTAAATTGCAATGGCAGATGAACTGTTCAGGGAAAGGATAAAATAATGCCAGCCACTAGTCTGGAAAAAGCTTCCAGGCTGCAATTAAAGGAGCTCGAAGAGATTAACAAAGACATAAAAAGTAGCATCTTATCCAGTGTGCATATGTTAGACAGTGGCACGCGAAGTACAGAGTAAAACTCCTCCTTGCAGGCTGGGGCAAAGGAGGAGGAAGGGAGGGCAGTTCCCCCATGGCCCAGGCTGGCAGAGGTGCTGTGGGGCACCCTGCAGGCTCAGGGGTGCTGGGCTGGGGGCAGGCTGGTGCTCCAGCCATGGCATTGCTGCGCCGGGAGCTGCTCTGCTGCTGCACCCTGGGACCTCCTGCCCTGGCTCAGCCGCTGTGGCTGCACGGGGGATTCAGCAAATGGGGATCATTTCGACAGAACTGGGTTGGCTCTGAGCACCTCTGCAGTTTTGAGAAGAATTGGCAGGAGGGTACAAATCTGGGACGGTGATGTGGGACACTGACAGGAGCTGTGTGGAGCACAAGGACGTGCATCTGCAAACAGGCACGCAGAGGACGTGTGGTTTGAATTAGGGCTCACTGGGCCTGTAACTTCCTAACGAGGAAGGAGCTCCCTTTTTTTCCTAAAGCAGCAGAGTAGAGGACAAAAATGATCTATTTCCAAGGACTGATATGTCTGATACTACTCATACCACCACTCCATTCAGGGCAGTGGGTTTCACTGGAATGAGCATTCACCCAGAATGAGCATACTGGTGTGCAGAGCTAGCTAGAACCTCTGTAAACCTCTTCAGTACAGACAACTGCAGACAGTGTAGCTTGGTTTCAGGGACATTTTTGTACAATTTCAGGCAAGAACCAGAAGGGCATTTAAAGGTAAGCATGAGTTTGTGCTTCCAAACTGAAGGCAAGAATTCAGGTGTGCCACAATTGGCCATCAACTTCTCATTGATCCATGTTGCAACTTGGGAAACTATAAAATTTTAAAAGAAAGGTCTTCTCCAAAATTGGATTGCTGATAGCATTCCTTAATGCAAAACAATTCTACCTTCTCACCTCTGTGTCTGAGGTGAATACAAAGTCTCCAAGCCATAAGAAACTGCTGATGAGTCTGTCCAGAGCAGTGCAGGTCATTTGAGGTTTAAGGACTACAGTGTGAGAAGTTCTTGCCCAGGAACTGCAAGGGGTGGCAGATAGACAATGTGTCCTTGAGAGTGCAGCACAGGTGGCTTTGTGGGAAAAGTGCTTGGATATGCACCTTGTGCATAGGTCATGAGTAATCGCAGCGCTTGGGGACTGAGCTGCTTCCTCAGTAAGAACACAGAGTCCTTTTTGATAACTGTGGTATTCTCTTTGCTCCAGGCACAATTCCTGAAAGAAATACCAGTTAAGAAACACCTTTTTTTTTGTCCCCTCTCAGAAAAGAGCAGAGGCAGCAATGAGATGCTTCAATTTGAAAGAACATTCTCATATATCACCACACCCACAGAATTTGTCAGAGTCGAATTCTGTGCTTAAAATTCTTTCTTCTTGTCTTTGACTGATAACTTCTCTGCCCAGAGCTTATTCCAGAAGTGCCAGGATGCTCTTACAGGCCCAAGGCAAGAACATTGGACAGTAGGTGCTGAATGCCTGGAAGCAGCAGGTTTCTTTACAAACACTCAGTTGATATTGTGGCGTTTTCTTTTTAAAGCAAGTAAATACAACGGTGACCTTGTCTGTCAAGCAGTTGCATAAAGGAAAACCTTTAATAGCAGCATTTTCTGTATCCCTAGCTGCTCAGCAAACCTGCTTCACTACAAAATGCTCTCCTGATGAAGGAAGGGAAAGAAGAGGGGTGTTCATATAACCTAGTCAGCCCAAAGGAAAGCAGGGACAGCCCTAGGCAAAGCAAGCAGAAGTGCAATTTTCTGATCTCCAGGTCTCCAGGAAGGAGTTAGGGGTCAGGCTAAGATAAACAGATCTGCAAGGAGATGGAGAAATAAATCTCCAGAAGATGTTGGCATCAGTGAAATAGTGCTCACTATGAGGGTAAGAGAAAGTAACTGCTCTTTGCTTCTAGTCCACATTGAGCAGACTGTTTCTGGTTTAAAAATATTCTCTGTGGTGACCTGTCTGAGAATAATTTTGTGTTACTTTCCTGACTTTATTTCTGGCTTTTGATTTCCCACAGAGATCTGGAGCCTGATGGATTAGACCTGTTTCTGGGAGTAATTGTGGCAGTCAGGAAGGGCCCCGTATCTGGAATGTGCTTTCCTTGGCAAGCACTGGGTGGTGGCAACCTTCAGGGTGTGACAGGAGACCTAATTTACTTTGGTTCTTATGCTTACTGTAGGGGTTTTTCTGTGTGTCCAGCTTGGGATGACAATACTTGTCTCCCACCCATGGGCTCTGTGATAGCTACACTGTCTAAGACACAGAATTTTTTCACAACTGTTTTATTAAGAGACACCTGGTTTAACAAGGCCCGCTGTTTTATAAATAGGTTAGTACATTTTAAATTAATAAAGTAATTTGTTAAAGCAGTTGACTTTAATAAGGTGTGTTAGTTTTTACCAGTAAGAGTGAGTGAAAGGCTCTTGGAGCAGGAAGCCAAAAGGGTTGTTTTATCCAGGTCCTTCCTTCTCCCTGATTTGTTTTTTAATATTGCAGTCCCTCTAAGTGTGGGACCATACAAGGTCATGCAAAGAAGACTTTAAATTGATGTCAGTTATGGTACCTCTATTTATCTATTACCTATTTATCTGCAGTGGTGAAAGTCCTACTGTAGACTGGACAGAGAAGGCAATAGTGAAAAGGAAGACCAAATGAGTGACTCTTGCCTTGCCACTGCTATACAAGCATGAAAAAGCAAAGGTTTCTCACTTTTTCTCTACCCCCCAGGGCCTTTTATCCAAAGTTATCTTTTTCTTCAGCTTAGAACATGTCAGCATGCCTTCAGCCCAGGTTCTGTCTGATTTGTCCCACAGCCACTGCAGTACCTGATAGGAGAATGTGCTGGAGGCGCTACTCACACAAAGGTCTGCCCAGCCAAGTATCTCTCTCTGACATTGCCAAAGGGGGTACCTAGTTAGTATAAGAAAAGGGCAAGAATTTTCACAATTTCCTCATCTAGTCTGCAACCATTTGCAAAACAGGGACTTCCAGAGCCAGGAGGGAATTTGCTGGTGAACAACATGGGTGAATTTTCCTTCAGTGACTGTGCCTGCCCTTAAGCTCTCACTAAAGGTGTTGAATCCTCAGCGTCTGGCTGTGAGGACTTCAACAGTGCAACTATGTGAAGAGGCAATTCCCTTAGTTTTGTTTTTAAACCTGTGCCCTGGTGTTTTCATTTGATGTTCCTTAGTTCTTTTGCTAGGAAAGACAGCAAATTAGTCTCTCAGTGCCACTCATGAGACACCTCACACAAAGAGAAAAAATTATTCTGTCAAATCCTAAGTCATTCTTCATTTCTTCAGATCAAATAATCTTACTTTTGCCACCACTCTGTATCAAAAGAGAAAAGAATTGTTTGTCACCAAAAATATCCATCTGCCAGATAAGTAGCCACTAGAGATTAGCATGATGTGTTCCAGCACCTCTGTTCTGGTAAAGCATAAAGATGACAAGGCAAAGGCTGGCATCACCCATCGACTTTTTTTCAGAGCCAGCTCTTCCTAGGCAGAGACACCAGACAGCAATTACACTCTGCCAAACCCACTGCAACCTGGAGATCTTGTTAGGAAACATGCCAGGACCAGCGCTGTCTCCTAGCTGTAGGTGGATATTGGCAAGAAGTTCAATGCAGAGTAACCAGAAGGAGCGCTGGAAATAGGCAGCTCCTTCTTCTTGCTCCCTGGAAGTGAAATATTCACCAGCATTTATGCTTTATCCATGAGGAAACTGGGACTAATGCTTATATAAGTGCCTGGGTAAGGAGGGAAACCACACACCATGGTGACTTCACAGATTTCCTCCACTGGTTCCCAGGAGCTCCTCAGAAATGTGTAATTCATCATAGCTTAACTGGTACAGCTTAACTGGATCTTGCTTTTAGAAGTGATTGTTGCTCCAGTGTGCTAGGCATGATATGAAGTCAGGATACAATCCCTCTCCTGGAATGCCTCTGGTACCTGGCTGAGCACCAGCTGTCTCAGACTTGAAGAGTAATTAGTAGTGCATCTCTATTTTTGTGCCAGAGGTTTAAAAAATGTTTTAGGGCTAGTGCTAAAGTATGAGATGAGGACTTGCATGCATTGACTTTTGGAAGTAACTTGAACCACAGGTTAGGTTCGTTACATAATGTTGTTACATTAAGTTATTAAAAATAGGTGGATCCTGAGAAATTGTGGGATTTAACTCAAGTGGGCAAGTTTCAGGGATACTAACTCAGCATTGATTAGCCCATCTCTGTACTTGAAGAACAAACTGTTAGTACAAGATGTGAGTGGAGCAACTGTATTTAGAAACATGTTTCCAGGGAAACATTAGTTTCCCTGGAAGACAACCCTGAGACATGAAATTTTATGTGACTCTTGGGACAAATGTTAAGTTTGAAGACTTTTTCTTCCCCTTACTTTTTATAGCAAGTACATTCTGCTCCAAATTATTCGCTTCAAACCTGTATGGAAAAACCTATTTTAACTGTGGAGTTCAGTATCGCAGTGGATTTCATTAAGAAAAGGGCCCACGCAAGCTGCATTTCAAAGATCCATCTCTTGCATAGCAACTCAAATCAAATCAGTGCTTTCTAAGCACATCCTGGCATAACAAGCAAAGTGTGATTTAAAAGAGCAAGGCTTGAGACGTAACTTGGCTTCTTCTATGACATCAGACAAATCAATCAAATGTAACTTGTTTGTAAAATCAGTATAGTGATAATTTCTTATGTTTGACCCTGAAATTGCATGGATCAATTTTATAAGTGTCTAGAAATCCAGAGGAAAAGGGTCACTTTATGCCAGCAGAAGGTTTTTCCTTTGACTGGCAATTCCTTCTGAAACCAGATGATTTCATCTCTTAACCCCTTAGCAGCTTCCTTACCAGTGAAGTTCTCTAGAAGACTGCTGTATCTCACTTAGTGGGCAAAGTTTATGTTCCTTATGCAAGGAAATCTCTGTTGAAGTTGTAAATACTATGAACTTGTCTAAGTACTTTTTGTCATTATTTTGAAAATTTTGATTTGTTCATAACCTCAAAGTTTTTATTTCTCTTCATGTTGTCTGTGACAAAAATATCTCCTTTGGTATATAGTTGTACTTCTATACCTGATTGTATCTTTTAAATTTTTTTTTTTTAATGGAGAGAGTTGGCTGAAAATGTCTAAGTGGAAGGATTTATATAATTAAGCTTTAAGATCCTATGTTTAATGGTCATAGAAGGAAATAAATTGATTATTGTTTTTCCAGCGGAGACATATGAGCCAATACTGGCATTTGTAAAAGTTATCTCCATTTTTTAATTTTCTGGCCAAGGTAGGAGAGGAAGACAAGATTTGTCTTGGGAATTTGAATGATCCATGGTCCTTTCCTCTCATCTGTTAATGTCAAAGCATCGTTGTTTGCTTATACATGTGAGGTTTAATGTGACCATCCTACAAAAACAGCTATAAAATTAAACCTTTTCAATGTTGAAAGAACAGAGCAACTATTATTTATTATTTTATTTATAATGAAATTATCTACAGATTAAATCTGTTTGTTTTAGAAGACAAATAAAAGCTAAATCCTGATGCTTATCTTGAGCTGTGGGTGCTGTCAAGGAAGAGCCTCTGTGGGACACAGCTGTGCCCAGAACGCTGCGGGATGTGAGATGAGTGAGGAATGAAGGCTCTGCAGACCTTAAAGAGGTGTGCTGCATGTTGTGGTGTCATAGCATCAAATCTTGATTAAATTATGTGCTTAGGGGTTTCTGACAAGCCTTTTGTACTTAATTGCCACCCATGTGTTTCATCTGGCATGGAATTGTAAGTCATTATATTGCTGTCTTTGGTCCATACATGCTTTCTTTGCATTTATCAACTGCTGATCTCCAGCAGAGCAGCAAAGCCCTCTTCTGACAATGTGTCTCCACTTAGAGGATTCCCACCTACTCTGCACACACCACAGAAAATGAAGAGTGTTCATGTTATTGGTGTGGCTGTTGCTGACCATTGGAAAACAAACAAAAAGTGAAATTACTGGTCTGTCAGCCAGACGCAGCTGTAGGCAATAGTGTGAGCTGACTGGCAGTGAAGCAACATGGAGTGAAGCTATTTTTCAATCAAGTTAGGCTTTACCCTACTAATCCACTGAAACTGCAAAGGCTGTTTTCAGTAAATTCGTCACTTTATTAAATGGGAGTCAAAGCCAAAGGAAATCCACTTAAGAAAAAAAAAGTTAAACAATGTAATTCTGCAGCTGTAGAAATAAATTGAAATAGAGAAGGTATATTTTCAAAGGCATTCTTACAGCTAAATTGCAGTCACAATTATTAATGGAAAAAATAAACTAAAGGGTAACCATGAAAAGTGTCTGTGAAGTTACACTAAAACAAAATTCCCATCCTGACTTTTCTGGTGACTTTCTTAAGAATGTCATGTTGGTGAGCAAGGGAGGAATGGCCTGGTGATGAAGTTCAGCTGTAACATTTTCTCCTCTGTTACAGCCAGTATCAGTAACTTCCAGGGTTAGTAGGTAAAAGGTGTTTCTGTCTTTACAACTTTACTGCACTGGGGTCAATATACAGGTGCAAACAAAGCTAGCACAAGAGAGGCACACTGCTGTATCAAGTGCCGTTGGCATTCCTTCCTTGGCTGTGCAAATGATTTTATTGATCAGCAGTTTTGGTATTGTTGGATAGATGAATCATGCAAGTCATCTTATGAATTCCTTATTTACTAAACATTAGGGCCTGACTTTGCAGTCAGTATTTGTGGATTTAATTTCAAGTTAGCTTCAAAGTGTGAATGATTGCACTGTTACAGATGAGAAGCACAGAGCATGAAAATTTACCCAAGGCCTGAAAGGAATTCCCACAGGCATTTGAGATTTTGAGCCTTCTCCTTGACATACCTTACATACGATTTTTTTTTTGATAGAGGTCATACTCTGGTATCCATGACCTTCCTAGCAATATTTTGTAGCAGAATCTAAATGCTGTTTTGCATTGAGAGTAATTTTTTTTTAAATGATACCTCAGTTTCAAAGTAGCATCTTTTGCTTAAAGACTTGGTGTTTCCCTGTTGCCATGCAAGAGGCTGCAATCAGGTTGTTGCATTCCTGATTTTTTTTTTTCCTCTATGAAGATTTCATTGTGTTTCTAATCCTGAGGGGAGCTGACTGTATGATCATGTTTTAGTCATGATTACTCAGTTCTCTGGTCTGACTTTGCTTGTACTGTGCAAGTGCTTTGATGGTGCTCATTGCTATGCACACTTCAAGCCTGCCAGAGTCCTTGGAATACTTAATTATGTCTTTCCATGATCTCAAAATGACACACAATGGGGATATGTGAACTCTGGCTCTCAAAATCCATGAGTCATGTCTCATATTTCTGAAATGTTTTGTTTGTTTTAAGTCATTTCATACAGCTGTAAAGAGTAGAAACTCCTCACAAGAGTTAAGCTTCTCAACTTAAAACCAGGCTCTCACAACAAAGCAGTTGCTGGATGGCATGAGCCAGGCAAGGCACTGATTGCTGCACAGGACCATGACCATCTGCAAAAGCTTCTCAGCTGAAAGCACATGCAAAGGCAGAATGGCTCTGTCCTGGCTCTAGCACAGCTCTGTGAGATACCTGGGCTTCTTATAAAAGAATCTTGTACAAGTCATATACAAACAGTCTTAAAACAGCTTTGAGATCTCTAGGTCTGAGCACAGACAGGGCCTGAGTGAGGAGATTTTGTCATCCCATTCACTCGCAGTGCCAATGCCCGTGCTTTTACTAGCTAACCTGATCTCAGTGTTGGTGACAGGGTGTTCAGACATCAGGGTCTGTGTGCAGTGCAGCCTTCCTTATGCTTTTGGTGCCTTTTCCTATTTTACTGGATTGTTCAGCTCCTTAAGGATTGCCATAAGGAACTGGAGTGTGTGGTCCTGACAGCACTGGTGTCCTCTTCTGCTGTTCATCCGTTCATCCATCTCACTTCCTATGGTTGAAGAAAAATGGAGGCTAAGGTACTGACTTTTTCCTGCTGGAGAGCATGCATGTTCCAGCTCTAAAGGTAACTGGAGGCCTAAAGAAGGTGGAGGTATCACCATTAACCATATCCAGCACATACCAGCATTCCTCCAGGCTGAAATTGCCAGGTGTGCCTGTCAGAGAGAGGAAAAAGAGGCAGAACAGAAGCTGACTGATTAGAGCTCTTCTGACTCCTACAGCAGCAGGAATGCTGTCAGCCCTCGTGCTCTGCGTTATTCCCATTGCACAACATTCCTGATTTGATATGTGGATAAAAATGGATAAAAAGCCAGGAGGAACATGCACTAACCATAATCCTGTTGTTAGGGCTTGGGGTGAGATGCAAGGCAGTGCAACAAGGGGAGCAAGAGTGAGCTCATGTGATGGTATTTGTATATGTAAGTGCTCTTAGGCCAAGGGCTGCTGTACACAGTAGGCCAGCTCTGCTGCCAAAATGTGGCTTGATCATGGCCCTCCCTGTCATGCCAAAATGCCTTTATTCCTCTTGCTGGGGACTATGACATATATTGCAAGGTCCACCTTTCTCTGGAATATCAGATTAACTTCATCTGAGTACAAGCTAATATAACCAACAAATGGCTTACGTCCCGTTTTGAAGTGTATCTCTTAAACACATCTCAGGAGGGATCATTACGCATGCTGGACACAGTTCAAAGCAATGAAATACGTTTTCTTTCCATGAGCTCTTTTTTTTTTTAAATTTTAAACTTAGCTTTTGGAAAGATGTGATGATGCTGTATGAGCACTGCAGATTCTATTAAAGGAAGGGCTTGTTGCTTGCATGATAATTGGTCCCTGAAGTTCTTGCTGCCCCCATTTGCTTCTTTGTAACAGAAGACACTGCCATGTCTTGTTCCCAGGGATGAAAAAGTCTGATAAAGAGGATGACAGAGCTGATGAGGTTGAAGGTACAGTGCAAACACAGAGTACAGTTACATAGTAACAGGGGTTTTGCTTGAAAGATTTTCTTGCTATGGGTAATACTGTACATGAGGAATGTCTCTCTGGTAAATTTTGTCTTTGGAAATGTTCTTAAACAACACAGATATTTGCTTGGAACTTAAATCCAAATTCTTTTACATTTGCTTTTCTTTCTGAGTGGATGTTACATATTCTGGCTATGAAAGACAGAGTGTAAATTGTCATGGTTCCTGCCATGTTCTCATTTGAAATTTGGAAAATAGTTGCAAAAAATAGCAAGGTAGAGAGGTGGTGGCCGTCCTGGAAGCTACAGGTGAGCTATTTAATAGCCAAGTGAGAAGGAATGTCAGTGTCAGTGTTGAAGATGTGAAGTGTCACTGCATGAAGTGTCTACAGCTCACTGTGCTGTGGTTTTTGATGACATTGGTTTAATGTCATAAAATGGTACTATTTTACTGTTGGATCCTCAGAACAAGAGAGCTCATACACACATTGCTCTTCCTTGGGTTTTCATCCTGGCAGATTTGTTCAAACCTGCCTTCAGGCATATAGCTAAAAATGTGGAGCTCCATCAAGAGCATCAGTCAGTCACTTGAGGGCTGCATTTCCACATTCTGGGAGACTCAGGAAAAACTGGTATTCTGAGTGTTACTGCAGGCCTTAATCCAAACCCAGTCCAAGATTTTGTCTGATACCTTCTAGTTTTGATTAATTGGCAAGCTGTGCCAATACAATTTCTGAACTACGTTGATACATTATAACCTGGTCTTAGAGCCTGCTGGAGCAAAGGAAAGACTGCTACTGATTTCAGAGAAATAATTTCTCTGCTCACTTTTGGTAGCTGGATAGCATCACCCAGAATAATACCCAGGTCTTGTAGCTCACAATTCTCTGTGCTACCTAAAGCAGTGCTCACCAGGGTGCAGAGGGGACCAGGCTTTCTGCCGTGCTGCCCACAAAGCCTGCGTCAGTGCTAGAGGGGCCAGGCTTGGGATCTTGTAGGGGAGACTGCATGACTGACTTCTCTGAACACTTAGAATTTTGCCATCCTTAGTCTCCTGTAACTTCTTCTGTGACAGCCACCTTTTCTGGAAAAGCAGGAGTAACTCTCTTGAAGCCTCCCAGAATACCTCCCAACAGGTCATTTAAGTCAAGTGGCAACTGCTCAGGAGTATGTACTGGTCACTGCTAGGCTCTTGCATTTTATAAAATGCATCTTAAAGAGGATTTCTACTGTAGTTCAGCTTTTTATCCATTTTAATCTAACTTTAGCAGCCTATGGTCTGCCTTCATCCATTTTTGAATGGTGGTTGCCTTGCACTGCAATACAGCATCATATATAGTGTAGCTCCCACCTCTTACACTGTTTTTGGTTTTGTGTTCCTCTCTGTCCCTCCAAAAGAGGCTTGTACCCTCTACTTCAGATTGCGTGTCTGGCCCACAATGAACAAAGCATCTGCTTATTCCTCCAAAGCCAGAGGGGTTTTCTCTAGTAAATATTAATCTCCGTAAATCTCTTCAATCTTTTGCTCTTAGAGTTGCATGTATTTCTGCATGTCTCTAATATTCACCTGATTACCATGCTCCTCACTCTATTTCTTCTGTGCTGCTTATTGGCTTTGATAAGAGACATTAAAAGGAAGAATAAGTGGGATAGAGGCAGTAGGCAGCCTGGCTCTGGATTCTGCATATCCATACGAGGCCGCTCCATTTCTTGAGCACAGCAGTAGGTTTTGGTGGCCCCTGCACTGGGTTACTCTTTCTGGCTTTTACTACTGCTCTTTCAGTTCTGCAAACATATAACTAAGTTTTACTTCTGAACCTCTTCTAGTGCTGTGGTGTCCAGAAGGCTTTGTAAGCATTCCTTGGTTTGGATAATGGTTACTTGGCCGGGGAATCTCGAGTTGTCTGGGGACAGTGGGGGAAGCAGAAAAGAGAAATCCAGAAGCCACTGGCACTCCAACAAGCAATTCTTTGTGATTTCAGGGCTTTTGCAAGGTAGTTCTGTGACATGTTCATTGTTGCCTTTCCTTACCTGATTTTAGAAAATGAAACTACTGTCTTTTAAGTTTCCCACAGGTAAAGGCCAATTCCAAAGAAGATTATTCACCTCTGGCAGTTGTCTTCTCAGCCTTTCTGTACCATCCTGTGGTGCTTTAAAGATCCTGGTTAATAAGAGGGAGAGTTCAAATTTTGTGTTAAAGGCTGATTTGTCTAAAGAAGCTCAGGAAACTGCCTGGGACTCTCCTGTGGAAAGTGGATGTGTTGGCAGTCCCCTGCACCTGCGTTTTCTCCATTCTACTCTCAGATTTAATTACAGTGGTTTCAAATGCATAAAAATACAGTTAAACACCAACTTGTTAACATTAACTGACAAATATAGGAAACAGTGGGACTCTGGGCACGTGCTAGTTCTCATTTGATTCTGAATGTCAAGAAATAATCCTGACACATAATCTGGGTTTTGTTTGGCTTCTTTGCTCATCTCAAATTATTCAGGCTTTAGCACTGTTGTCAGATCTGATGTATAGCAGAATATCTTACTGCATTTCAGATTTTGATGTCTCAACAAAGTTAACCAGCCAAAAGGATTTTCTTTCTTCTCTAGAAATGAAAAAATGTGAAGAATAAGGAATGCTTCACAGTTTAAGCTTTCTAGGTTTGCCATAACAAGTAAAGGTAAATGCAGAGGGGAGATGGAATGGACTGGACTCTGTGACTAGCCCTTACTTGCTGGATGTAGGATGGTTTCTGTAGGATGATGTATTTTTCATTTTAGATGCCACAGGATGAGAATGGAGATCTTGCCAGGGATCACTTAGAAGTGGTACAGAGATATTGGTGCAGATACTGATATGGCTGTAGGACCTACTTCTCCATGTGGGAGGGAAAGGTCTGTGCTGGTAAAACCATGTCAATCTGAACTTTATTCAAGAGCCATTTCTCTAACTGATAAGAAGATAGGGCTAACTGGTACCTGGCTGAATGTGGCAACTATGATTTTGTTAGTTTCAGAAGGGCGCTCCTGATTTTATTTTTGAGCAAGTACGGAGAATCTGACCGAATATACTCAAGTGGGTAGAAAAGGTGCAAGTGGTTGAAACTGAAGTTAAGCTTTGTGCTTTAAAGCAGAGTTCAACAGGCCAGCAATGACAGGGGTGGGATATTTTGCCCACTGCAGAGCTGGGGACCTCAGTCCCGTCAAGAAACATCAGCAGTCCCAGGAGGTGAAATATTTGGAGAAGCCAGTACTAGTGCAGCAAACAGCACTGGAACATCATCAACTCTGGGCGAGGAACAACTCTTGAACCACGACATTATTGGTTGTTGTTGCATTTCTCCTAATGGCAATTGCTGGTAACAGCAAATCCTGTTTCACTTTATACACAGAAAGAAGTATTATGGTCCTTGAACAGTGTGTAATAAACCACAAGAGGTGTTCTGCACAGCCTGAAAACCCCTTGCTGGATCAACACTTAAGTCACTTTTTAGATCAATTTCAAACCCGTTGGATTTAACCTAGTTAATACTTTATTTGGGTCCAGCTATCTTCGTGGTAAACACTGATGTCTGTTTCATTCAGTGTTCAGAACGGAATTGCATTTCTCTTTTTTAACCTTGTCAGATTTTGTTTCATAACATTTCTGGTATGTAAATGAGAAATTTTGTTATTCTGTTCAATAACATTTCCCATGTATATAAAGAGTAATGTGAACAAAGATTACATTGTTCACATGTTTGCTTTGTGGTTGAAGGGTACGTGGAGGGGAATCTTTACCATCTGCCACTACTAAATTAGTTTTCAAGGGAAAATATAAATCCCTCTTATTGGAAGCTATTTTGATCAGCTCTAATAGTAATATTTTATGTAGGATTTCTCTTCCAAAGCCCAATAGAACTTGCAAGTAAATTCATCTAATTCTTTGGTAAGAGAAACATCTGTCTCAGACATTATGAGGATTGAAGCAGTAAGAGTTTTTTAGAAATCTCATATTCATCTTGTAATATTTGTCTGGTGCATGTAATCTTAATATACCAATTGCAGCAGTAAATATTTTGCTATAACCAGACACTGAAGTCCAAAAGAAACCTGTTTAGCTGCAGCTAATGAAAATGTAATGCTTGGGATCTTACAATGTTTGTGTTCTGCAGCACAAACCTGAGTTTTAAAGAATTTTGAACCAATAAGACTTGGACTCTGCAACTTTGGTGGAATGAAAAAGCCTCCAGCTTTCAACACCTGCCATAGAAATTTAATAAGGACCCTAATAAATGGGTCAGTTTCAACAAACAATTAACTTAACAACTTCATCTGGAGGGCTTAGAGGCCCTGTTCATAAGAAGTAACTTGAGAGCAGACTCATGTTATATAGTGTAGTTAATGTTTGCTTTAGAAAACCAGGGTTTTTAAGATTTAATATTTCATGTGCTCCAGATTACATCAAATTGGCATATGGTACACAACAAAGCCTTCAATCCCTGTATAGATCAAAGAGAAAATTTATATTAATTTTCTAAGCTGTTTGGGGGTTTCTTAAGCACAAGGAAAATATAGAATTTGCAGGAATTCATAAGCTTATAAAATTAATTTTGTGGGCAATCTGGCTAAAATTTTTCCCTATATTTTGATTATGCTTTTAAAATTCACACTCCTACAAATATGGAGATTTTTATGTGCAAGTGCTGAGTATTCACATAGCAGTGTTCTGGACTGCACCATATACATGAGAGGAATGTTTTGAGCTGTTTTTTCATCCTCTTGTGAAAACATTTAATAGAAATTATGTCTCTGAGCATTCATAGTTCAATGTGTTTAATGTAACTCAATGTTGACATGAAACGAAAGTGCAAATTTAATTGCACTTTTGCCTGCCCTACTTTACACATTTAATCTTAAACTCTCCAGTTTCTTTGCTGTCAGTTGCTACCCCCACACCTAGTCTCTCTTGCTCACCCCCCTTTTACTTTTGTTACAGCACACCTTTGATCATCCTCCCCATGCCAGATGTGTTGCTTACATGTGCTCTGTCCTTGGGCTGTGCAGCTGAACTTTGTCCCATGGATTGTGTTTGAACAGCAGAAGGTCTCCCGGACAAGGATCCGTCCTTCCTTAGGGGTGTCCATATCCGGTATCTATCATCAGCATCCTGTATCTAGTGCCCGAGCACATACTCTAACTAATGGCATGGTCTTTATTTGCCTGTAGGCAATTACTTGCATCTATCATCATCTCAAATGAGTATTTTTAGGTAAAATCCATTTTCTAAGATGTCATCTGGCTTCCTTTGTGAACACTGCTTGCAGAGAATGGAGTATTCAGATTTGTTAGTATGATGCCTAGTAATCAGAAATACCTAAGCTGTGTCACAGTGCAGGAGCACCATGAAGCCCAGTATAAAATCCAGTTCTCATTTTATTTAGTGGCCTGGAGTTCAAAAGTGGATTGTTCAACGTGTGTTCATTAGAGACTGATTGATTGCTTAAGTCTATGAACGTGAGTTTGGGGGTGAGGAAGGCAGAAGGAGAGGAATTTGCATTTCCCAAGACTTAGGGTGTCTGAACCACCTTCCACTTTGGAGTTAGGCTGTAGTATTTAATTATCATACATTTCCCCATCTATTTTTGTTGTGTAATAAGAAGTGTCATTTTCTCCTGATCAAAGACATTGGCAAATGCTGGGATACATCCAGAGCCATGCACATTATGAACTGGTTCTGTGGTGGCCACTGGGTACTTATGAAGTGAATATGGGGCAATTATCCTGGCAAGTTTGTGCCTCTGCAGCCAAGGGTGGTTAAAGCATCCTCTGTCACAGTTAGATGGCCAACACCAGCATTTCCATCTTGCTTCTTGTTAATAGCGAGTGTATCTATAGAGGCTGAGCTTGTGGTAGAAAGAAGGAAGGTGGATTTTGTGCTTATTACAAAACTGGAACTTGGCAAGATGTCCGGAAGGTAAGTTGTAAGTGGATCTACAAGCCAGCTTGGCCTGTTGTGAAGGTTTTAACGTCATTTGATGATGATATCCTAGATGAAATGCTAATAGGTTTGGAAGCAAATTTAAGTGACCTTCTGCTTTGCTTTGGGAGTAATATCCGTACATGCAAATCAAGCAGTTTCCCGAAACTATGTAATTATACACTGACAAGTGTTCTACTCAAATCAGCTTCCATGTTTCATAGTTCCTTGAAGTGCCCAGCCCCACGGTGGTGTGCCTCAGAGGGTTATTCATAACTGGTTCTACAACAACAGAATAAATAGTATTTAGAAGCAAATCAATATTTGCTATCTCCAATTTTCTGTTGAACATAGAGGCTCTTAGGGATTGGCTTCCTGCAGGTGATGCAAACAGTAGTGACCTTTGAGGAGATATGGGAGGGGAAGAAATGGCATTAGCAAATGCCTCAGGAATTTCTAGACTGATGGGGATGGAAATAGTGCCACACAGGAAAGCAGCTGAACTCCCTTGTGCATTAGCAGCTTAACCTTGAATTTTGCCCAAGTGGTTTTTGAACTAGCTTAGTTTAATTCTTTGAGGAATTAGTTGCCTTTGCCATAAGATTTTATGAAGCAGTATATCTTTGTGAATATTGAATACTGACTAGGGTGCAGTTACTGGGGCTGAGCCAAATTCTGCCAAATTCTGCCATCCTCTGGGACACAGTTGTGGGGCAGAGAGCTGTGTGGGTTATACAATAGGGTACACCCAATCCTAACAGTACACCTTTTCTACTCCAGTGGCTTCTTTTCCTCTGAATTATTGCAGTTAATGCCTGTCAGTACCCTACCCATGCACTTTGCTACAAACACTGTGCCTCTTACACCCTCCTGTGTAAGCATGTTATAGTTGGGCTTACTGGAAGAGTGTGGAAGACCCAGCTTCTGTGAGTGGTCAGAATTTGTCTCTATAATTTTTCTCTTATATCAAGGTCTGAGCTGAGCTGAATCCAAAAGGCCAATCCTGACTTTTAACCTTCCAGCATTACATCTTTCAATTCAACCCTCACAGCAGGCATCCTTCTTTTCCAGTATAGGATTTGTTTACAGGCTAGCCATATGGTGGGTATCATTATTATTTTATAATAGTGTTATTGCACTCGAGCTGCCCAGTAAACACAGTGCAGTTTTAGTAAACTATATACTTTAAGTATAGGAACTTTGGACTTGAATGATTTTCTTCACTTTTACATAATATTAGGTGTGAAGGAGAAAAAAAGATTCTATTTAATTTACAGAAACTGCATAAAGTTTATAGAGTCTCTACAATCATCTTAAATGAAAAGATTGTGGAGAGGAGGGGCTGTACTGAAACTGGGAGGTCCACAACGCTGGAGCAGAGTAGCAGTTAAAGGCACACACCAGTAAATACCTGGGCTGAACCTTTCCCATTAAATCTGCCATCGTGCATATGGACTGCATTAGGGGTTTGTGTGCCTTAGGGATTTTATAAACACATTTCCTCTCCTTTCCTCTTCCCCTTCCAGTTACTGTTGCTTTAGAATCAAATAGTGCCCATTCTGGGGTCATCACTCTTTCTGGAAAGAAGCTGTTTGCCATAGAGACAAATTCATCTGAGAAACCTGTCTATGTATGCAAGTGCTTTCCTGAATGTGCCTTTTTTAATGTTTGGTGTGTGAGCTTCCCGAAGCAGTAATACCAGCTTGGCTCACCCATCCTTTGAGGCATATGTGCAATTCCTGATTTGCATCATGGCAGAATTTCTGCAGCAAAATTAGGAGCCAGTGTGTGCTCAGTTTTATGGATGATCTGTAAATAAACACAGCTCTCTTTTGCATCCTTATTTACTTATTTACTTCACTGAAAGTGAAGGTTGCCAGAGTGACTGGTGAAAAATACAACAAGAAACCAAGCCTCTAATGAGGCCAGAAAACACTATATTTGCTCCTGTGAACCCTTCTGTGCTTCCTTTTTGATTTTGGTTGACATTGGAAATCTGTATATCCAGCCCATTTGATAAGGTCTCCTTTTTCTTTTCTGAAGCCCAGCACTGGTGCCTGTCCAAGCATTCCTCAGCATTTCAGAAAGTTTAATAGGTGGCCCTGTTGCCTGCTGCTAGCTCCTCTGTCCGTTCTGTACACCTGTATTTGAACAGAAAGAAGTATATGTGGGAACAATTCTGGCTTTACCTCCACCCACTGTCAAAGGTTGATTTTAACAGCTTGATTGTCAAAGTTACACCCTGGGTGACACACAGCACTTCAGCTGCTCAGCCGTGGCTGTGGGAGTGAGTGCATGGAAACCCAGTTTTGAAGCTGAGGTGCTGAAGAAAGCGAAGCCCAAGAAATATGTGACACATCTCTCAGTTTATTGTACTTTGAGATTTGTAGGTGGTAAATGCTGTGGGTGTTTTACAGACACTCCGGAGTCCTAATATAATTTACAGTTTCATTTGTAGGGAGCTGTTTCAAATCTTTGCACATTCTTCTAAGACATTTTAAAAGAAAAGCCAACAGCAATAATTAGTTTGGCATTTTCTATGTTTTCTAAAGCACTTAAAGGGTAATGACTTTTTTTAACCAATCTTGGAGAAAATCAGGTTTTATGGAATAAGACGACTTAAAAGGCCTGAATGGACATCAGTGGCAGATGTACTTCATGCTGAAAAGCTCTATTCCACTGCATCAAAATAAGGAAAACAGTTATACATATGATTAGAGGCTGCTGACCCTTTGGTTAAAATGATCAAAAAGAACAATATTAAAATTTGATTTACAGAAGCTACTGCTTGGCCTGTAATCAGTCTGACCAATAAAAGCAACCCAGACTTTTTCAGAATGTGATTTCCCAGTAGATAGGTTAGCTGTTTTTGTAGGGCTGAAGAAACACAAAATGGTTTTAAAATATATTTGATATGCTCTATGAGTAAATTGAAATACTAGCATATAACTAGTTTTAATGGGTTTTGTTCATAAATTGCCAGATTTCCTTAATTCAAGTGAAACTTGGTAACCACTTGAGAATAATTGTCTTTAAAGTGAAATATTGCTTTGACAGTCTACTTCATTTATATTAAATATACGGTGTACTTTTTTATATTAGAATGTAAATGAAAGCTGGTCAGTAATATGATTCCCCTTACACTCTTGCCATAGTTCAGTATGGAAATGGATTCAGGAAATGGCAGATGTGATTAAAAACTCTTCAGCTGGCCCAAGAGCTGTTTGTACAGCACCCAGTGCATAGCACTTCTGGCGAGGAACAAGCACTCCTAGTCTTACTGCAATATAAATAAAATGATTCTTCAGTCTGGGGACTTGGAATTTTGATTCTAAATGCACTAGTTAGGAGACTAGGAAGAAGGGATTTCATGAGACTTTTCCATTCATAAGAATGAAGACAAAATGGTTGTGTTGGTCCTGTTTCCCTGTGCATGCAAATACATTGGAATCCACGCCATCCCAATTTGCATGAGGGTGTCAGAGCAATAATCCTATAAATTGCCGTAGAAGGGTCAAGCTGCCTGCTCAGAGGGTGACAACACTGGAGAGCTGTGCACAGCGCATAAATGTTCACCTCTCAGAAGCTGAACACTCAAGATTGCAAAACTAAGAAATTCCTTCCTCCTGCCTTTTAAATGCATCTATAAATGTATAGCTCATGTCTGGTCAAAGAAATTGAATAAAACACTGAAACTGGACCTTGTATCTCCTGATTTAGAATATATTTGTTTTATTCACCTAGTTCTCATGAATTCTAACTCTTTTGTGCATCAGTTTCTGAAATTTACTACCATTTTTCCCTCTTCTGGAAAGTTAAGTGCTGTTTTTGTTTCTGATATTTCTAGTTGAACGCGAAAATGTACAGAAGAGGACCTTTACCAGATGGATAAACCTGCATTTGGGAAAGGTAAGACTGACAAACAGTCTTGATATTGGGATACAAGGACATAGCCGTAGACAGATTGCAGTTAACTCCTCTTAAGTAGTTAAATTTTAGAAACAAAGTTGTCATCTGCGCACGTTTGGAGGAGAATGAGTGGAAGCTCAAAGCCTGTTTTTGGATTAATTAAACTTCATTTCCAGGCACAGTGAATACTGGACTGGCATTTATCATCTCAGGTGCATTTAAATCTTTAATGCCACAGCCCGTTGCCATGAGGGTAGAATTTTCCCATAGAATGCACCCACATAAAATCAAATATGGTTGAGGCTCTGAGGTGATGATGTCGGTGTTCTTCCCTGAACTGGAAGTTTGAACATGTGAGGAATCATGGCTAAAGAAAGCTGTTCTTCAGAACCTGTCTTCATCCCAGATCTGAAGATAGAAAACAGTAATTCCTTGTCGGTCATGTTATTGGGGGCAATATGATGGGATCTTCACATATCCACTTACATTAGAGAGCTAATGTTTGGACATCATATCTTTAAGTTGTAATTGTTTCTTAATGACACCATAATATGGCTCTTAAACCTAAGATATTGTTCTTATTCACAGTAGATAAGTACTACCTCTCCTGAGTAGTCTGTCATGCAGAGAATTTTTTTTTTTTGGTGTTGAAGTCGAAAAGAGAAAAAACCATCCTGATATTACTGAGACAGCAGCAATGCTTAGTGCAGGATCAAGGAATGAGACCAGCTTCCTGATCTACTCAGACTGGTGATTGAGCTTCACAATGCTTTAGTATGTGCAGCTAAATTTCAAAAAGTACAGAGTGGGACTAGGTTTGGGCTGACTCTCAGTTTAGTAGCTCTTGAGAAGTGATTGCATTCCAGACACAGTAAAGGAAAGGGGCTTTAGAGGAAAGGCATCACATATATAGTTGCTTAAGTCCACTACTCTGCAGTGAGTGTTTTTGAAGGCATAAAGGGATCCTCTTAAATCTCACTGGAAAATCAGAATAAGGCTAGTTGGAAATGTTTTGACTAGCAATTGCTCCCAAAGGCCTCTCAGAACGAAGACAGTGTTACATGATGCCTTCGTGAATCAGGCTCTAGGGCTTTAAACTAACTGCAGTTTTGGAACTTGTCAGAAAGGGTTGTCAAATATGTGACTGCAAAGAAGGTCTTTGATTTACAGAAGGAAAAAGGTTGAAAAAGGCTGAAAGGGTGCTGTTAATTCTGGTGTGCCAGGCAGATGAAGTCTTAGAACCTTTGTGGGCAGGTCAGCTTTCTCTGGAGTGCATACAATTTTTTTTTTCCTCTCTGATTCAACAAATAAAAATGCTTTTCTGGAGAAAGGGTGAAAGCCTTTTGCTTTATTAATGTATTTCCTGGAAGTGGTGTAATAAACATAACCATGTAAACAATGACAGCTTCACTGAAAGCTGTCTCTAATTACAGGTGATTCCCTGAGGAGACTCACTGAGAAAGGTGTTCTTCTGCCTTTATCCTCAAAGAAGCACTTCTTGCAGAATGGCTTCTGTTTTTCAGAGGCAGCAATGAAGTCTTGTATTTCTTAGGAGACTTCTGGTGTGATCCTACTTGGGTCATCTCTTGAGAGGATCTGGTTCTGCTGATCATGGGATAATTTGGAGTAGTCTGAATTTCTGAGTTCTGTTTGTTCTTGCTTTAAATACTGAAAGAATAGAAAGTGTTTGGGTTTTAGTCTTTCAGATCAGTTATTTAATTTTGAAAGGAAAGATACTTTGCTTTCTTTCATGAAGCATTGTTTAGTCTCTTGGCTAGATTAAAGACCAGTAATGAAAATGTGTGGTCCCAGTTTGCCAGGACCAGTGCTGAATTGAACAGAAGTGCGTTGCCCAACCAAAGATGAAAAGATTGGGCTCTTTAGGGACACATGAGTGAGTGGCACCTGAGCAGACTGTAATTGCTGCAGCTGGGACTACCCCTAAGGGCTGAGCTGACTTGGCTGTGTGCCGTGAACTGCACACATCTACCAACACTGTAGTGAAGTGAGGAGATGGTTCCCTTTGGAGGGGTTTGCTGAGAAAAGAGACACAATACAAGTTGCTTTTTAAAGTACTTAGAAAATGCTGGGAGAGAGAATGGCACCACCAGAAGCCTTTCACATGAGAAGAGACATTGGGGGTGGCTGGATCATGGGCTTATTTCTACACAAAGTGGTATTTGCTTCTGCTGGACATGTCTTAGTCTGAGGGATCAGCACCCAACCCCTGCTTGGTTATTTCTAAGGCAGAGTATTTAGAGTTAGATTCTGTTATGGGAAATCTGGAATAAGTCCTTGTCTGCTTTCAGTTTTAGCTCCAACATTCATAGGACAGAATTGCCACTGATGTGAAGAACAATCAGCTCTTTCTTACAGCAGGCTATGATTTACTTCTTGTATCTCTGTCTCGTAAAATTCTCCTTCCATCTCTCTGAGATCATGATGATTTATCAAAAAGCAGTGTTTTAAAAACTACCTGGTTTCTTTTCTTCACAGTGCAAGCCTCCTTTGAAAGTGAAAGACTTGTTTATTGATATACAAGATGGCAAAATCTTGATGGCACTCCTGGAAGTCCTGTCAGGACAAAAGCTGGTATGTAAAGACAGGGAGAAGCCTCCATACCTAGGAGCTCGGTATGTTACAAGCAACAGTGCCTGGATATCCAAGGAATAAGGGTGAATTTGGGCCCATGTCTTGCATAATGTAGTAAGAATTTCAGCAACTTTGTTGTAATTTCCCTATGTTACAGGTGGTTGTCCTGAGCTATAATGTAGATTTCAAGGAAATATGACAATGAGGTGTAAATGGTGTGTGATCAGTGTTAGTGTTCCTACCCCTGAGGGTTTTTAAGGCTTTAATACTTTAATGCTCACACATTCCATTTGGAGATTGCCCAAGTTACATTACCAAGAAAACACATATTTGCTGTATCATTTTATAATCCCTAAGTTCTGTTTCTATTTTGTCTAATATCATTATGACACTCAGTAGCTCTTCTGATGCCTGCTGTAGGTCTGAGTTTCATTCTGGTATCCTGACTCAGGTTTCATTAGTCTTACTAATACGGTCTAAATCAACAGGGCAAAGCTTTACTAATCAGAAAATTCTTCTCTCCTCCTTTCTTTGTAAGAGCTGAGTAAAGTTCCACATACCAGAAATGGAACACCCAATGCAAATATAAATGCCCAGATGAGTTTAATGTTTTCTTTCTCCATCAGTCCTGTCATCAGAACTCTCCTGTGTTTGGCTACTACACTTGGGTAAGAGGAGCAGCTGTCTCACCACTGCAGATGCACCTGGTGATGCTCTGTAGTGACTGACCACCTGCATATCCTGAAGCAGGAATGCCCCCTGAATGTGTGCTCACACATACAGAGTCAAGAATATTTTTTAATATTCTTGAAGGTTGGCAGAGCTGCAGCAGAAGTAGCAGTGTCTATGTGCATTCACACAGATTGCACTGAGGGCCAGGCTTGAAATGAATTGAAGGGGGAGATACATGATAGTAAACCCTAGGCTATCCTTTGGGAGGTCAGGGAAGAGGTGAGAGAAGGGGGTAAAGTCAGCTGGCTGCATTTCTTGTTAGCTGTTTCTGCACATATGGGATAACAACAGTGTGCCAAAGTGGAATTGCAGGGAGACAGGCAAGCAAAATCTTTCATTTCTGCCAAAGTGAAGGTTTTTGCCTCCCATCTGCCTGTGCCTGCTATTAAAATTGCTCATGCTTCCTAATTAGGATAATTTCATTTAATTCAAGACAAAAGAAAATCTTTTATTATGAATTTTCAGGCAAATATGATCCTGTGACTGAACATGACTGGGGAGAGATTACATAAATAATCAGTGTGGCAGGTCCAAGAGAGTGGTAACATCTGGAGAGCAGGAAAGCTGGTTGCTAACCCTATTTTGCTACAACTGTGTAGTTGAAGCATTTTACTGCTCACAAAAGATGGCAATAATTTTTCATAGATAGATTTCCTTAGCTTTATTTTGCCTCAGTGCTTGTAGTGTTTTACGCTTTGTATGATGTGGTAAATGATTCCACCAGTTTTAAAAACAATGTGGCACTTCCTTTTTCTAGATGCATGAATACAAATCTTCAACGCATCGCATTTTTCGTTTGAACAACATAGCCAAAGCACTTAAGTTCTTGGAGGACAGTAATGTGAGTATTTTCAAAGACTGGTCTTAATATTTTCTCTTGATGTATGCTGCAAGTTGTAATTGTTGCTAATCTGATGTGCTGCATGTATGCAAGAGGAGTGTACTGCTCAAGAGGCTGTGATTTACCTTAGCAGCAAGGCTGAAAAGCCACATAAAAATGCACAACAAGAACACCTACAGAGTCTAAAACAAGGATTATTTGCTCATTTTATATGTTAAAGTTCAATGGGATTAAAGGATCAGGAACTCAATATTAAAAGAAAATAAAAAGAAATGCAAGTAATTTTTATGATCTGGGTCTTAGTGGCATTACTTCAGTTAGATTGATGGTAGATTACTCTCTTTTCTCAGAAATACTTTAACTTATAGAAATCATGTATTTATCTGGTAAACTGGTTTCTGCAGCAGCTGATCATGAGTCAAAAGCAAGAGAAAGTGAAATCTGGCAACATGATATAAATGCATAATTCCAGGAATAAAAGCCTTACAGGGATATAACTTCCCTCATAGTCAGTGTTGTACTACCACAGCATCACCTCCTACAGCTGTAAGTGACCAAGTGTGATCAAACCATGTAGCTGGTAATGATTCATTCCTTTTTTTATTTCTCCTGTGATGGGTTTATTCCAAAGCCCTGTGGAAGTGGCCTGTGTGTTGTTGAGAGTAATGGGGTCAAGAGAAGCCCCAGCCATGTAACAATTCATATACATGGTATATGAATTAGATCCTCCAGAAAGAGTAAACAGATATTGGGCTATTTCCTATAAAGGATTCCAGTAAGGTTAAACTTTATGGCTGAGGAGGGATCAGTGTGTGCAAAACCCTGCCTTGTATGGGATGCTCCAACAGCAATTGGTGTTACTTTGCTGCTTCCTTGCACTGAGTTTAGCTCCTGCTCCAGCAGCAGTGCTTGTCATGCAGGAGAGTTGCTGCAAACCCCAGCGCAGGAATGAGCATGATGTGAGGTCTCAGCACATCTCTTGTGACTTTGTAGGTGTGGGAGGTTTAACATCCTTTGCCTTTTTCCCCAGGAGAGGATGTGAAAGGTCAAGAAGTTGTCCAGTAACTTCCAGGTGTTCCAGCCTCCCTATGGAAACTCCATCAGTAGGGGCTGATCTGGCCCTAAATGTGTACGTCTACACGTCCTGCTGTAGAACTGCTAAGAAATATTTTACATATTCCTATATTTCTTAACAGTTTCCCAGTTGATGCTTTGTACCCAAATCCAGCTAAGGCCCACTGGCAGATGAGATTATTTCTCTCTGTTGGTACCAGCGCTTGGCAGAGCTGCAGCTGAAGCATATCTGGTTGCCAGGACCTCACTAGGTCCTCAATCAGCAAGGCCAGGAAGAAGGAACCTTGAATACAGGTGGCTTTTTCATTAGTAGTGCTAAAAACCACTTTCCTCTAGATTTCCTGTTCCCTTAAAAGTAAGCAGTCATATCTTCTAGCTGAGTATCTCTCCTGGGCTGGGTGACAAACATAAGCAGCAGTAAGAGGACAGAGCTCACACTAAGCAGTGAAATGATAAATGTGACTTGCTCCCCATTTTAGTGAAACTGCTATTCAAATGTACTAAGTCTTAAAGGTTTTCCCATGCCGAATACCTTGGAGCTAGCAAGAAATCTGATCCTTGAAATATGACAACTAGAGGTGTCTTCTTGCTAAGACTGAAAATGTTGTGCAAACCACTAGATAAAAAGTTATTTTGCTTTCCTTTTTCAGCTTAACCAAACCGGTTAGTGAAGGGTGGTGATGAAAGTGTTGGCAAAGTGCCTTGGCTGCCAAGAGCTTCAGGGTTAGATATTAAACCCCAGCGGGTGGAACCTGACACTGTCTGTGGATCTGGGGCAGCAGGGTAGAGCCCTGCTGAGTGATTCACCGTGTCCGGGACTTCTCAGTGATAAATGGGCTGCTGGGCTTTAACTCGGTCTGGGTGCCATGTGCAGTACTGACAGCTTCCTGGTTTCCTCCCTCCTCCATGACCTTTGCCAAAACCAAATCTGTGTTGTCTAAGAGAATAACATCCTGGTGTTATCAGCTGGAAAAAACCTCAGTGTGGGAAAGTCTAGAGTTTGCTTGGATTAGGCAACCCTATCCGTTGCTAACTGATTTAATCAGAACTCTGTGACAAGTTGTGTAAGGTGGGATAAGGAAGGAGAAAGGAGATGCATAGAAAAAAAGAAGTAAGCAGATCTTACTAGGATTTTAGATTTTTGTACGAGAAATTACTCTCTACTTTTTATGAGTGGGGTCCACTGGAGGGGGCCTCACCTTCCTCCATTTTTGTATGGAGGAAACATTTGTAGTCCCAAAAATGCAGAACTGAATTCACTTCTGTTCTGCAGACTATGCTGGGGGTTTCAGCTAGGAGTTCCAGAAGGGTGATTGTCATTAGGGCAAATTTTCATTAATACAAGATTACAGTATTGCTTTTTTGCTGGCCTGTCAGTGGCAGCAGTGGTATGGACATATCCAGTAGTCTCAGTGCATTTTTTGCATATACCTTGCTGCTTTGAATTTGGCACTGAATTTATTATCTCTTCTACAGGTAAAGCTTGTTAGCATTGATGCAGCAGAAATAGCAGATGGCAATTCCTCTCTGGTACTTGGACTAATATGGAATATAATCTTGTTTTTTCAGGTAATAAAATCTGAATACTTTAACCATAAGTAATCAGTCTTCATGGTATCCATCTATTCCAGCTGAATACTGATTTTTAAATTGGTTTTTAATCCTAAAGAATATAATTAATCATGCTAAACCTGGGCTTTTCCCCTCCTAATATACACTAATTTTATACTTGCAGCTGCTTTCATTTACTTCATTGGACCTATTTTGATGTAAATTGGAGACAATTTAAGCCCTCATTTAACTTGGACCTGAATTAGAGCTTCAGATTACTACTTTCCCTTCTTTCCTGTGCCTTCTCAGAGTTCTGTTCCAGATTCCCTGGATCTGAACCAACGTCCTGGGTATGGTTCCAGGTCACAGTTTATTTTCAATAACCTTTACTGGATTTGGTCCAGTGTGGTGGGAAATTCTATTTAGAATCACTGTTCTCTGGAGACTTACTCAACACAGCAACAATTCGCAACTGATATACATGGTCATATGAAAGATCTCAAAGGACCTGGAACTGATAACATGTATTTGAGCCTGAAAATTGATTTATCCCCAGGCTTAGATTTAAACTGCTCCCTAACCTACACATAGTTTGAAAATTGCCTTCTAGACAATCCCAAATTCTAATGGACAGAGAGAGATGGAGGGAGGGTTCTGCAACTCTTGTAAGACTGTGAGGCCCTTTCATTCTCTTGGTCTGAATTTAAAAATGGCTATAAGGTTAAAAAAAAGATCTCAAAGTTGCACTGGGGCTTCTCTCCCTGGCTGAGCTCCTCAGGCTGAACAGTGCTGCACAGAACCAGTTTGGCCAGGCAGACTTACAGGCAAAGATGGTGTGACCAGAACCCGTCACCCTGGCAGCAGAGGGCACAGGGGTGGGAGGGGACTCAAAAGCAGCAGAGTCTCAAATGTCAGTGCTGATCAAGGACAGGAGTGCTGCTGCAGGTCACCATTCTTGACGAAAAATATTTCACTCAAGCAATTCCTGTGAAGAGAACAATTTCAGTTAAACTAACTTTTCTTTCAAGGACATGTTTCTTTGCTTTTTGTTTAATTTGTGCAGTTCGGCCTGAACTGGGAGTTTGCCCTTTCTGTTGCCTGGGCTGCTGCTGGCTGTCATGCTTGTAAAATACAAGTTGAGAGCTAAAATGAATAGGTTTATAATTATCACTTAAAATTCAGTTATGGCACTGATCTCTTTAAAGTTTGCATGAAAACAAGGACACAATGCAGCCAGTGATAAAGCAGAACACTGTGTATTTCACCTTTTATTACAGATTAAGGAGCTTACAGGCAACCTCAACAGGAACTCCTCCTCCTCCAGCCTGTCCTCTGGGCCCAGTGGTCCAGAATCAGACACATCCCCCAGCACTCCCAGCGTGGAGAGAAACATGTCCATTACAGTGAAGGACCAGCGGAAAGCCATCAGGGCCCTTCTAATCTGGGTTCAGAGGAAAACCAGAAAGTAAGCTAACAAACCCTTGAACAAAACAGTGTCTTGCCACCTGCCCCTCTGAAGCTGAGTCTCTTTTCTCTGTCCTGCCCCATGGGTGTGTTACCATGTGCTGTGGCTTCATCTGCTTTTGAAGCTGGGGAGCACGGGGTCTGTGCAGGGGGGTGTTTCACTATGACCATGTGTTTACAGCAACCATCTGACCTTGAAGGCCACTGCTGGTTCCACAGTTTGAATGTTAAATGTTAACTTGCACTAACCTGCTTGGTGCTGTTTAAAACAGGATCATTCTTTACTCCCCAGACCCCCGCTTTCATGCAGTCTATTTGACATCTTTTGCCGATTTGAGGTTAGGTATAACCAGCAGGTGAACTGAAAAAATAAATGTACTGAAAGACTTTATCAGCATCCTTTTAAATTAAGCAGTAGCCCAGAGGAAGCTTCTCTGTGCATTGCAGAGTGCCTTGAAGGACAGAGCCCCTACCAGAGTCCCTCCTTCCTCAGTATTGAAGAGGGGAAGGGGGTGAAACTTAAGTCACTTCTCTTGAACTTGTAAGATTTGAGTGGATTTCCACTGGACGAGACATCTCTCTCCTCTTTAATAAAAAGTGGTTCTTTACCAAAGCATTTTGTGTAGTAATGTTTTATCCTGACAGAGTTACTGTCAGGTTAAAAAACTGTAGTGTAAGACGTCTCATGCACATGCAAATGCTTGGAGTGTATTTTACAAGTACTGTTATTTGAAGTAGTGACTGGCAGAGAGTTTTAAAGAGGGCATGTGTCAAAGTTACTTATACAGGTCAGTTAGCTGAATATTTGGCATTTTTGTCTCTGGATTTATATCTTGCCTTTGAACACAAATTTTCTGTGTCTAGTGTTGAAGACAAAAACAAAAAAAAAGTATTTACATCTTAAATACTTGGTCCTGTGGACCGCATCATCCCTTGGTTATCTCCAGGGAAGCTAAGGGTGCTTGTTGAGCAGATAAACTTGTCCCATTGAGATCTGTAGTTTGCTGCTGCCAGTGCAGACCATAGAGGAAGTACAGTTTTAGTCCAAAATAATGTTGATGTCATTATTAATAGGTGATACAAAGAAAGTGAGGACCTGGAAAATAAAGGCCACAGACTTTTCAGCCCAGTCAAAGAGTGCAAATTGAAAAGATCTAATAAGAGAAAATTGTTCTTGCAACTGCAGTATTTAAAACATAATAGCATCATTGTAATCCTGTTATCCCATGATCTGTGCAGTATTTTCTATTCTGGGGCTGTATTCCATTGCAAGTTTGATGGCTGTTTTTCCTCCAAAACTTTGGGCATCCAACACTCTTGTGGTTTATGCATATGCTGACACCATTTGCATTTGGCAGATTTTCTGCTATAGAAGGCCAAGTACACAGGAATGTGAATCATTTATGCTTATGTGTTTAAATATTTAAATCTTGGAAGTTTTCCCAAGCTATGGCATTAAAATGCTGGAGAGCAACAGAAACAGGAATCACAGAGACATTTGGTTTTGTGAATGTTAAATGTGGTTGCTGAATTCTTAAGGGTTTTGTTTTTACTAACTACTTCCTACAAGCAGGTTGGTGTCAGCTGTTAGCCACACCAATTCAGTTTGTGAACCCATGTGTTTTCTGAATGTATTTCTAGATGTTGAAATCCAAAAATATCTCAAATATGACAAGTGCTACTCAGCAACCTTACGTTTTAACTTCCAAGAGTCTGAAAATGATGATGCCTTTACTTTGGATTTTGTAACAAACCACCCATGTAAAATGTATGTCATTCTGTTTAGGTATGGCGTTGCAGTCCAGGACTTCACAAGTAGTTGGAGGAGTGGCCTTGCTTTCTTAGCTGTCATAAAAGCCATAGATTGTACTTTGGTAGACATGAAGCATGCACTGGAGAAACCAGCACGAGAAAACCTGGAGGATGCTTTCAGCATAGCACAGAACAAACTGGGTGTCCCTCGGCTCCTCGAACCAGAAGGTAAACACATTAACTTTGTTGGGTAACACTCAGACTACAATGAATTCATGAATATTGCATTGTGATACATACCAAAAACTTCACAGTGATTAGGCTGCTGATGGGATCAATGTGCTGAGCTTTTTGATAAGAAAAATAAAAACGGTCAGTGGCTTGTAATTGTATGCTTGCAGTCATATTTGTAAGCTCCTTGAGGTCAAAGATCTTACTGTGGTTTTAGCTATGTACACTAGTCCTGGTTCATGCTTAGATGCTTTGTGACATCTGCATTCTTAGAGGGCATTAATTGTTGTGCTGAAGGGGGTATCAGTGCATTAGCACTGTTCTGTAACACCTAGGCTGCAGAGACTAAATATCGCTCCAGGATGAACTGCCATACCAGGCAAATGGAGAGATTTGAATGGGTACAGATACCCATTCAAATGCATCTGTATCTCCCAGTTTTCCCTTTACAGTGCATATATACATGCAAGTATTTATACATGTAAACCTAAATGTGCATGTGTATATAAAATATGTATAAATGGATTTCTTGTCGTTCTTTTTACTGAACTCTGCTAGACCGGTGCTAGGCCTTGGTGTCATGATTGAAAGCACAATTGCACTTTCATCACCTATTAGAAGACTGGGCCATCCTGCTAAAAATAAACCTCTGTATTGTCGCTCAACAACAGCCAACTGTCTAGTGACAACAGCATAAATGGCAGTATAAAAGTGAATGAAAAGGGAACCCCAATCGGGGTTCAGTATGTGTTTGGAAACAGAAAAAAATGAATGCGAATAGGATCTTGAGAACTCTGTCAAGTGCCATCAGCAGTGAAGAGCATCTCTCTTATCTGTCAGAAAAAAAAGAAGTGTTCGTAGCTGTTATTTCTGTGCCCATAATGGCAGGATAAATGTCTGACAATCTGTTCTCTGCAAGAGCGTTTCAAAGCTGTGTGTGCTCAAGCCCCTCGCGTCTGTCTCCACAGATATCATGGTGGAGTCACCCGATGAACAGTCAATTGTGACATATGTGGCACAATTTCTGGAGCACTTCCCAGAGCTGGAAGGGGTATGTGTTTACTGCTATGTCATGTAATTTCTTTAATTTGCCTTGGTGTACGTAATAAAGTCAGATTTATTTTCTAGGTTTCTTTCTTAGCTATTTAAAATAAACAACAAACCTGGATTTAATTTTTCACATTTTTTTAAAATCCAGTGAAATGGGCTTTCATTGGTGATTACTAAAATGCTTTAAGTAGAATTGTGCTTTTATACATTTACATCCAATTGTAACTCTCAGAGGTTAGAATAGGTTTCATAGGAATCTACTACTTTGCTATATCGGTTTTAAATAAGGCTGAAATTTATTCCTTTATCTATAATGATTCATTTGACTTCGAATTTAATTTTTACTTCTATCTTCTCAAGTTTGAGGGCCATGATCAGTCTGAGTTTAGCAGGTATGAGACACAAGACACCAAAAGCTGAATCTTGTCAATACAACAGTAAAAAGCACTCATTATAAGCATGAAATAAACTGCAGTTTAAATGACCAGGACTTTGATGCAAAAGTAAAGAATTGTGGATTAAGCAAGGGTTGACAGTGTCAAGAATTGGCAAAGGCCTTTTGGAGAAACAAGCATTTTCTCTCATTTCTTGACTGAAGGTTACAGTTGGCATATATTTTGTAGCTGATAAAATTGGTGGGCATTACTAAAGAAATTGGAATTAAAATCTAATAATTATTATTAGATTAGGTGAGCAATAAGATTGGTTGACATTAAGACTTGTTGACATTTTTATGAACAAAGTTAAAAACTACCTTTCTTTTAATAGAGTCTGTTGGAAGGAAATAATCTGGTATATCAATATATTTCACAGTGGATTTATTGGAGTTGTTAGATTTATGTTATTCCCAGGGTTTGGAATTGTGTCAAAAAGCCAAGTCCGTTGTCTCCACAGCTGCAGCAGGGAGAGATAAATTCATTAACAATTGAGGAGTAGGCTTGTCTGCATTCTGATCTTCCTGAACAACTGCCTTCTTGACATTGAGCTTTGTTCAAGGCACTTGACTTGCCAAATTAGTTTTTCTACTTTCAAAATAAGTGAGTCATTAATTGGCCATTCATAAGGTAATGGACTGAAAGACTAGGTATTTATTCTTTCCATTGTGTTTGGGAAATGTAAAATGGTATCTGAGCTAGGATTTGTCTTCTAATGGTGTATCATCACTTACAGGAAGACTTTACAGATCCTGACAAGGAGCTTCCAATTGAGTCCACATATGTCCACATTAAAGACACACCGTCAGAAAAGGAAGGCAAAATCTTGATTTTAAGTGAAAATGAAGAAAACATGTATACTGTTAATCATGAGAGGAGTCATCCGGCTCCTCCAAAGGTCCATATTCATGATATCCCTGAGAGAATCCCATCAGAAACCACTTCTGAAAATTGTAATGGGAAACTGAGTCAAGTGTTAGGTGATTTACAGGAAACCTCTGAAGAGGAGCCTCAAAGGCCTACCTCACTGAAAATTACAGGACCTGTCAGTTTTGAATCCAATTCTTCTTGGGAGGTTCTAAATGATAAATTAATGTCAGGTGAAGAGAGCGTCTCTGATGATCCACTGAAACAAAATGATGACCTTTCTCCAGCTGTTCTGACAGATCAGAAAAATTCTGTTGACTCTTTTGAAGAATACTCTGAAGAATTAACTAAGGAAACCCCTACTGAATATGACAATGAAACCAAGAGCCTTTCAGCCAATACTTCTTCTTTGAGTCCATTATCCTGGACTTCAGGTATACTTACAGATGATTCTATTAATAAAGTCGAAGAGAGTAAACCCCAGTCTTCAATTCTTTTACCAGAAGATACATCAAAACAAGAAGATACACAGAAGTATGTTCTCCATCTTCTAAATGAGGAAATACAGACACTTCCACAAGATGAACATACAAAGGAATCACCTGTCCTTGAGACAACAGAAACGAACCCTTGTTCACTGAATGGTTCTAATCTCAAAAGCCAAGAACTATCTACACAGCATGAAACATCTGATGACTCTCTCTCAGATGTACCTAAAACTCCAGAGGACCTAGACAGCTGTGATGAAGTTGAATCTGCAGCTGAAGTGCTACCCAGTTCTTCAAAAGTATCTGTGATACCCCATGATCTCTTTTATTATCCACATTATAATGTTCCCATATCAGCAGTTCTGAACGCTTACCTCGAGCCTTGTATCGAAGGTTATGATACAGGAAATGAAAAAGCTTCTTCTGAAACAGTAACAGATGTTTTACATGACAAGAACTTACCAGAACAGGACCACAAGGAAGATGCTCCAGAGTCAGACAGAGTCACATTTGGAAATGAAAAAGCTTCTTCTGAAACAGTAACAGATGTTTTACATGACAAGAACTTACCAGAACAGGACCACAAGGAAGATGCTCCAGAGTCAGACTTGGAGAATAAGCTAGGTACCCCTCCATCAGAAACAGATACTGAGAACAGCGAGGAGGAAACTACAAAAACCAGCAGTCACGTGAATTCTTCCGATGAAAAAGAAGTGCCATTACTAGTAGAAGAGTTAGAAACAGAAGAAGATGGCAATAAGGCCACCAACCATGAAGATTCCATTATTACACAACAACCTGAGGTACTTTATTTTATTACCAGCATTTCTTTTTGTATATATGGGGATTTAGCATCAGATCCCAGCAGTTTTCATTTGATTTCCTTTTGCAATGTCTGGGAGAAATACTTAAAATGTACTTGGTTTCCTGTTCCATTACACTGTTTGCCACAGCCCCCTACTGGAACGAATGGAATTGCAGATCCCTGAGAAGATCTGACATTAAAAGAGAAAATAAGTCCCAATACTAATGGCACTGCAAAAATGTGAATTTATATTATGCAAAATAATTTGAGGTTTCTGTAATCCCTAAGCATAAAAGATTACCTAAAAGTACAGCAAAAATATGACTTTTTAGTATGTTTTTAAATAGTTAGAGGTTTCTGTATAATCCTTAGACATAATAGATTACCAGAGAGGGTATTTCTAATAATCTGTAATGAGATTAACAGAAATTAGTATTGCTTATAAAGAAAGGATACAGGCAATGATAACTTTGTCTCAATCCAAGTAAGTTTGCCCACAAAAACTTAGAAAAACAATTTGAGTAGGATATGTTACATGGGTGAAATGAAGGTTTCTCTGCACTGGAGGAGGAGAAAGAAGTGGATGCCTTGGGAGGTATTTGTTTAGGCAGTTTGCTCCTGCATCTCTTCTTGCAGACACCAGTTTTGAAGTGCCTTACATGTTTTCCAGCACAGTAATTTTTGTCAGCATTTTTCAGGAATGAGTGTCCATTTAATGCTCCTCTACATGTTGCTTAGACACATTAGTTGAACATGTTTTGGTCCTGACTCTAACTACAGTAATGAAGTCAGTTTGCTGTTAACTTGAAGGACTAACTCAGGGTAGATTAAAAAAGGTCTAGTGGATTGCTTCAAAGAACCATGTCATGTCATGACTTCTTGATAGAAAGATCTGACTTTCCAACTGTATGTATGTATGTATGTATGTATGTATGTTGAACTGATGATTCCGTGTATCCCAAAAGATTTTCAAGAAATTAATTGCTTTTTTATTCTCTTCATTGAGACTTTCAATCTCATACTATCTGCAATTGAGTGTCTGAGTAGGCTGCACCACTAAGATATTTGGAAGGGTGGGGAATCAGTCATGTTGTCTAAAGCAAAACATTTTCTAATTTCAACAGGCCATAGTAGAACATCTAGAGGATTTACCAATAGCCATAAAGACACCAGAAGAAAATAGTAATACAGAGGAGGAAGAGAAAAATATGATTGAAGAAGATTTGCAGATCTCAGAAGTTGCCACTACTACTCTATCACAAGATGACCTGGAAGAAAATGCTGAATTCCAGGAATTTACCAGGTATTTCACATTAACTTTGTCTTAAATACACTTAACTGGTCTCTTGAAATTACCCTGTCGATTGCATGTTTATTGTAGTCTTGTTTCAGAAAGAAGTATTGGGATTCATTGGCTTCTTCCTGTGTTTCTCTGAAATATGTCGAGTGATTCAGTGGGACTTGATTTGACTGAGCTACAAACTTTGCCACATGAAACCCCAGTGGAAGCCCAGTGCATTTTGAACATGGAAGTGTTATAATTGCTTTTCTAACAGAGAGAGTATTTTGTAATGTAGATTAAATAGTCCATGTGCATTGTGACACTATGTGGAAGCATGACACGGATTGATTTCAGTAGATACTTTTTGGATGGTTTTTCTGGTTATGAACAAGTAAATGAGGTGTTGGAGAGAAAATAAGATGAAGAACTCATGGGTCAAGGTAAAGGCATTTTAATGAAAAGACAAAGGCCATGTGTGGAAGCAAATTAGAAGAAGACCAAAAAAAAATTTATTCATTCTCTACTTCCCATCAGCACGACAGTTTCCAGCCACTTCCTGGGAAGCAGGGTTTAGTGGTTGCTTCAGAAGACAGATATAAGAACAAGTGTGTGTGTGGGTGTCACTGCCCTTTGGTCAGTTTGGGTCAGCTGTCCTGGCTGTGTCCCCTCCAAGCCTCTTGCCCAGCCCCAGCCCACTGCTCTCAGGAAATTTAACTGCAGCCCAGCCAGGCCCAGTACAGAGACACTCAGCTAATTTTGCTTCATTTACTTCTGGTTTTTCTTATGTTCTAATTTATTATTAGGTAATCTATTTGATGGGACATGAATTGTAATTTGTTGATGCTTATCACTGGAGCACTCTAATGAATTTGAGAGTTTGCTTAGAAAACTAACTAAACATTGTCCCCTTCAAGCTTACTGTTCCCTGTCAGTCCAATTTTTTTATATCAATAGCCATAAAACTTGGGTATACTCTCAGTTAAATGTCAGTGATGTCTCAGACATAATTTTTCAGAAAAGATTCCTTTTTGAGAATATGAATTTTTTATTGTGGGTCAGATTTTCCCAGAGCTATTTTTATCATGTTACTGATAAATTCCAGTCCATATTCTAATACATGCAGCAATGCATATTTGTGGTTTTGTGTAGCTTAAACCTGTCACGTCCATTTGCAGTGTCTCTTTTAAACTAAACTTTATGAATTTAAGAACTTTGCTTTTACATACAGAAGCAGTGACAGTGATGCCAACATTCATCTCCGAAAAAGGTTTTCTCGTAATGCTTCTGAGGAGGTAAGTGTGGACATTTATTTATTGCTGTTTCTCTGGTTCTCTCAAACTCCAGAAGTTCACACACTGTAAAAAGGCCTCTAACAGTATGAAAGTCTTGTGACTTCTAATAATTTTAGTGCTAAAACCAGGCATAGTTGCAAAGTTTTACTGAACTCTCCTAAAAACATACTAAACTTTACTGAACGTTAAGCAAATTCACAAAGGAGTACCTAATACTACAGTTAAATCTGTTGTAACTTAAAGTCTTACTTCATCATACCTGTATAGCTGCAACATTTTGCTTGTTTGAAGCTGCTTTTGTTTGCTGCTCCAGTTTCTTTTAGTTTTTGCATTCTCTGTATATTGTTGATGCCCTGGCCTCAACCCTGCAAAAATGCTGGGTGTCTCCTGAAGAGCACTGAGCTCTGTCCCTTTTCCTCACAGTAGCAGTGTATTACATTATCAGTAGCAGCAGCTAACCCTAAAAGAATTTTAGTTGTAACGTGAAACTGCGTCCCTGATGACAGATGTGATTCATACTGGCTTCTTGAGAGAACACAATACAGCTGAGGTCTGGATTTTTATTTTAAAAGTCAGAAGGAAGGGACAGCATCAGCAATCTGGGCATGCTGAGCAAGGACAGGAATATGGCCTTTTTTCTACACAAAAATAAAATTCTGACCATCTTCGAGTTTTAAATAAAATGCTGCCACCAGTGTTCAGTGAAAGGGAGGTTTCACACAGATGCTTTAGTTTTGCAATGCTGTCAGAGCTACTAGAAATACATATGAACAAGGGGAATTTTATTCAAGTGATGAAAGCAGTTGAAAGCAAAAAAATCTTATTTCACAACTTTTTTCCTTTTCTGTGTGTGCACCAGACTGCAGTGCTGGATGTGCTGACAGAAAATATGTTTATAAGCACACTTCCATTTTATTTGAGCAAACATTAGATACAATTTGCATAAAATACACAATTACCACTTTAGTGAGATGCTGAATTTTATTTTTGTTATCTAATCTATTCCTGGTTTGTTTAAGGAAACCTATGATGTAAACGAGCCGAAGATGACAGATATGGGTGAAAATCCATTAATCATCGGGTGAGTGTTTCTTATTCAGACTGGCTTTTGCAAGGAAGCCATAACTCCTAGGTACTACTAGCAGTGATACAAAGGGAGCTGGAAATTAATTATAATGGCAGCAACTGTCTTCTGTAATGGCTCGGAGTCCACGTTTCCCACAGGTGTAAGATACAAAATTTCCTTATTGCTCAGTCTGTCCCTTGACTAAAATGATTTTTCTTGACCTGAAAAATTCAGCTGTCTAAGCAAGATTCTGAGCATTTTCCCCACGTGGTGGATATCTCAGGCTGAGAGAGGAGTGGGACGACTTCAAATGTTAGGCCCTCTGGCAGCAATGACTCTTTCCAGATTTGGAAGACTGTCAAAACAATATCTAGTGAGATCAGTGCCAGAGAAAGTCAGTTACTTCAGTGGAGGACTGGCCTCTGTTGGAGTATCTCTGAGTTTTGTATGTGTGTTTAGTTTAGACTTAGGGTGACTGGTCATGAACACAGAGTGTGCATCCCTTTGGTATTAGGGTCTAAATATCTATAAGAAACAAGGATCGCTTTAGGTTTTGCCTCTTAGCTGATACTGAATAGTACCTCTTAGAACTTCTAGGTAAAATGGTTGTTATATTTAGATGCAGAAAACACACAAAATATTATCAGGATCCACTGGCCTCTCTCTCTCTGTTAAAAAAGATTACACAAATAGCTGTTACAGTTGTATCAGTTGTACAATTTGCTGATATTAAGTGAATTTTGTGTAATACTCAGGTATATAACCAGTAGGAGGCTCCAAACAGAAAAACACCATTTTTCTCCAAAAGTAGATTAAAAAGAGTTTACTGGAGTGTTTTCCTTACAGTACTAGAAAATTATAAAATTATTTTACAATATCTTGTGCCTTTTTAAATAAGACCTTTTGTTTTCTTTGTAAGTGCTCAGCGGTGCTGGGAGAATCCATCAGGCTTTGCCCTTATGAACCACAGCTGGAAATTTGTGAAGTTGAAATTTTGGAGTTGTCCTGTAAACCCCCAACTGTTAGTTGGTTTCTTGGTTGGAAGTCTTGGGCTTTTTCTGTTTAATTTTCTAGTGCCTAGCATGAGGGTCTCTGAAAGTAGATGATTTGGGGAAAGTATATCAAGTCAAATCCAGTGTATAAGCAAAACTGTGGAAGTGTGAGATGTGTTGCCCTATGCTTACTGTTCTGAAAAATAAAAGGGCATCTTTTTGACAGGTGGAAGTCTCCTTATATCAGAGGGCTGTACTGTAATGGCATTTACTTAAACTACCTAAGAATTTGTCTGCTTTTTCAGAAGATTGATTCTTACATATGTTGACTCTGGAAGGAATACACTGCTAAAGCCCAGTATGCCCCCCCTAGTCTAGCTGGAGCCCTCCAACTGACTAGACTAAAAAGGTTCAGTAAACTGCTGTCTTTTAGACCACCCTCTGATTTTCACAGTAATTATTAACAATGAAGGTTTCTTCTTTTCCTTGCCTCTTACTGAATTCTCTCCTGTTTTCAGGAAGAAAAAGGACTTGGAAGCAAGCGAGACTCCAGCACCAACTCATGAGATAACAATTTTTGAGCAGCCAGAGCTATTCTACTTTGTCATTTTCTTTTGGGTGCTGGTCTACTGCCTTTTACTCCTTCCACAGCTTCTTAGCAACAAAGTTTGATCTGTGTGAGGTGTGGAAAATAAAGGGATGGTGGATGGATTGCTTTGTGTATCTGCATATGAATATGTTCCTTCAGGTGAAGCACAAACAGAAATCCAGGACCTGGTATTTGTGTTTATTATCAGGTTGTCCTCAATTCCGCTACTGTTGTGCTATGACAGTGTCAAAGCACGTTTTATATTACGGTAATTGTGTAAATATATATAAAAATTATCTGATTTAGTAGATGCGATTTTGTACATTTGTGCCTTGCTTTATAAGATGCTCAATAAAACCAGATAATTATCAGTAGAAGTATGAACAATTCAGAGCTCTAGTCTTCAAAAATTATTCTTCTGGCTTCACTTTCTTATGTAGGGCCTGATAGCTATGGAAGAGGGATGGTGTTGACTTACCTCTGGATCTGACACCTGCAAGGGCAAGGCTAGAAATGCTTCTTCACATTTTCCATTTGAAAGAGTTGGAGGCAGAGCAGAGCTACAGGTAGTGAAACACGCATCAGGAACAGATAACAGTTCCAGCAGCAAATCCAGTGGAGCAACAAAATCAGGCTGAGGGTTTATTGGGGTAGGAAGGTTTGATTTTTTTAGGATTTAAAATAACTTTTATCCTGCACTTTTTGGTATGTTTGATTTGCAGGAATAAATTGGGTATGAAGAAGTGTGAAGAACATACATGCTAGCTACTTCTTAGGAGACTTTATATGGGAAATCTCAGGCCAGAAACTAAAGTTTTTTAAAAGTACCTCAGTGCTTCTGAGTCTGCTTTTGCTTCAATTTCTTTGCTGCTTTTATTGACAAATCGCATAAAGATTTCTCTCTTTTGCAGATACAAAAAATAATAGGTAACCAGTTTTGCTGAGGCTACTGTTAAGGCACTAGGGTGTTGTATTGCACTAGGGCATGGTAAAAGAATTAGAAATATCTTTTAAGTGTCCAATTCAATTGAGAAAGAAATGACAGATGTAAAAATAAATACAGGAAAATGCTGACAATGAGTATTGACTTCCTAATGTGACTGAAGAGATTCCTGTGGCTTATCCATGGGCACAGTTGAGCTATTTCTGCCACTTGTAATTTTTGTCCACATCAATGATCACTTTAGAATATTTGATATAGGATTTTTGCCAGAGAAGGTGTAATCCATGCTTTGTAGGACAAGAGAGTCTTCAATTGCATAGCAGTAACTCCTCTCCATGTGACTTTTAGTGAAGTTACTACTTCTAATTGGCACATTTTTAGTTTCATGTTATGTTTTATGAGACTACATCACATTGCTGCTTCCATCTGAAAATTCAGAAGGTTGACTGCAATATGCTTCCTAAAATAGAGTGAAATTTAAATTGAGTGAAAATTAAATGACATGGCTGTAAATTTTACATATTTTGTTGTAGCTTAAGATGTATCCCTAACCTGGCTAAGTTTTCAGATGGACTAATAGCACCTGGGATCAAGATATATCAAAATACACAGCAATTTATTTGCAGGTATTTAAAACCTGTCTGTAGTCATGTTATCTGCTGGGGCAATCCTAACCATCCGTCACACTTCATTCTTCTTCATAAGCTTTTTGTTCCCCTGGGATTTTTCTCCTGAGCTGCAGTTAGAATTCAATAGAAGTAAGGAATGACAGGAGATCTTAAACATTGAAGATAAAATTCTGAACACCTTTCAACAAAGCTGAAATCTTTCCTTTTCTGTCCTGCCACTCTTGACTAGAGCTGGATTCACCCCATGAACCTAGAAATAAGATCCATTGTTCTTGATGAGGAAGAGATCCAAATGTCCCAAGTTAATTTGGTTTAAATCAGCTTAAGTAAAAAAAATACATTTCTTTCATCCTGTTCACAAAAGCAGTCAAGATTCTGAGTCAGCTGATTTTGTGATCCATGAATCTGTTTGTGCTTGTTGTGGAAGACATTGATACTTTCTTCCAAAAGAAAACCTATATGAGAATTTTTGAAGGTGCTTTCTGGAAGTAGACTAAAATAGAAAGTTGAAGGGTTAGTGCTTTCTCCTCTGAAAGAATAAAACTTAGTACAAGAAACATTTTATGCTTATCCTGAAAACCAGTGAATACCAGGCTGGGGTACAGCATCTATTTAATAGCTGCAAGCAGCAGTGTACTACACTAGTTTAGAGCAAAATGTTGACAGCTTTTCATTATGTTCCACTCTTCATAGGCTTCTTTGATTTATCTGACCCTTTGTATCTTTACTCTGGTTCTTCCATGTTCATTACTCTTCAGCAGAGTCTCTTTATAGAGCTTTACAGCTATCAAAGTTCAATCAAGTATGCTCCCTTCTTCTTTCCTTCCTCCTAAGATAATTAATCAGGATGAGGAGCTTTTTGGATGTCTTAGCTAAACAACTGACATACATGAAGAATGGAAAGGTGAATGGGAATGCGCTGATGCCAGAAATATTACACAGTATTTTTGTCCAAGAAGGAGAAAACCCAAGGTTTCCTTTGTTACCTGCCACTGATGAACAATGACATATACATTGAAATGAGCAGTTTAAATGTCAAACAGCATCCCACAATTGTATTGGTCACCTCTGCCAGTGTTTCAATTGAGGTACACTTTCCAGCCTATCCCACTGAGAGACAGAGACTCCTTCCTCCATCCAAAATACATGGAAAAAAAATACTAAGCCATTCCATGATACTTGGTATTACATTGCTTTCAATTTTTGGGTTTGTTTTGTTGTGGGTGTGCTATAACAGAAGCAGTGTACCTTTCCCAGCCATTCCATGGGTGAGAAGATCCAGGGTGAAGCGCTAAGAGTGATTATACTGATGTTGTCAGTTGTGCTTAAAAAAACTGAACTCTTCAAGAGTTTTGCCTTTACCTCGAACTGTAAGGACTGACATCTGCATAAGTAGCAGCTTCCCCCACTTAAACTGACTAGTGAGCCTGCATCTCTTCTTCCACAGTGCAAGATCCAATTCCTTAATGCAAGTGCCCTGTTCTGAAAACACTGCTTTGTTTTGGGGTTTGTGGCCTATTCTGAGCTACTGCCTAAAAGCCTGATTATGAAACATTTATTATGGCAAAGCCTGTTTTAACTTGCTGCCCAGAGGACTGGCTGGCGATAGTGGAGGGTTCAAACCCTGGTGGGCAATCCATTGTCTACCCATTTTCCAGTAGGTATGTGAACTGTCTGAATACAGAAGTTTTTGCTGAACTTTTGCCCGGGTTGAAAAATGCTAAGCTTGAACTGACCACATATGGTATATTGATCTGGCAGCTGAATTCAGGTACACAGGGGTATTGATCTGTTATGACTCTTTCTAGGACCTGCTGGTTTTGAGCAAATGTGGGTAGCAGAGCATTGTGAAGTGTAAGTGTCAGGAAGTGCCTTGAGGATCACTGTATAAAGGATGTTTGGTGTTCACAGAAGCAGCATTAAAGACTGAGTGGCAACTGTGATAGGATGGCTCATTGTAGTCATGTAACTTAACTGCAAAGTGTTTCATCGTGATTTTATAGAAAGTGCAAGGAAAGATACACCATTAAAGACAGAACCCCACTAAACATTTATGGGGCAGATGACTTAGAGTTGAAGTGAGTTAAACAGCCACATAATCTACAAACTGACCAGAATATAGCTTTTGCCAAATTATAGGAAATTATCAGTGCAAAGGCAGGGCAACATAGACTACAGTAAAAAACGACAATCAATTTTCAACGCCATGAATATTTTTGAGAGATTGAGCTCTACAATGTATTTTTATTGAGTTTCTAGATTGTAATGAATGTGTCTACAGAATTTTATGCAAAGCTTGAGAGTTCGGCTGTTTTAAAATGATTTTTTTATATAGCAGTGATTATTTTATCTATATATTTAATAGAATTGTAAAACCATTTTAAGAGTACCTGTAAAATTCTATGTATGTGATATGATTATTTATTAATTATGATTCATGAGAATGAACATTATGCTATGCATTGGTTGTGTCATCCATTTGAAGACCGGAAACTGCAAACAGGAGAGCTTTTAATGAACAGCAGATCTGAAAAGCAGGGGAAATGATTGAATACATTTGTGTGATTCTTAAAGCTGCATAGCAATATGTCATTTTGTGATGTTAAATTTTCAGCTAAAGTTGCAAAATATACTGAGTGATTGAGCTACTTCCTTCCATTAAAACTTCCTGAGGCTGAAATTTCTACATGTTGATATTTGGCGTCTAAACACACTTAAATCCCGTACATTTTCTGGACACTCTCAGTTTACTCCTGTTCAGTATGACTGTAACTTCTTTATTCAAGCAGTGCTCCACTGAGTTTACAAGGGTACCATGCCATACCCAGTGGGGGCTTTTAGGGTTCTCTGCACTAATCCTCAAAGAATCCGAGCTTTAGGAGATTAATTTGGCCAGTGTATGTGGTATCATATTCAGCCATCTAACACAATAATAATTATAATTGTGCATTATCACTTATGCTAGCTTTAAATACTTGGGAGTCCCTTCTTGCCAAGCACAAACTTGAATGCATCCAGTGATGTGTTCAGTTCCTCTACTTCTGTGGAAGTCAGTGCAACACATCTGTGTGCTAAGCACACACTAGAAGATCTGGCCCTGAGGGCACTTAAATCAACATCAACCACATAGGCCAGGAAGTTGCTGAAGCCTATGCAATGCCCATACAAATCCAATGTACACCAACAATACACCACTCACTTCAGTTACCTCCATTTTACACAGAGCATTTGTTTGCCTAAATTCTGCAGAATCAACCCTCCAAAGAGAGGAAGTTAACATCTACTTCCATCTTCAACTAAGAGAACAGCAGCAGGGAACAAATAACTGGAAAACAAGGGTGAGGTTTCAGGCTGGGGTATGGCCATGGAAGTTCCCAAACTGCTACAGCTGAAAGCTCATACTCTGATAATAGGTTGCCTGCTGTTTCCATTGAGCTTATAGGTAGCAGGTCTGAATGGAGGTAAAAACCACTAAATCCTTTGTATTTCTGCATTGTGCAGGTTTTTGTCAGGTAAATAAACAGTTGTCAGCTGCCCAACTTGCTATTGTTCACGTTCCAAGTTTGTACATAAACAGAGCACACAGTGTGGCTTGTCCTCACCCATACCAGCCCAAGATCATGAAGCTGTTCATGCAGGAGAATGGGATACATGCAGATTAAATGATATGGAAAAGTCATGTTCTCTGTGGACTAGCTCACTTGCTCTGTCCATAGCTTCACACAACTCCAGAGCTCACAAAGGGTGAAAAATTAATCCTTGTTTTTTCAAGTGCCATAGTCATTTCACGGTTATCTTAACTGAAATTGTGGAACATCAAAGTATTTCTTTCCTCCACTAAATGTAAGACATGGAAAACCTCCTTCCACCTCAGTGGCACTTTTGACAATTCCTTTCCAAGCAGCTAGCTGCTACTGCTGATACTGAAAAATGAGACCCATGTTATCTCTCCCCATAGTGGGGGGAAGTTTATGTCTCTGGAACATAAAATTGGCCCCTGAGTGATTAATATATTTTTTTCTTCATGAAAAGGTTAGAAGGACCAATAAAAATGATTTTACCTCAGTAAGAAATACTATAACCTACCATTACAAGAAAGGCTAGTTCCTGGTCATCACTGCTGTGTTAAGGCCAGGTAATATCTTATTCCCCAAATACTTTCATTACTTTCACTGGGCCTTCCTGGAATCTCTTTGATTCACAGAATAGATCTGCTGTGTTCAAGGACTAGTTTGTACAGGGGGGTCCTTGGTCCATGGCCATTATTAAGACTGTAACAGAAAATCAGTCTTGTTTATTTCAAAATGACTGGTCTGATGTGAATCAAGTAACTTTCAACATACATGCTGCTGAGTTCTTGAGAGAAACAATGCAGTCACATTTTAATGCCAAATAAGTTACACAAGTCAAATAAGTATTTTTGCTGTAATGAAAAATTCAACTTGTACTTTTGTCTTGAACTAAACACTTTAGTAGGCATACCACCTTGTGCTATTGTATACTGCTGTGTAAAAAGCTGAATAAACTGTTTTACCTTTCTTGTTAAAGTTTTCTAGTTTAAACTGTAAAGTGCTAGATGGCTAAAGAGTTAATGAGGGACTTCATCCTAAATAAATCATTTGTAAGTAAGGAATGTAATATTTAAAATACATGTTTCTCTTTGGCAAGTGGTGAGGAATGATGATTTTTTAAATGAGAACAAATGCTGGGAGGATTTGAGTGGTGTCCAGATATACTGAAGGAAATGCATTTTCATGTACTTTCAAATACATTTCTTCTGAATACTTTCAGTCAGGGGCTTGTATTGGATGTTTGCACTAGTTGATCAAAGCTAATTTTTGTGAGAAAGAACTAAATTCTTCTGTATAGCTGGTAAACAAAATGTTTTTAGAAACTGTTATGCTGTAATAAGGATAGTATTTACTAGTGAATAGCTCCAATTTATTTTACAGAATCTCCAATTTTGAAATAAATGGACAGGCTTCCTGTACCTAATCTGTTACCTGTGGGTTTGTCCTTGTGGATTCTAATTGTTCAATTTATTAATTGTTATTATTATATATTGTATCTGTTACATATATTATTTTTTATCTATCCACACATTTTCATGCCCAGAAACTAAATGCATGTTCTAGGAGAGAAGACCTCAGTAAAGACTGCAAATTCATAAACTGCATTGTTTCCCACTTACCCAAAAAGTGACTTTCATTTTGGAGGAAGAATCTAAACTTTTTTTCTGGTCAACAAACAAATTGATTTAAAATTTTTATAAAGGGGAAGAATTACTAATTTATTAATGCATAGAAACTGGCATTATAAAGGGAAGCCATGGGAAAGCTTACAAAAACAGTTGTGCCTCATAATTTACTGTTCTTACAATTTGTTTATCTGGGCTGTTTCTATATACATGTTTAGACTTGGGGATTAGTAAATTACTAGCTGCAGTACCATTTCATATTTACTAAGTACTTCTCCCTACACCTTAATTCCCTTTGCAGTATATGAGAAAAAGAAAATATAGTACAATAGAGCTGCAATACATTTCAGAATCAGCCCCATGATGTGTGTCCTGAAAAATATATCTAAATTGGATAAACACACTGAAAGGAAATGGCATATGGGAAAGGTATAGGAATGCTTCCTCTCTAAAAGTTTCATGGGTATCACCCTTTAGGATCTGTAAATATTCCTCTAATCCTTCTACAAAATCAAATCATCTCACATGTTTTCAAAGTGCTTCTAACCACTCCTGCAGTAGTTGTATCGGCCTATTGGACCACACCCCCCCACACCTAAGTGTACATAGCAAGAGAATATTCATGGTTCTGTTGAGAATTGGATATTTGGGTCCAGTTCTGTTAGCAATGTAGATTACCAGAATCATAGAACGGTTTGGGCTGGAAGAGACCTTTAAATATTATCCAGTCTACCTGCTCTGCCATGGGCACCTTCATCAAACCAGGTTGCTTGGAGACTTGTCCAGTCTGGCCAAATGTTTCCAGGGATAGGGCATCTACCACTTTTCATAACCAAAACTTTAAAATCTCTAAATACACTTTAGTTTTTGGTTTTGGTTTGGGTTTTTTTGGGTTTGTTTGTTTATTTGTTTTGTTTTTAATTGTTTTTAATTTTTTTTTTTTTTTT